>CP025645.1:7061598-7280382 GCA_003576665.1 Ipomoea trifida | reverse complement strand
TAATGTACCCTAAAATAATGTACCTACAGTATAAAAATAATGTACCTTCAATACAAAAATAATGTACTTTTTATTTTTGGTTCACACAGCTGTGTGGACCATGGTACATGCAATAACGATTGTGATGAGAGAGACCCGGGTTCGATTTACACAAGTGACGATTCTCCCTGGGCCAGCTCCCGTGCCTGGACTATTAAACGGATTGAGAAAGACCCAGTAAATTTGATATGCATGTATATTTTTAGAGTTTTATTTTGAAATTAATAATAACTTTCAGCTAATTTGAGTTGTCGTGTAATTTCATCCCCAATTGTTCGGGAGTTAGGTATTAGAATGGGTAGTTTAGTCTAGAAGACTAGAACTATAGCCTTAATCACTTATATGGTCCTTATAACTTTGAATCTCTCGTTTAACTTAGATGATATATATGCCGCTTGATCATGTTGGATTCTACCTAATAATTTATTTCTAATTATCAAAATAAAAATAAACATAAAAAATATGTCTAGTAGTATAATATAGTAATACAACACAACCTACCATACATGTGGACTGTACGTGGAACACATATCCAATTATCCCATTGTCATTCTTAGGATGATGAACAGCCAACGTATGCAAACATGGGTTTGTCACTGTCGGAGTGCTAATTAATCAAGGTTGATTAATATGAAGTAATTAACTAAGAAATAATTATAAAGTGTGAATATGGGATATACATATATAGCTATATTGCTCTCTTTACATTACATCCATCAGTATCACTTGTTAAAGTGGTTACATCCAAGTCAAAAAGCAACGAAAAGAAATGACGACGGGAAAGTGCACCCGCAAGAATTGACAGAAAGGCCAGGAACAGTACCTGTACACATAAACGCATAATTAATATATATATATATATATATATATATATATATATATATATATATATATATATATAGGGGTGCACTCTCGTGAGAACTCTCGCCCAGGTAGGAAATGAGAACGCTCCACAGTCGTCCACGTGTCCAGATCAACGAATCAGATACAATTTTAAAAAAATGACGCGATGGCATTTTCGTAAATAACTGGAACTTTGGTGCACCTAGTTTCACTTACAAGTGCACCTATTTTCGCACATATTTTTACTTACAAGTGCAAGTAATTTACCTTATTAATATTCATGCACCTATTTTCGCAAATACTTTCACTTACAAATGCAAGTAATTTACCTTGTTAATATTCATGCACCTGGGTGCAACCTAGGTGCACCTAGTTATAACATAGGTGCACCTAGTTATAACATAGGTTGCACCTAGTTATAACATAGGTTGCACCTAGTTATAACATTAGGTGCACTTAGTATTGATGCTCACTGTACAATTCACTTGCACCTGTAATACATTTTACTTGCATCTGCAATACATTTTTCTTGCACTTGTGCAAGTAATTTACTTTGTTAACATTCATGCACCTAGTTGCAACCTATGTGCACCTAGTTATAGCAATAGGTGCACCTAGTTATAACATTAGGTGCACTTAGTATTGATGCTCATTGTATAATTTACTTGCACTTGTAATACATTTTACTTGCACGTGTGCACCTATTTTCACTTGCAGGTGCAAGTAATTTACCTTGTTAACATTTATGCACCTGGGTACACCTATGTGCACCTAGTTATAACGTTAGTTGCAACTACATTCCGAACACGTGGCGCGCTGTGATTCGTCCGCAGTTCTCTCCTGGGCGGCCAGTTCGCACCTGAACGCGATCATATATATATATATATATATATATATATATATATATATATATATATGATACTGATCAAGTGAGTCCACCATTTTTCATGAGAACCACTCCTTAGATTATATCAACGACTTAGATTTTACCTCATCACTCAGGATAGTCTTCGCACGTAAACCAATTCCTATATATATACACACACATGTTGACTAGTTCATTTCTATTCTAAATTCCAAGAGAAAAGATGTATAGACTTATTTCAACCATACATTTTTTTGGTCCCCTCCCGACAATTTCATTTATGAATATAAAATAAGTAGTTTTCCAATAAAGGCTAAAATAAGCTCTCTCTTTCTCTCTTAATGGTTGATAACACATTCCATGTAGTTAAGTGTTCCTTGAAAGTCAAATTAATTTTTTCATTTAATTTTAACAAATTTTTATTTAGAATTTAAGTTTAATTGTTATATTTGATGGGCATACACCGGAAGTATTTTATCAAACACTTTTTACGTTAATTAATTAGTTATTTTATTAGTTTTCAACTATTAACTTTAGCATATACAACTTCAATAAAGTCCAATTAACTGAAATATATAAACAAAAAAAGAAAGAAAGAAAAAAGAAGAAGAAGAAAAGAAGCAAACAAACACACAGGAAAAGAACATAACCCAAATTAATAAGAAGTACTCCGTAATAAAGAAGGTCAACAAGACAATTCCAACAAATAATGTTCAAAATTAAGAATATTATTTAATCTAGGAAAAATTTTAACCATATTTCAAAAAATGAACGAAACACACAATGACAGTTTTATAAAATGAAACCAAACGCTGAAAATGAAACTGTTTTATGAAAAATGATTCATTTTTCATAAATCATTTTCATACTTTCCAAACACATCCTAAACTAGTTCGTAACAATAACCTCCCTAGGACGAGGGATGCCATAATTCTCATCCTACATGATAACCAACAAGGGGACCGGAGACACGTCAAAGATCTCCAAATCCTTAGTGCTTTCTTGAGTAAATCTAACCATAGTGTCTGCCACTTTATTCAATTTAACAAGCTAAGCTATCAACTCAATTGAATCAAATTGAGTTAAAATATCTTATTATTATTTTTTTATTGTTTAAAAGTCTAGTAACTTTTTTTTTTTGTATATAATATAATTTAAGTGCATTTAACCCTTTTTCCTTTTTTCCTTTAACCAATTGTGATGTGAAGTATGTGAACGTTATGTGAGGCATTATAAGTGTGGAAGTATGCTGCAAGAAGAATCTTTAATTGATAAGTTTCGAATATAATATGACATGGCCTGCATCGATGAGTACATGTCAAGTACCAAAAAGGAGAGTTGAGACTATATATATGTGTGTGTGTGTGTTTGTGATGATGATGCATGATGATAATGCGTCCATATATGCATTAAATGTCAATGTCGTACTGTCTAATTAGTATAGACAAATCCTTCTCCAATCTCCAATAATTAAGCACTTTTTTTTTTTTTTTTTTGAAAGGAAATAATTAAGCACTTTTGTGAATGGATAATGCACAATTCCTAATCACCCAACGTAACGCTCATCTTAGCCTTTCAAATTTTCTAGAGGCGGTCTTTTCGAAAGAATTGAACTTTATCCTTTAATTTGATACATAATTACAAATATGAGGTTTCTATAATGATAGATTAATTCATTAACTCGAGTAATTGATGATTTTAATGCAAGATATTATATTAAGAAGTGATGTTTTTCCGTGGATGTCCAACGCGCCAGGTGCCGATCTTGGCCTTGGGTGCCCCACGTGTTAAAGGCCGGCCTTGTCCTTGGCCTTAAGCGCCCAACACGCCAAGGGCAGCCACAGCCTCGGCTGGGCGATGCGGTGAAACTATAATTGCACGTCCTTTACGTTGGGGGCGGTTATGGGAGTACTATCCCTAGTATATATGTAATCACTTTTGCCTTGTGAGGACATTATCATCTTGTCTTGACAACACAATCTTCATGTAATCTCAATACACAATTGATTAATAAAACGCCTTTTTCTACTCAATATCTTGTCTTTACTATTTATTTCTTAATTATTGGTTTAATTAATTCAGGCCATCTGAATTAATTTATTCCATCAAATAAATATTAAGTTCTTCATTTTAAAATATTTAAATCTTTATCAAATAATCAATATGTGCTCAAATGACATGTAGTGACTATAGGAGGTCATGGAATTAAGTCTCATTTACTATGCAAATAATCTTTATTTTTCAAAATAATAATAATATTATTATTATATTTAAAAAATTAGGGACTTAATTGACCAGGTGAGCTATGCATACAATAATCATGCATGGGGCCATCTTTTACTTGGTAATCTTGCCCCAAAATTTTTTTTTTGGGTTGAGTATGTAGTTGATATGCCATTAATGGCGGAAATTAATTGTATTCAATTATGGGAGTGATTGTATTATGACTGATTAATGAAATTAATTTTCTTGTCATGTTCCTTCTTTATTATATCTTCTAATATTTCTTGTGTGAAATTCGTCTTGAGACTTTAGCTGTCAAAATATTACAATGAGGTAAATTAATCTAAATTATTCATAATTAATTAGCTCCAACAAAGAAATTAAAGTGAATAGGTTGACAATTCTTACAAAGTAATCGAAGCTTAATTAAGTATATATATCTCTTAACAGGTGATTATAACTCGAGTGTGACATGGTATAAAATACTTCTAGTAAACATTAAGATCGCTGCTAGTTGTTGAAAAGATAATCAGATAACCTTAGAAGTATAGAATAAATAATATACAGTATTATATATGAGGTTGTGTATATATAAAGCTCAATCCAATCTAGTTCAATTCATTTACAGGATATATCTCACAACAGTAAATTATATTATATGTTAATATAACTTGTACAACTCGAGTTTATTAGGATTTTAACAGCTTAAGTTGCACCCAAGTTTATCTTTAATAATTTACGAGAAAAGTCTTTAAAGATGTCATTTAGGTAACGTCCGCTTTGTGACCCTAATTAGCTATCCGACAAAAGACTACGAGAAGATTAGAGTAGCTACTTGAAAATGCACTCTGAGTGAAACTAGCATTGTGACTCTAGCCGGTAAAGAACCACAAAGAGGTAAACCAATATAAAGTTGTCCATAACTGATCGTGTAAAAAGTGAGAAGACTAATAGGTAGTTCTCATATAGAGTTAAACTTAAAATTTTGTGATTATTAAAGTAACTACTCGTGTAACTGTTAGTTTAATTTCAAAATATTGAATTTTTTTTTAATTATTATATAAGAGTGTGGATAGAAGGGAGAAAATTTATATCGATTAGTCTTGTAAGTGTGGCTGCTAAAAACCTCTTTAGCTGAAAGGAGCAAACGTTTTCATCAATCACAACGTCAATTAAACAAATTAAAACATGTCATGTAGTTTACCGTTAAATAATTTTTCATATTAGATGTTTTTTTTTTTTTTTTTTGAAAACCATATTAGATGTTAGTTAGCATAATATCATAAATGTTATAATCCTTACAGAAATTAAATTTGACTAGCTACCCTGCGGCCTATCCAAGTTTTTCTGTTGGATGGGTTCTTTTGTCATTAAGTACTCTCATCCTAATATCATTCGCTACAAGTTGCTGCTTTTTTAATTTTTATTTTGCAAACAATAAAATTGTAATTAGAATTTTATATAGTTATTCGTTTTCGTTGCGTTGGGGGACCTGATTTTACATCTGGGCATTTCCTGGAATATGTATAGACCTTCTTTTTCATATCACTGTCAGTAAATTGTAAATATATGAATTATTATATGTACGAATATTCTTGATGAAAATGGAAGAATACAAAAAGCTACAGAATGATGGGGTTCCATTGGTCACAAGTCGTGGCAAGCTAAGAGGCTTGCCTACACTGTACTTGAGCAATAGCCGCCCTTTAATTTTTTTAAATACGGAGTATATATAAACAAACTTTAATCCTGATTAATGATATCAATGTTGTGTTAGCCTGGTACGTACAATTATGCATGTCTAGAAGATTGTACTGGTTATTGATACTTATCCCGTACGTACAAGTTAATAGTGACATAAAATAAATATATATATATATATATATATATATATATATATATATATATATATATATATATATATATATTTGTGATTGCCAGCATACTAATTTGCAAGTTGCAACAGGTGTCCCTTAAATTTTAAACTATACTAGACTTAGGCTGATCGATCACTTGAGCCAAATACAATCATTCAAGTAAAGGTCAAATTCCATATACCCTACTTCCAACCTATTAGGTTGTATTGAATATTGGAGCTTGGGCCTTGGAGGACAGATGTCCGATCCTTAGTATTCACTACAATCAAACACATACATTTTAAGTTGTACTTGATGTAATCAAAGCGGTGCAACAGACACTATTGTAGACTGTACTAGAAATGCTGAGAATAAGAAGGATGGTAATAACATTATGGTCTAGTGGCACCCAGTCGCATTTAGGGGTGAGTTTGAGTCTTAGTAGAGACTATATTGACTCAGATACTACATTGTAACAGAGTCAGTAGCACTAAAAAAAATGGTGTTAATAAGAATGGATATATGACGTCAGCCATGTTGATGATTATGGAGATCAGATGAGAACTAGAGCACAAAAGTGAGAATATGATGATGATATATGTATATATGTATGTATAGCAGACAGTGGAATATATGGTGAGGACCGTGTCCCCAAAACATGGGATCCACCGCCCATATATTGCCCACTTGCTAATTCTAGTATAATGACATGCAAACTCCCATATACTATACGGCCCGCCCTTAGCTTCTCTAATGAAATTGACCACGTACCAACTAATACACTGCCACATACAATTTCCACCTTCATTAACGCCACCTTATTATTGTTATAAATACCCAGGCCCATTCCCCACTCTTTCCCACACCAACTAAAAAGAAAAATTATCCAATTTCTGTGTTGTCTAAAGTTTAAACACTTTATATAGCTCTTGTTGTTATTAGTTGAATTTGTTGCAAGGGATTAATATAATGGGGGGTTGGGTTATGGTTGGTCGTTTTATTGTGTGTTGTTGGCTAGTAGTAGTTGTTGTTGCGACAATTGGCGATGCGATGAGTGCGGATCACGTGCGTGTCCAATGTGGGTATACTCGATATCCCAGCCTGTGTCTCCGGACGCTGTCGCGTCTTGGCACGGATTCTGGGAACGAACATGTCGATGTTTTGTCGGCGCTCCTCAACAGTACTGTTTCCTTAACCACTCTCCCTGTTTCCAATTTCGAGTCCCTCAGCTCCCGCTTCGTTTCCTCCGAAGCTCAACTCGCCCGACACTCCATAGGTATTTTCTCAATCATGTTCCACTGTTGAAAATCTCGCTATTTTCGTCTAACTAAACGAGAGTTATTGGTCGAAAAATGAGTTTCTTCTGTTTTGTCTAGTAGTACAATAGTGTTTTTTTTTTTTAATGTATGGAAAAATGATAGGTGTCGACTTTCACCTATTTTGTCTAGTACTTTGTATTAAACATACCGCTGTCAAAAGGTGCCGGCAGGGCAGGTCCCGTCAAAACTCGCCAGCCCTAAAAAGCTCGTTTTAAAACACGAGCTTGTCCCGCCCTTTTGGTGGGGCGGGATGGACTAACCCAGCGGGCTAAGTCCATTTTGACAGCTCTAATTATATACCATATATATTTATATTTTATATATTACTCCCTCCGTCCTATTTTACCTGTCTTACTTTCCTTTTTAATTTGTCCCAAAATAGTGTCCTCTTTCTAAAATTGAACATAACTATCATTCTACATTTTCCAATTTACCCTTTTAACTTTTCAACTTTTTAGACCATTAATGAGACAAGTACAATTGTACTTTGTACAAATTACACCTATTTTGAAAGGTAAAATTAGAAAGTTTGTATCATTTGTTATGTTGCATTAAAACCCGTGCAAAAAATAAATGAGACAAACAATTAGGGACGGAGGGAATATATGCTTTTGGGTTTGGTGTTCTAACTAATTAACGTGTTATTATTGGCAAAGGTTATTGTCATGAGTTGACGACGATGTCGAACCAGAGGCTGAGCCAGGCGATGGCGGCGCTAAAGGAGTCGCCGGAGAAGAACAAGGCTGATATCCAGACATGGATAAGCGCGGCCATCACTTTCCAACAAACTTGCAAGGACTCGGCGGATAATCACGCGGCTTCCAACGAATTAATGGCTCAGATTTCCCGGACTATGGACTATCATTCCCGGCTGGCCAGCAATGCGCTGGCGTTGGTGAATAGGATTACTAAAACCTCGCCGGAAACTAGAAACGCCGAGCGTCACCTGTCTGAGCGGTTTCCGAGCTGGGTGTCTGCCGGTGATAGGAAGATGCTTGAGTCGCCGTCGGGTGGAACGGTCCAAGCGGACGCCGTCGTGGCGAAAGATGGCTCCGGGAATTACAAAACGGTGTCGGAGGCCATTAAGGCCGCCGGCGGCGGACGGTTCGTGATTTACGTCAAGTCCGGCGTTTACAAGGAGAAAATTCGTACGAATAAAGATGGAATCACCTTGATTGGAGACGGTAAATATTCCACTATCATTACCGGAGATGATAGTGTGGGTGGAGGCTCTTCCTTACAAGAATCTGCAACTTTTGGTTAGTTCTCTCTCTCTCTCTCGCTCTCATCATTTTATTTCATGTTCACACTAGGTCAATCTACACTCTCGTACAACGTAATTTCATCGTACTACGTAAATAATATCATACCAATGAGAGTGATATAATGACTTATACATGTCTGAATTTATTGCATGTTATCTACCCCGGTGCTTATACCGTAGACCATGGTCACAAAACGACTTCTTTTCAATAAATGAGAGAAACGGCTCATGTAAATCCTTGTAACTGATACTACAGTTCATCTCAAAATATACTTACAATTGTGTTGAATTGATACAGCAATTGCACAGCATGACGGAGACCGTTTCATACATCTATTTTCATTAATCAAAAAGACTGTCTTTTTTAAATTAATAAAAATCACGTCGTTTGATACGGGATCCACTATAAAATTTGGGTATCTACCCCTTTGATCTCATGCATGTCTTAAACAAAATCGTATGATCTCACCCACAACCTCCCACATGAGTGTGTAATTTGATGTCAGACTCTCTGTTAGAATATATATAGTATCTGTTCATAACTATTCTTCAAAGTACTAAAGCACTAGCTCGAACCAGCTCGTCTTGACATGTATTAATTAATTAATTATTATTTCGTAACAATCTTTTAACCATTTGATTCATAACTACTTGACAGCAATCAGTGGCGATGGATTTATTGCGAAAGACATAGGATTCGAGAACACCGCCGGCGCCGGAAGTCATCAAGCCGTGGCGCTTACTGTTTCTTCCGATCATTCTGTCCTCTTCAGGTGCAGTATCGCGGGGTACCAGGACTCGTTATACGCGCTCTCCCTCCGGCAATTCTACCGCGAATGCGACATCTACGGCACTATAGACTTCATCTTCGGCAACGCCGCCGCCGTGTTCCAGAGCTGCCAGCTGGTGCTCCGCCGCCCGCGCAGCGGCGGGGCCTACAACGTTATCTTGGCCAACGGGCGGTCGGATCCGGGTCAGAACACCGGGTTTTCGGTCCAGAATTGTAAGATCACTGTCGGGTCGGATTTCTCGCCCGTCCGGAATTCCTTCAATTCTTTCCTGGGCAGGCCGTGGAAGGAGTACTCGAGGTCGGTGGTTATGCAGTCGAATATCGACGGAGAGATCGCGTCTCGGGGCTGGGTTGAGTGGCCCGGGGCTTCCGGATCCGTCCTGAAAACGCTCTACTTTGCCGAGTATGCGAATATGGGCGCCGGCGCCGGGCTAGGCGGACGAGTTGGGTGGCCCGGGTTCCATGCCATCGGAAAAGATGAGGCCGAGAAGTTCACCGTCGCTAATTTGATTTCCGGCACGTCCTGGCTGCCGTCCACCGGAGTCACCTTCGTTTCCGGGCTGTGATCGTTTAATCTCATCCGTACGTGTTTATATGAATTTGGTTCAAATATAATCTCAAACTAATGCTGTACGTAGTTATGCTTATTGTGTGAAACTGTAAAAGGTTGAAGGAAATTATGACGCAAGCATGTGCAGCTGCAAATTATACCATGGACCAGATTTACCTTGTATTGTGGACCATGGTTCGAAAATATAAACCCTGGTTCATGCATGGTATAATAATTGATGTGCGTCCTCCTTAGTCAAGACAAATTAAAATAGATCAATTGTACATAATGGTTTGCCTGCCACCCGACCTGGTTTCTATTACACAAGTAAATCAAAATATTTTTCTACTGAACAAAAGAGTACTTTTTGATTGTATATAAGTACATTAATTTCATTGGTCCTTGCACTAGTACAAAAAGTGTTTGTTATACAAAGTGATTCGGACTCAATTGGTCCTTGCACTAGTACAAAAAGTGTCTATATTTTAGTTGGATGACATTTGTTTCGAGCCCGCTGATATAATGAGACAGGCCGGCCACTTTCCAACGATAGAACACAAACGAAAGTGATAAATGTTAAAACATGATCAACTTAATCCAGTAACATTATATTAATTATTACTTAAAAGTTAAGATATATAACCACTAATCATCAAGGGTCAACATCTAGAGAACTTGCATCATGATAGTGATTATTGCAACTTGCAATTAGTGATGATGATCGTCTGTTAATTTGTGTGGTGTATGGATATTATTATTAGATAAATAAAATGTCAAATAAAGCAACTTATAATTTTGTTAAATCGCTATAGAGCCAGCTAGCAATAACAGGACACAATGATGAAGACTTTAAGGAAGAAATTAAAAAAAAAAAAAATTTATTTGTACTCTCCAAGGTTTCAGTTAATTGGTAGAGTGAGATAGGAGTTGTTAAGGATTATTTGTCCTATGATAGATTCTCAAATTCCACATTTTGGATGCATGTGATTAAGAACGAAGAAAGTTACATATAGTAAATGATGGATGACATGAAAGAACTTATTAGTACTATAGTATATCCATACATACATGCAGTTCTTTTTTCACGTCACTTAAGCTCATTAATGCTCGAATAATTATGACTAAGTTGACGTAGTATAAAGTAATTAAGTGCGCACGCGTTTGTCTTAAAGCATATTACGGAGTATTAGACACGCATACGTACAGTTCTTTTTCAAGTGACTTAAAAGCTCATTAATTATTATGACTAGTTTGCAAAAAAAAAAAATTATTATGACTAAGTTGATATATAGTACTCCGTATAATAAAGTAGGAATAAGGTTCAAATGGAGAACTCCAATAAAGTTGGTCATATTCGTTGTTGATTTGGTAATGGCAATGTTGCAAGTTTAACTTTCAGTGGACGCGATTTGTTGGCCTTCTTGGTTTGAGTCCGTCAGCTATAGACAATCTAAGTTTTTTTTGGTAAATTCACGAGGTCTTTCTCTGTCTGTTTAACGATCCGAGTCCACCCACGTTCGCTCCAATATGCACAGGAGCTGGCCCAAGAGATAGACAATCTATGTTGATTTACTTCATTGTGGTGAATTTTTTATTAGAGCCATAAGACGAGATTTATCCTAATATCCCATAGACACCTTCAAGTAGTGACTATGCGTTTTCCAATTACCATGCCACTTGAATGCTTGTATGAAAATTTTTAAAATAATTTTCAATAAATTAAATAAAAAAATAAAAATAAAAATAAAAATAAAAAATCTCCCCCTCCTTCCCAAACTCGATTTCTAGTCTTTCTTCTTAAATTTTTACCTCAATGATCAATTGAACTGCACATGCACTATGACGATGGTTATTATGACAACATTTTTGTCTCTTCTTCATGAATCGACTGATATTTGCCGACAATAAAATTTCAGTGACTAAAAAATGACTACGACCAAGTTATTTTTCTACGAATTTAATAATAATAATAATATTGTAATAGTAATATTAACTCTTTCACTTTCATCACTGCAGCAGATGGCAACTCCAAAACATTTACAATTGGTATTTTTTTTTTTTTTTTTCTTTTGGGACCATTTAAGGAGCTGAATAAGACTTCCGTCTGGCAATTTGAAAACAAAAGTGTAAACTGAAAAGTGCTTCACATGACTTTTTCTTTGGTTGGCTTCACATGGATGACTTTAATTGCAGCAGTCAACAATTGACAGCCACTGTTTTGAAGAGTCAAAAATACCTTTACATAAGGAGAGATATCCATAGTCATAGCACCCCTTATTACTAAGATTAATATTAATAACTAATTATCATGAAAAATTAGTAATCATAATAAGGTTTTAAGTTCGAGTTATTTATTGACCTTCTTGATTTGAATTGGTTAACTATGACAATTTAGATTGGTTTATCTCATTGTGATCCTTTCTTTTGGATAGCAGCTGAATGCTTCAAGAAAATAACCTTAGTTGCCTATGACCGATTAGCTCACAACAATAAGGCTAAGAGGTAGCTGTCATGGATAGTCAAACTTGGAATATTGTGTTTATCAAGTTAACTATCTGACCAACTAGACTAGGATAGCTCCTAGCTACTCTAGTGGTAACGGGTTATGAAAAAATTTGATGGAAGAAGGGATTAAAACCCTTCATCTTTGTCCATATTTAGACAATTGTTCATTTTTATAAAATTTTGTTATATACATCGACCTCTAGATTAAGACTTTGAATTGATCGTCGTAGGTCTTTGTTTAAATTTAGACAAAAGTCGCGGAGTTTTTCTGGGTATTGTCATGGTAGCCATGGCAACCAAGATAAAAGTTATGCCAACTATTTTTCCATCCATTATTGGTTGATGATGCCAATTGGTTGATGTTTACCTAGCCTATGATAAAATTTTAGTGACTAAACGATGACTTGACAAATTATTCTTCAGCGAATTTTATAATAATATTGTAATAGTAATAAGCATTTAACTCTTTCACTTTCATCACTGCAGCGGATAGCAACTCCCAAACATTTGCAATTGGTATTTTTTTTTTGGGACCAACAAAGCAACTGAATAAGACTTCCGTTGGCAATTATATTTGAAAACAAAAGTGAAAAGTGCTTCACATAACTTTCATTTGTACCAGTCAATTTGACAGCCACTGGCAAGTTATGAAGAGTCAAAAATAGGTTGCCCTTGCCCAGGCAAGCAGCAATCTAGTAGATGCGAAGTCTCACTTAAAACTTACTTCCAATAATAGATTGATTGTTCGATTACTGCTAAGAACATTGGATCGGAAATATTACGTTTCTAAATTAAATTGACTCAAATTATTTTATAAGTTTGACGTGATGGGTTCATGGGGTCCACGATATAATAGAAGTACAATGATATGTCCTCAAACTTTAAGGAATACTTCACTCCAAATGACTAGTCTAATAAAAGAGAGAACATTTCCATTCAAAGTATTATTTCATAATCTCTTCTAGAATGGGCATGCACTAATGCACTTGACACTCCAAACTTTAATGATCAATGCATTAATATGTATCAATTTGCCTAATGTTTTTTTGTGGAATCATCATTCCATGGACCATAAAAAGTATATTTTAATATACTAAAAGAGTAAAAGTACATTATTTATGTACATAAAATATATTATTTAAGTATTGAAAATACGTTACATTGTACTTGTATTCATAGTCCATAAAAAATTTTACTTTTTGTATGGTTTTGCAGCTATTCCCAAATCCCAATTCCTATATGGGACAGACCAAATCCATGGTAGTCTGATAGATTCTGCACAACTAAGTTGGGCCAAACTCTTAAATAGACTCAATACAAATAGTCCACTAGACTTTGCCCCATACAATGTTATATTTTTGTAACATCTATCAATATTCAATAAGTTAAAACTCATATACTCCGTATGAGACTAACCTTAATGGGCTTTACAAGATAATTGGTAATTTGGTCATGGCCCACAGGGTTCACAACGGCAAATTATGTTATGGATCCGGATCCACCTTATAAGGTGGACCCAGATCCATGTTCTCAATTTTAAATCTTAATATACAAAATTACATTACTCAATATTCACAATTTTCAAATTCTATATTCACAATTTTGTTATAGAGATTCAAAAATTGTGTTGTATTATTGAATATAGAGTTATAAAATTGTGAATACAAATTTTTAAAATTATAAACAGAGTTCTGAAATTATTAACATAGAGTTCAAAAATTGTGAACAAGTTCTAAAATAATGAGCATAGTGTTCTAAAATTATCAACATGGACCCTGCAACTTATTTTGCAAGTTAATATGGGCAAAAGAATGATCTGAGTACCCATAGAATGCAACTTCAAACAGAATACTAATTACAATGATCTGATCTACACCCAAAAGAAATCTCATTTCTGAATTACAAAGAATCACAAGGAATATTTGCTACCACTCAATGCAACTTCATAGAATATATTACTCTATAAAGAATTGCAAATTACAGGAGTGAAGACTCTGTAAAGCAATCTCATAATTGGATTACCACTAAAAGCACAAGAATCCCTCCCTGCTCTATCCTGGGATTTGGGAGGTATATGTTGAGATTCCAACAAATTTCTTCTAGAGTCACTATGGGAACTGATCAGATGAAATTGCAAGATGTGACATCACTGTCAGATCAAATTGCTGCTGCTGACAATCCCTGCACTTTCATGAGATTCTGGAGATGGTATATGTTGACTCCAGCAATTTTGTTTCTGGAGTCACTGCAAAAGTGGGAACTGATCAGATGAAATTGCAAATCGCCAGATCACCGTCAGAAAAAAAAAAAAAAAAAAAAAAAAAAAAAAAAAAAAAAAAAAAAAAAACAAAAAAAAAAACATCTGGAATTGTATCTATAGCACGCACTTAATTGGTACTAAAAGTAGGACTGAGAATACCTTGGAAAAACCTGAAGATCTTGACGACAATCTGGTAGTTGCAGATGGTCATTATGATGTTTAGTCAGTAGCAGGGCAGCATCTGTTTAAGCACATCACTGAACAACAGTTTAGGATTTAGCTAATTTCACAAGTTCATTGTTAACACAAGTGTGACAGTGGATATGTTTGAGGTGATCATTGCTTGCAAACCTTCATGATGAGGCAGGCCTGAGAGTGACAGTGGAGAATTATGGTTGAGGTGATCATGGTGTGCAAACTTTGATGATGAGGCAAGGCCTCAACTTCAAGTTGGTAGGTAAATCCTGATCAAACACAGCCTTCACCTTATGGGAATTCTGAGTTCCAGAAGAAACACTATTTCATTGGGCAATATTTATCCTGCGGGATAAAGAAAAAACACAATAATAATAATCAGAAACTCGTTGCCATATTCATCAATAAATCAATAAACTTCTAATTAAAGCAAATCAAAATATATCAACTCTCCCGATTGTAAACCCTTCAATTCCTGCAAAAACAACATTATTTTAGGCACCGCGTATGTAACAAACTGGTAAATCACAAAACAACATATAAAAAACTAAACAACAAAGAACCAGAAATGAGCTCAGCTTATTAATACCTAAACCTGTAAAAGCACAGAAAGTCAAAGAAATAAATATCAGGTTAGCTTAACAAACTCAATAAAGAAAATGAACTAGAATTGAAATGGAAAATTTCTGTAAAATGAGGCAACGGTGTCAATATTTCCAACAATCATCCTGTCACATTAAGGCTTCTAGAAATAATATTACTCTGTAACTCTGTAGTATTGATACAAGTAAAGCAAATGAATCAAGGCAAGGCACTTCAAATAATAAGTTGTCTCACAATTCACAAAGGAATATAATTTGTGAGATGGTACTGATCAATACAAAACAAGAAAGCTCGGTCAAGCAATAACATCAAAACTTGAAAATACAATGACCACCGAAGATCTGCAATCAACTGACTGTGTGACAAGTCAAATGGCTGTATCATGCATGCATCGAGCAGAAAAATACTGAGCTACTTTGTCAGATATTTGAGTTTTAATGTTGCACTAAAGGAGCTCAAATGTGATAATAATAAGTCCAGCTACATAATAGAGTTAAATCACCTAGTAAGTTATGGAAGCGCTTTAATATAAGAGTTTCCTACAGACTTGGCAAGACAATCTAGCCTGCCATATATAGATGGTCTACTTATAAAAGTGTTCTCCATTATTGTCACATGAACTAAAAAGCAAAATATATAGAATAATCAGTTAACATCTAGCTCATGTCCATTCCATCTCCAACTTGGCTACATATGGGACTAACAGCAGAGAAAGATCTCTCAAATGGTGATGGATGGAATGTTGCATCCCGTCTGCGCTTAAAAGCACAGCTGTCAGAGGGTGAACTATCAGCATCAAACTTCCTCCGTATACCTTTCACAGCCTGCTCTTCAGCTGGTGTAAATGGAAAAATCTGCTTGCTCACTCTGCAGAGGGAGCTATGATTGTCATACAAAATTCTCTGATTACAGTTTTTGTCACAAATGTGGGTCAGCCCAGTTAGTCTGCATCTGTACATGTTCCCACACACATGTTCGTTTTCACATTTCCAATCGCACTTGTGAACAGGGTTTGGCCCATCTTGGCCAAGAATACTTGACAGAAAAATAACATTTGTAGGCACGGCTACCATAGATTTGCCAAATACCTCCATTGCTAGCTTCAGTCCTCAAGTGCGAGCGAATCTTTGGATGAGTCCCCCAACCTAGCTGCCCAGCGCTCACCTCTGTAGAGCACCATAATACGAGAAACCATCAACAAATGCTGGATGGAAGGACCAATGCTCTATCACTAAGGATGTTAAACTATTGCCCTGGATTTAACTTTAGGAAGTAGTCTATACTTTATCACAAATTGGGAACCAAGCAGTACTTGCCAATCAAGCCTAACAACAAAATGCAGCAGCTTACCCAACATATAGATAGAGCTAATCTATCTCAAGAAATATGGTAGTCTGCCGGATCATGATAGCAAAAACAGCTAAAGTCAGGCTAAATTGCATCCATACTGTAAGATCGAGCCATATTATGCCAAAGATATATCATCTTTGAACAATTACACTGTACATCTCCATCTAAATTACAAGACGTTAAGTAATATGCACAAATCTATCTCCTTACATTCATGGAATAAAAATAAAAATGGCTCGTTAATAATATTACTAAATTACCTTATTTGGCTAAACCTGTACACAATATTGACTAATTCAACGTAAAAAAAAAAAAAAAGCACAATATATCTGCATCCTAGGTTATGCTATAATAATTTCAGCTAAACAAAATATTAAATTAAAGAAACGAAAAAGGAAGCCCCTTTTTTCCCATAATCAATCACTATTGGAATTATGGAATTTAACATCGCATGAATACGAAGAACAGTGATCATAAAAGAGAGAGAGAGAGAGGAAAGAGAAAATCTTGACACCAACCTGCGTAGATCCCAGAGTACCGCCTTATTTCTCTCTCTCTCTCTCTAGCCTCCTCCCTCCTTCTCTCTAGCTCCCTGTGCACCACGCCCTACAGTGAAGCAAAAAAATGGCGAGAGGAGAGGGGGAGAAGGCAGTATTTATAGAGTGAGAAGTGAGGATAAGGGCGTGATCCGATTCTTGTGTGAGTGAGCCGTTGGGGAGTGAAATGTAAATGCAGATGAAATGCGAGTGAAATTTGGGTGAGATGCCATGGCTTTTTTTGTCATTTTGTGTGCCTCTCTGGTCTTCCCTCACTCGCTTTTATAAAGTCGTCTCCTCCGTCGTCGTCGCAAAGGAGACGGAAATGCATCCTCCGTCACGTGCCCCCCTCCCTTTTCTGTCTTCTTTTACTAACGGTCTTATTCTCGGAGTCTTCTGCGACGATAGAACCAGATTGAGTTGACTTCCTTAGCCTACCACAGACTAACACGTGTCGCCTTTCGCGCCTTCCTCGTCTCTGTCCATTCCGTTTACTTGTTCTTCACCAACCGCTTTTGAAAATATATGTCCAAAACCATCCCCCGTTTTCCTCGTGCTCTAGACTCGACTCTCTTTGGTGGGATGAGATTTGGGCCTGATGGGCTCAAATCTACTAACATGGGCTATAAGCCCATACATAGTCAATACTTAGACACTTTACCATGAATAGTTCGTGTTCAACCTCTCACGGCATATTGGGGATTTTAGATGGGTAGATAGGGAGCGAGGGACTAAGTGATGGGGGGAGGGACGAAACCTGCACAGCAGAACGACCGGAGAACGCGTTTGTTATTCAATCTCCTCGTCCGGGCGCATGCCTCGGGCGACTAACGAACTCCCGGCGCGGAACGCGAAAGCATTTGCCAAGGATGTTTTCATTAATCAAGAACGAAAGTTGGGGGCTCGAAGACCAACAATTGCAATGATCTATCCCCATCACGATGAAATTTCAAAGATTACCCGGGCCTGTCGGCCAAGGCTATATGCTCGTTGAATACATCAGTGTAGCACGAGTTTACCCACGCTTGGTTGAATTTCTTCACTTTGACATTCAGAGCACTGGGCAGAAATCACATTACTTTCAATATTCAAATAATATATTTTTTCTGAATACAAAATACATTTTAATATATTATTTATGTATTAAGTGTACATTATTTAATAATATATAAAATAATATATTTTTAACAATGTTGCAAAATTCGCTAGGCGCTAATTGTGCACTCAGAGGCGCCTAACATCGAGGAATTTGAGTATAAGGTATCTACTTTCCCTACTCAGAACTAGAAGGTGCTAGACTGTTATAATCATCAAAATTAATCAAACGCATATTTTAGATAGTTAGTTGAGTACATGATTGGAGAACTATAGAAGAGAAATAGTTGAGCAGGTAAAAAAAATCACTCGACCGAGTTGAGCACCAACTCAACTGAGTTGAACACCGTCTCGGTCGAGTTAGGATCCCGACTCATCGCCTAATCGGTGACTAAAAATAGCTTAGGACTAAAATCGTCTTGGTTTGAGGTGTCTAACACTTAGGCAATGACTTGAGTCAATTTCTAAAATAAAATTTTTGAGTACTCAAATAATATACTTTATATTCATAAATAATATATTTTTTAATAGTCCACACAATTGTGATCCAACAACCATGATTGCAGTCAAACTGGGCTTTACCCGTTTTCTTTCTTCCGCCCCGAAACGAAACCCTTCACTGAAACTCGACTTCTTCCGGCTCGGTTTTATGGCTGCTTCGCCGCCGATTCAGGCATCTCTACGGGGGTATATTTATATTTATTTATACTCATTATAGTACTCCGTATTTCTTAGTTTGATTATTACTTTTAAAAAAATTTGTTTAGTGTTCGAATTTTTACTATTGTATGATAACTTGTGGAAAGCTAGTCGTGGGTTTGAGTGACGAAGCGACGCGATCGACCTAAATCGATTTGCTCCGGCGAAGCGCTGCGCTTAGGCGATGAAGCGAAAAGCAGTAATGGATTGACGTGAACGATCAAGTTAGGGTTGAAGTGCTTTTGAAGGGAATTCGGGTTAGCTCGGTCTGCAAAGTGGAAGTAGCGAAGCTCGATTTTCTTATCCAAGCACACAGCCATTGTTGACTCGTTCTTTTTCTCCCAGGTACGAACTCGGGACAGCTCGCTCTCGCTTCATCTTTTCATTTTCTGATTGCTGGAGAACTAGGGGTGTAATTGACTCGAATCTCTGCTTGATTTTAAAAAGCTCGATTGTTGAACATTTTTGTACAATATATTACCATATTGAGAATTTAAAAAGAAGAAATTGTAAGTTTTACAATTATTTTTTTTTTGTTGCACAAAATAAGCATAATACTCCGTATGATACTATGATAGTCAAAATTCAGAAAATTGATTATAGTAAAATAAAAAAATAACTTGATCCAGGCCTTGAGCCCTCGAGCTGAGCTTTGAGGTCGAGCTTAGGTCCCTGCTAGTTGCACCCCTACCTGCCTAACCCTTATCTGGTCCCTGTAGATTGACTTCTAATCAGCGCTAAAGCTTGAGTATGGAATCAGCAGTTAAGAAATATCAGCAAAGATTCAGAAAAGTGAAGGATGAGATTGATAGGTGGGAGGAGCTTCATACTAGATTGCTTTCCCAATTTGCTAATGCTTCCTCCATCATCCAGAGATTGCAGGTCTCTTTAATTCTTAATTTTCAATAAAAAGTTAAATTGCTTTAGGTTACTTATTGTATTGTATTGTTTTTATTTATTTATTTATTTATTTTTTTAATTTATTTAGGTGATTCAAGGTTCAAAAAATTATGGTGCTTTGAAATGTATTCAAGGTATTGAAGATGCTGTATTGGCAAAACAGTTGAATTCTCTGCAAAGTATTCTGCTTTCTATGAATAAGACTTTGTATGCACCACCATTTCCTCTACTTTCTTCTTTGTGTCAGTTCTAAAAAAATTTCTTGAAGTTAAACAAAATTCAATCTTATTTGTTTATTCTCTATATTCTACTAACATTTTTTTTTTTGCTTTGTTTTCTGCCTTTCTTAAATATTTGCATTTCCATGTTAAGAGAGGTTGCAGTTAGAGGTTTTTCTTCATTTTTTATGGCATATTGTTATGGTTTTCATGGGCATTACAAATTACACCATGGACATCTTAAGCTGTTCTTAAATTGGGAACTGAGTTTTCTCTTTGAATGGTCATGACATCTAGGGAAGGATTTCATTCCATTGTTTTATCATTTGAGAAGATTGTTCGTGATAGTAGACAACAAGTAAAAGGCGGGTCAGCTCAACCAAATGTGAAACAGTTGCAGCAACGAATTGGCATCAAACCAAGTCTTGCATATTGCTTAGATGGGCTTACTATTCTTAGTGAGATGCACCAAACAGAGTAAGCAAGCTTTCTTGGAACCGAGCTTTATACTCCATATATATGTTATTTGCTTGTGTGTTTATGTGCTTCAAAATCATCAAGCGTGTAGTCGTGTACATACTACATATTTGAGTATTTTATTAGCTGCCAAGTTAACTTTTGTACCTGCCCCCTCCTGATTTTGTTGATTCTGCTGTAGTTCTTTTTCTTAAATTCTTAGTAATATTTTGGTTTTACACATGAAATCAGGAATAAATTTTGTGTTTTATTCCTTAATAGCAATGCTAGTGTTCATGTATTGGGGTAATAGCTGGTCATACTGCATCAGACTATATATATATATATAATATATATATATATATATATATATATATATATATACTCGTAAAAGTAATATTTTTATGTTGTTTCAGGTACCGTCTTAAATTGTCTCTGGTATCAGCAACTTCAACACTTGTCTTGAAACCTAGGTTTGCTATTCTTCAGAAAACATTGTGTTACATGTTTATCCTTTCAGAGTACCGATATTATATATTTCTATTTTTAAGATTATGAACTTGTTGGCGCTTAACTTGCAGTGTTACTGATGATTTAAGTGTCATCCAGCAGCTTTTGATAGATCAGCCTAACATCCCTAAAGAGGAAGGTGTGTATAAAATCTCAAGGAGGTCAACAGAATAAGAAAACTATTTTAGTAGTCCTTTGTCAGATTGTCATAGTATTTTCTAACCATTTGAAATTTCTTGAAGTTGATTTTTTGTGAAATAAACTATTCATTTAACATGCTAGTTTTCATACCAATATCTTAAGCAGCAATTTGTATTGGATAACCTTACTGGAAACTATAGTATCCCATCATAAGCCATTGAGGTACTAAATTGTAAAGAAAAATATAAAATGCAAATTTGATTGAAGGATATACGCTTTTCACAATTACTGAATTGCATATGCAGTTAATGGTACTTTTTGTATAGCTGTAATTGCTGTTTTTTTTTTCTTTTTTTATCTGAATGATGCATGGTATGGATGCGTGAAGCCATATAAATCCTTTAACAAATTTAATGTAGCCTTCGAAAAGTTAATATTTGGCCCTTTCTTTTTGTAGTGCAATTTATATTTGATGTCATCTTTGCTGAAGATATCTGTTGATGCTCACAACTTGAGAGGGTGGTAAAAATCTTGAAACTGGTACCAAGTGAATGACCTTGCAAGAAGTGATTGAGGATTACAATGTGAACACCCTTTGAGAGATTTATGGAGACTCAGTTGTAGATCAAGCAGAGAACTTTAACATGGCTACCAATAGAAAGGAATGGGAAATATATATCGACCATGAGAATTGCAGAACACCTTTCTGGCATATTTAGAGTTCAGCATATACTTACCTATCCTATTCCCCTTATTTGTAGGATGTGATTTTCTGTGGCAGGCCACAAATTACATTTGACTGGGATGATCTAAAAAATAGTTTATTTGTATAATCCACTATTAACATCTAATTATGAATTGCATATACAATATGGTTATCAAATTGTGGTGTTGTTGCACCTTACCCAGGCTGCATTGCTTGTGTGCTTGGCTTTAGAATGGTAATTTGTGTGTAGAATGAGACGCGCCGGCCCCTTTTTAAATGACAAAATACAAAGGTTTGAATCCCAGTGGGGGCAGTGACTCTTACTACTATATTGTAACAAGAGTCAACAGTACTAAAAAAAAATGAATATACAAATAGCAAGTAGGTGGCCTGCTGGTTATAGGACTTTGCAATACACTAATCTTTTAGTAAAATCACAATGATAGGTACTCAAACTTAAGGAGATACTATCTTATATAAGTAGTCTAATAAAAGAGAGAATCTTTCGATTCTAAATACTACTCTGTATTTCATAATCTCTTGTGGAGCGGATAACTCATGCACTTGATACTCCATAACTTCATTAACATGTATCAATTTGCATAATGTTTTACTGTGTGGTTTTGCAGCTCTTCCCAACTTCTAATTCCAATATGGGACTGATCAAACCCATGATGTGTCTGATAACCCATGGTTCACTCAATACAAATAGTCCACTAGAGTTTATCCCATACAATGTTTTGCTTTTGAAACATCCATCAAATAAGTTAAACTGAGTTTTCAAAAAAAAAAAATAAGTTAAACTGATATGTAAAATTAAACTTAATGGGCCTTACAAGATAATTTGTATTTTGGTCATGGGCCACAGGCCACAGGGTCCACAGCAGTTGAACTATCAGCTATGAATAACTCTACATAATGCCATTAATTTTATTTTCATATTATTTTAAATAATAAATGGAATATTTTTGTCATTTTAAAATAATTTTTAAATTTAATGGATTAAAGTTTAATCACACCAATGCTTTGAAAGTCTGCAGTCATTTCTTGAAAATACGTTATGAATAAAACATGCCTTATGATCATAGCCAACAAAAAATTATAATGAAATAAACTAACTTAAATTGCTCAATAAGCAATTCCCACATAAATTTAATAGGCCTTACAAGTTAAACCATAAGGTCATTGGCTAAAGGACATTTATATATAATATTTTTAATTTTAATTTGTGTAATTTTCAGTAAAAATCAAATTTATACTCTATTCAGAATTTGGTGTTGCTATTTTGTATATGTGATGTGATGTGTGATTATGTATCACGAAAAATTATCCCAAGGGTACTTAAGTAGTTTCAGATTAATATAAAAAATAAAAATAAAAATAAAGAAAAAAAGGGAAGAAAATAGATCCTCTCATTCCAACCGGCAACCCGTTTTTCCCATTCCAAGTATTCCTAGCTCTTCTTCCTCGTAATAAAATTACCAAAAACTGCCGTAAACCCGCCGGAGAAGATACTGGTTTGAGCGTCCGGAGAACATACTGGTTTGTACTCTTCGCTATAGTGCAAACCGACCGACCGACCTTCCCGGGTGGATAGAAACAGAGGGGTGACACTGCAGCTGCTCTCTGCTTCTATATCTGTATTACGTGTTTGCTACGTGAATGTTCCACTAAATCTAAGACGTAAATTGAGCTGCCTCTGTAGTAGAGAAAAGGAAAATGGCGACGACTAAAGCGGCAGGGACCGCAGTTGTACCCAAGTCGGAAGCCATTTCCAAAGGATACAACTTCGCTTCTACTTGGGAACAGGTATCATTCAATTCTATCCTCCATTTGATGAAATGAGCTTGTTTCCGTTCTCAATTTCCCGCCGTTCCTGATCTAATGTGGTTTTTACGCGAATGAAATGTTAATTACTGAAATTTGCTTTGATCTATGCCTCTGGCGTTGTCCATTTCGTTGCGATAGATTTTTTGTACATTTTGGTTTGTTTTTCGGATCTGGTCCTTCCACTCATCTGATCTGATCTGATCCTCTCTGGTGAAGTAGAAATCTATTTATCTTCCTTGTAATGTTGGATAACAAAATGGCAAAGCAATCATTTGATAATACAATACATTCTAATTCATCACTCTGTAATTGACCTAACGATTTGTTCTGGCTGCATCTTGGGGTTTATTTGATAGTAGCTTTACTTTTAGCATTATTTTTGTTTGTTTGTACGCAAGCTAAAAAATGATCTGCCTGTTATAAGTTCAAGCTATTGATGTGGCATATTTGAATGCAATTGCTAATTTTTTTCTTATAGAATGCTCCATTGACAGAGCAGCAGCAAGCAGCTATTCAGTCACTTTCTCATGCCGTTGCAGAGCGACCTTTTCCTGCTAATTTGGTGAGATAACCAGCCTCCTTCACTTGCTTCATTGATCACCCTTGTATGTTCCAATTTCATTGATCATTGAACTGTATTATTGACTTCAAGTCTCAGGATCATACTCTTGGAAACCACAATGGTTTCTCCATTTCAGCAAAGCAAAATGCTCTGGAGGATGGTGGGGCCATTGATACTGTCTTGGTCAACACCAATCAGGTGAGGTTCCCCTTTTCATCAACCAGTATGCATATATTAAACTTTAAAATTTCTCTTCCTAGCCATAATTTCTGTTTGATCTATTATCTATCTTATACCTTGTTCTGTGTAATTTATATAAAACAGTTCTACAAATGGTTTATGGATCTTGAGGCAGCCATGAAATCAGAGGTTGGCCTTTGCTTGCTTTGTCCCATTTCTTTTTTAGCATAACATTTGTCACATGCCTATCACTACTCTGTTTTGTTCTGTGTTCTAGACAGAAGAGAAGTATCAGCATTATGTTAACAACTTGACTGAGCAGATACAAACATGTGACGGAATACTTCATCAGGTAAATAGATTAAGAGCAGATACAAACAAAAAAATAAAGGAAGATATCTGCTCTCACTCAGTCACTCACATCTTGATTCTATATCTGTTCTTTTGTCAATTGGTTTCTACCCTGATTATCTAAATGTCTTCCTTTTAGGTGGATGAAACACTTGAATTCTTCAATTCACTACAACTGCAGCATCAAGCAGTGGCAACAAAGACTAAGACTCTTCATGACGCATGTGATAGACTGGTAAGCAAATCTTTCTCTAGACCCTAAAAAATATCATATGTTTGTTTTCATTTTAAATATTAGAGAGCCAAAGAAGAGACTTGAGTTGGAATAGAGGAAACCTTGAAACTCAGATGAGATTAAGCTTTACCTATTAAAATTTCTTTTCATGCATTTAGAACACCGAGAAAATCTGAAAACCTGACTTATTAAATTTGAGGAAGTTCCCAATATGGTGTCACAGGTGTAAAATTGTCATGAATGCCACCTTCAGTTTCCAATGGGTGCAGTCCTAAGTCGTTAAGCTTTATTTCCTTCCTACAAATGAGGCTTAAATATAAAATTGCCAGGATGCAGGAATGTGATTTTCAAGTGGATAATCTTGGTGGATGCAATGCCACCCTTATAATATTGAGTTTTTGGTTTAAAATTCTGATTGGTTTAAAGTAAACCCAAAAATAGTTCAGACATGTTATATTTTTCTATGTTTAAGAGGTGGGATTTAAACTTGGATGCTCTCTTGACATTGTTTACTTTGTATGTTGTTTCTTATCGTTTCTTCTATTTCTAATTGTACACCTGTCAAAAACAATGAATATGAAAAGTTCGACATTTATGTCACATGAGGTAAAACAGTAAGATACATTATACAATCTTTTGTTTCTTTTGTAGCTTATAGAGAAGCAGAAACTAATTGAGTTCGCAGAATCACTTCACAGTAAACTCAGCTACTTTGATGAATTGGAGAATGTAAGGTTTCATTTCAATTTACCTCAATATTATTGCATCACTTGATGTTGTTCTACAGAAAAAAGCAGTGTGATTGACATATTGATAAGTTCAGTTAACGCATAGTTTTGTATTAGATGTGGTTAAGGTGAAGTTAATGATGAAATCTGATGCTTGTTATCCATGTTGAGGTATATGTTAGAGAAGAACTAAGCCCAACAAGAGAGTATCCAAATTTTACATGTTAAGAAAATTGAAATTTTGAAATGGGAAGAACTTATGATTTACTAGTCAATAATATGTTAATTTCATATATAGAAATTGAATAGCGTGATGCCAGAGTTTTTCCTAATTTTAGTCACATGGCTTCCTTGATGTACACTTCTGCAGGTTGCTACCAGTTTTTATTCTCCAAGCATGAATGTTGCTAACTCAAATTTTCTTCCATTGCTCAAAAGACTGGATGAGTGCATAACGTAAGTTACTGCAGTTTTATTTTTTATTTTTTATTTTTATTTCAAATATCTGTGTAGTATCAACATTTATGAATATATGGATTACTCCCCATGTACTGCTCATACCAGCCGTACTTTGAAATATATTTCATAAGGCCTGAATATAAGTGGCTTTGAAAGCAGCCCTGTATCCCTATCTGTTCTTTTGAATGTCATATTTACCCTTCATATCTCTGTACCAAGGGTTCTGATGGAAAGTGTGATAACCATTTTCAAAGCAAGAGCATTAGACCAATTTTCCTGAACCTAAACCTCCTCGCTTGGACCTAGTTGATCAGTTCGCTCAAGTATTATTATATTGTAGTATGTGTGAATATATAATTATTATTTGCTTTTCACTCTGCTTGATTGCAGGTATGTCGAGAGTAATCCACAATATGCTGAATGCAATGTTTACTTGGTCAAGTTTCGACAACTTCAGGTACTTGTGAGAATGTTTTTTTAAACTATAAAACAGACTTGGATACATCTAAATTTTATTCCCCTTATTCTTCTTTTTGCAAGTCTCGAGCTCTTGGTATGATTCGATCGCATGTTCTTTCAGTTCTTAAAAGCACCTCTTCCCAGGTACAGCTCATTTGAGTTTTCTGTTTATACATATTGTATTCTTTTTTATTTCAGTGGATCTGTAATGGTTGTGTAATTAATTGCAATAGGTGCAAGCCTCAATTCGAAGCAGTGGTGGTAGCAATGCACTTGTTTCTGAAGGAGTAGAGGCATCTGTAACTTATGTCCGCTTCAAAGCAGCAGCAAATGAGGTATTTTCCTCTATTATGAGCAGAAGAGCTAAAATTGGATTGACATTTCTCAAATGGTGAGAAAAATGGTCTTGTTTTCTGCAGCTTAAGCCAGTGTTGGAGGAAATTGAAAGTAGAACACCCAGAAAAGAGTATGTTCAAATTCTTGAAGAATGCCACAAACTTTATTGTGAGCAGCGGCTCTCCTTGGTAAGCAGATAGTTGCCTTTTCATATGCTGACTGTATTTTTTGTTTGACAAGTTCTGCTAATCTGCTGTAATTTTTCATTTTTTTCACCTTTTAACAAGTAGCCGTTTGTATTCTGTTCCTCAGATAAGAAGCATAGTTCAGCAGCGTATCTCTGAATTCTCCAAGAAAGAGGCATTACCATCACTAACTAGATCTGGTTGTGCATATCTAATGCAGGTATTTTCACTTGCCAAAATAAATAAAATAAATGATTTAGTTAACACTGCAAGTCTGAGTTTGTAATCAGATATTCAGATCCTGGACTACAGCAGATTTTCTAGGAATATTACAGAGCTTGTCTATATTTTCTATATTTTCATTTATTTCTTTTTGACAAATCAATTCTAAATGTTGCTTTAATGCACATATTTCAAAATTTCAATTACCTAAAATCCTAAATAAATAAACATGCTGGTAGCTTCACATGATTTAGCTAATATTGCAAGTATGAGTTTGTAATTAGACTGGGTTGCAGCGGACTTCTAGAAATATCTATCAAAGCTTTTATATATTTAATGTACTTATTTCTGTCAAATTGATTCAGGATTCTAAATGTTGCTTTAAGGAACCTTACTTCTTGGGGATAGGACAATAGTGGGTAAAAGTCAAATATTATTCTTCAACAGTATTTGAAGCTTTTAAATGCAGGTCTGTCAGCTTGAGCACCAACTGTTCAAACACTTTTTCCCATCATCGTCAGAGGATATTTCAAGTTTGGCTCCTCTAACAGATCCTCTGTGAGTTATCTTAATTTTCTTGGGAGTTTCTTATGCACCTACATGGCTACATCTTCTTTGCCTTTGGCATGGGGAAAAAAAAACAAAAGAGAGAGAGAGAGAGAGAGAGAGAGAGAGTGAGCAAAAGGATAACCTTACAATGTTTCCAAGGGTATTTTGGAGTTTAAACTAGAAGAAAGTAACGAAATATCTTAATAGACCAAAAAATTGTGAAAACTCTGTAACTTAATGACAGATGTTAGCAATATTGCAAACTAGGAAATCTTCTGCTCTTTGTCCATTGATGATTTCCTGAACTTATTAACGCCTACCAAACTAGGTTCCTGAACTTGCTTTTCTCCTAGTGTGTTGTTGACCTGCATCATGGTGTTTCTATTTCCCATTCATCCTACATTTTTTGTTCTTCAGGCACCGGTGCCATTTATTAGGATGATTCAAATTAATTGATTTATACCTATTAAATATGTTAATAATGAAAATGACTCAAATGAATATTAGCAAATGAACATTTTTATTTTTTATTTTTTAACTTTTAACAACATGAAATCATCATTGCTTTGATAGGTTAGATTAAGTGAATGTTTTGATGGCTTCTTCAAAATCAGGCTTTTTTGAAATCCTTCACTTTGCAGCTTATTGAAAAAGGTCTTTTCCTCTTATCTGACTTAAAAAAATCTTTATATTTTTACTTTTTAGCCCTACTTCTACTTTCTAGAGCAGATGAGCTCTAAAATAGCTGGGATAATCAAGCACCTAATCTAGTACTCATACCTGTTTAGGCTTTCAAAACTATGAGGGTCACTGAGACCTTTTAATCATTATTACTTTAAAAGTTACCTTACCACTCATATTATAGTATTTTCAGTTAATATTTTTAAAATTTTGTACATTAAAATCTCTCTAAAGTTTCATACTCTCTGCATTAAATAACATTGTCTTATTCACTTGGTGGCTTGGTGCTAGATACTACAAGAATATATCCTTTGGTTAGTCTATTGCCAACTTTTCATTAAATAACATGACCTATCTCCTATTATCTTCACTTGTTTACACTTTCCTGTTCAATTGCGTGCCACATCTTGCAGGTGTACATACTTGTATGATACATTACGACCAAAACTTATCCATGAAAAAAATCTTGATGTTCTTTGTGAGTTGGTTGATATCCTTAAAGTCGAAGTTCTAGGAGAACAAGTAAGCAGGCGGGGTGAGTCATTAGCTGGGCTACGTCCAACATTAGACAGAGTTTTAGCAGATGTTCATGAACGATTGACTTTTCGTGCCCGTACATATATTCGCGACGAGGTAGATATCTCAGTTACATTCACATTGTATCTTCAGCCATTTGGTGCAATTTTCTTCTGTGCATCATTTTTCATTTCTTATTAATTCACAATGTTTTAGTATTGCAATTCTCCTATTGGCATTTTAATGTATCCTTCTGCATGAAAATTTGCTCACCATGCACTATCAACTTGAGCAGAGAAGAGACCTCGCGCTAATACTTCAAATCAGCTTATGCTTGCAATCCCCTTAGATTTTTAATTCTTTGACAGATTGCAAATTATTTTCTTGTGGATGAGGATTTGGATTACCCTAGAAAGTTGGAGCAATCAGCTGAAACAAACTCAGAAGCAGAAGCAGCTGTAAGTGCTATGCTCTTATCCTATTTTCTCACATATGGAGTTTGTAGTTGGATTCTTGAACTCTTGCTTGTTTTGCTTCTATACCAAATATTTTGCTAGTGGATGAGGACAGTCATCTCACATGCCACCTTCTAAAGGGTGTTTTTTTTTTTTTTTTTTTTAAACTAAACATAACATAGAGCATCCAAGAGTCTTCTGCCACATGGATCTTTTCTCTATCCTGTGTCCCCATCCTACCCTGTGATGCAGCTTTTTTAATGCCCCAATTTTATTGTCTATTGATGATGAACCAAGGGGAGTACTTCCCTTGTCCAGTGCAGTCATTACTCAAGCATCCTTACTCTTCTACCATACTGGTTTGAGCTTCTCCATAATATCTATCAATGTGATAACGCTGTTAGGAGATTTTTGTTCCACCCAAAAAAGGTTCTCAAAAATTAGTCTCAAAGTTACTTGATGCATCTGAATCCTTTCAAATGATCATTGATCTCTCTTCAGTCACACCAACCAAAGTGAAAAAAGATTGGAATAGGGGGCAGCTGCTTAGTCCTTACTGAGGTTCCTATATAAATGGATGATGGACAACAAAGTGATAATTCCCAATACATATCCTCCAAATGCATATAAAAGCTAGTAAATTTTAAAATGTACCCAGGCAAAACCCATAACCCTCTTATCTAGTCCCATGAGAAATATAGTCTAATAATTTTTTATCTGAAAAATTCAGTTGCTGGCTGATCAAAATGCAATCAAAATGTGGTACCCTCCCCTGGAGAAAACTGTATCTTGCCTGTCAAAGCTGTATAATTCTCTAGAGCCAGCCGTTTTCACTGGTTTGGCACAGGTAAGTAGGTAGTTCTCTTGCTAAACTTTCCCCTATCTTGAGAGAATTTCTCTTAATTGTCATTTCAATTTATTTTCTTCATCAGGAAGCAGTAGAAGTGTGCTCTCTATCCATTCAAGTAAGCCATACTTTTCATTTATGATACTAAATTTTTATTGGTACTTCTTTTGTGATAATTGGTCCTCCTGTAATATGCAACACTTCATTCTAGTTTGCATTGTGTTTGCCATTACTAATTCCTTTTGTTGCTTCAGAAAGCTAGCAAACTTGTTATAAAGAGATCATCTCTGATGGATGGGCAACTGTTCCTAATAAAACATCTTCTTATCCTAAGGGAGCAGGTGTTATTCTAGCTTTTAATCATGAAATTCCTTACTGAACTTCAGCTTTTTTGACATAAATTTCTTTCCAGATTGCACCATTTGATATTGAATTCTCGGTCACGCACAAGGAGCTTGATTTTTCACATTTATTGGTTAGTAACAAAGTCTTCTCTTTTTTCTTTTTTCTTTTTTTTTTTTTGTCAGAATTTATTTTCTGATTTTTGCTGCCATATTCTGGCTGGTGCACTGCTTTCTTTTGGGCCTTGAGAGTAAATGCTGTTTCTTAAAGTCTATTATTTTCTAAGAACCAAAAGTGTGATGTCCTTTTAATGCCATCTTCCTGTGCACATTTAATTTCTTCTGCAGTAAAGAGAATTGGACAACCTGATTTTTCCATGATTTTCTAACCCAAGTCTATCAAGAACTGGAAATGCTGATTTTTTTTTTCACTGAATCCAGCTAATGCCTGTTTTTTCTCCTGCCCCCAAAAATAACTCGTTCTTTTATGCCTTGTATAAATGTTTGTGGCAAAACATGTCTTTTACTTCTTTTGGGTTCCAAAAAAACAAAATTTAAATATTTTATCTGATATTATAGTTAGAAGATCTCTAGTAAGGAGTAGATAGTGTGTGATAATCTCCATACATGTAATTCTGACAAACAGAGGATAGTAAATCTAAGAATCTGAAATTTAAGTAGTTATGATGCTGTTAAATCCATAAGATTTGGAAGATACATTTCCCTGTTGTGAAAGGACTCATGAATCTGTTAAATATGTGAGACAGAACATTCTACATTTTGCATTTTCTGTTGGCTTCATTTCCAACTGTAAAGAAATTGTTTAGTCTTGCTCACTGTCTGGCAATTATTCCATTTATCCAGGAACAACTCAGGCGGATTCTTAGGGGACAGGCATCAATTTTTGATTGGTCAAGATCAACTTCATTGGCAAGGACGTTGTCTCCACGAGTTTTGGAAAGCCAAGTTGATGCCAAGAAGGTATGTTTCACCCACACCCTCCTTCGCCCTTACCCCTCTCCTTGCCTCTCTTCTTACGAGATAAAGTATTTACCACTCAGACGTTCAGAATAATAGTTTATTTCTGGTGTCAATTGTCACATATTAGAGAAATAGAAAAGAAGTTTGTTCAACTTCCTCAATGGTTCAGTGAAGGCTTACTGGAGCTGTTATTGCTAAATTAAAAATACGTAGGTTTAGTGTGCTGAACTAAAGTTGCTTATTAAAACTCATATTCATAAAATGCACATACATGAGTTTATGTGCACTCAAAACATGAAACTTGTTACTATTTATTCATGAATGCCATCTCTTGAGCATTTTATCTTGTGGTTGAATCCATCTAATTGCAGGAACTGGAGAAAAGCCTAAAATCTACTTGTGAGGAGTTCATTATGTCAGTCACAAAGCAAATTGTGGAGCCCTTGCTTTCTTTTGTTACCAAGGTTAGCTCTACCTTGTTTCTTGGTTATTGGAAGTGAAAGGAAACATGCCAAGAGTAGACAATGACTTAACATACATAAATATAGGATTGACTTGAGTAATTAAATTAAATGTTTGAAAACTACTTATCCCTGCACCAATGTTCTGTGTTACTAATTGAGCATACTTAATGGTATAAAAAACATGCTTACACCTTGGAAGACCATCTTAGTTTAGAATAAAAAGGTGAATTTCCTTAACTTTTGTCATGAAAGTCTCATAGTAAACTATGTAAATGTGGAATAGACCCAATATGGAAACCAACATGCTAAGATTTGGCTACAACTAGATCTGTGTAGAGGCCTTTTTTGGGCCGTGCTTATTGAATAGGTTTGGGGTGATGCAACCAGCAGCTAACTGTAAATAGCAAGACAACAAGGATTAGATAAGGGACCCCCTTCACAAATTAATGAAGATCCTTAATGGAAATCTATATTTCATTTACAAAGAAAAGATCTTTAACTAGGTATATCAAAATTGTCTGTGAAGGTTACTGCTGTTAAAGTTGCACTATCTGGTAGTCAAAATCAAAAGACTGAATCTGCAATTGCAAAGCCCCTCAAGGATCAAGCTTTTGCTTCTATGGAAAAGATTGCTGAAATTCTTCAAAAGGTATGTATGCTTATTTGCCTGTTTCATTTATTTAATTTTTATATGTGATGCTCCCACCCCGCAAAAAGAAAAAAGCAAACTTAATATACAACTAAAGGAAGAAGGCAGCACCATGACTTCATGGAGAAAAATCAGTATTCTCTCTCTTAGACACAAGATGATTAATGCCTTATATCTTCTCCCTTCCTTTGTTTTACAATATGATGTCTTTTAAACCAGGTTAATGCAGCAATTGATCAAGATTTGCCTAGGGTTTTGGAAAAGATGAGGCTTTATCTACAGAACCCATCTACACGTGCAATACTTTTCAAACCAATAAAGTAAGATGAATGATGTTTTGACCATAACATGCCCAGAAAATTGGTTAACTCCAACTCTTTTGCTTGGATACTTTAGTCATTCATATTTCAATTGCTTTGCAGGACTAATATCATTGAAGCACATTCTCAAGTATTATCACTTCTGAAAAAAGAGTATTCACCGGAGGACTCACAAAATATTTTGAATATGATCTCATTAGAGGATCTGGAAGTAAAACTCGACAGCCTCCTCTAATGTAATGATACCATACTGTCCACACAAAGAGGCACCAGTTTCGGCACAGATTCAGCATGGAAGGACCCTTTCACAAGTAAAAACTATATATAGACGTATATGTTTTGCCCCTTGCAGTATTTTTCATCATCACAAAGAACCACCAGCTCTGTATGATAGAGAATTAGAGATCCGATTATTCAATTTATTACCCCAGTGAGGAAACAGTGAGGCATTTGTTTTCCCGGAGTTTTACAAGTCTTTTGATATGTATTATTGATATTATAGAGTAGCTAGGAGAAGTTCATATTCAAGTATCAAAGTAGAATTGTGTAGCAGACTGCCAATGGGTCTCAATGCTTGTGGTTTTGAATGTCTTATAAATGTAGTAGAGGGTAATAAACTATCATCTATCAGTTCATAGTCTCTTGCATTCATTTGATTGACACAGAATTCTCAAAAGGTATATAAAATGAATTTAAATGCGAACATTTTCAGTTTTGGTTATTCTCCGCGAGAGTGCCATTTCAGGTAGGATTCATGTTGCATTTAGAGTGACGAAATGAAATTGTTATGGATAAGGAATGAATTTAACAAGATGAAATATTGGCAATTAACAATTAACATAAGACAAAATGAACAGATGATTATGGCAAAAAAAGAAAAAGAAGAGTATAGCCTATGAGGTGGCCTTAACCCTACACTAAATGAAGAGATTCAAACCCTGCTCACCTCAACCTATGGTGTATCAACTAAGACTGGATATATATATACTAAATACAGAGGAAAGAACACAAATTTCGTGGGCTCAAAACAGCCTCAGTGTGCACAAATTATGAAGCTGAAGGCATAAAAAGGCAGACGGAACTAAATATATTCTAAGAAACCTACCTCTTGCGAGCTTGAAATGAATGTTCCAAGCTTCACGCTAATCATTCTAAGGACGCCCCAGTTTGAGAGTTTCCCTCGCTTAAGTTGGACTGAGATGGAACGGAAACTATTGCTGATGAAGACCACCGATCTGGTACCATTAGAAAATAAGCAGACATTGCTTTCCTAAATCTCTTCTTATATTGCTCGGGAGAAATCACTGTTGGAGAAGCGTTCTTAGGCCCGCCCAGGATTCCAGAAGCTTTCACCCAAGTCTCGAGATGCTTGTCCCAGGTATATTGTCTCATAAAATCAATAATTCCGAGCACCAATTCATGCTTTTCCTCATCCACACCAGCTAATAGTGAATAGTCCATTACATCTATTGACTGTGGTGCCATGAATAAGGCAACAAATCAGAACTAGCATGTAAAAAGGGTGCACAAAACACCAGTCTATCAACAAATGGAACTGCAATGAGAATCTAGTAATGAGGAATGAGAAAACCCAGCAGGGGGGACCATAAAATCTGATGCACATACCTTCTTGGCAAACCAACAGGGAGAACAAAGATGATAACATTTATACTAGAGAGAATGATTATTAACAAAGACAGGAATCAGAACTTACAGCAAGAAATGCAGTATCATTCCAAACAGCTCTCTCCAATAGCCTCTTTGCTTTGGGTCCTAAGAATATTGGGGAAGTTGGCATTGATTCAATCAAGTTCTGATCAAGCAGAACTTTATTGTTTCCACTTGAATCTGGATTATATCGGGATCGACAAGATCCTTTGAGGTCATAAAGTCTCGTGATGCTTCGCCTAAATAGAAGATTCTCCATCACCAAAACATCCATTTTTGATTCTTTCCCCCCTTTAAAATGCTTTGATGTAACCTGAGCAAATAAACAAACAAAAGATGAGAGATCAAAACAAATCAATCAATGAAAAGAAGTTGAAAAACATTTGTAATTTGGAAGAGAAATCAGTTTGCAGAGACCTTTAGAAAACAAAAAGGTGACAAGTCAAAAGATTTGTATAAAATTGAAAATGTAACAAGAAAATTGAACTGTGAAGACAACAAAAAGTAGAGCAGGTACTTTATAATTGAAATAAAAATAACCATTCATAACGGCTAATACCTGATATATGCCCAAGATCTTTGCCAAGCAAGTTGGGCTCTTACTTGCAATTGCATCAGATAAATATTTGAAATAAGCAGGAGCAAATTTGATAAATGACTCTAACTCTGTCTTTGTAACCTGTTTAATGATAAATCGATCATCCAAGGTTTTTGCAAAGAAGACGTTACTTTTCCCACCCTGAGCACCCCATTTTTTACATCGGCTGAGAGAACGAACAAAATCCAATTCAGAGGAACAACAAGCCTTTCTTAGGGCCTCAAATTGCTTGGCATAATAACAAGTGACTGCATACTTCACTTTTCCCCGAGGACCATCATCCGAGAAAGTAATGCGGGCTTGCGAAACATTAGTGTACAAATTTTGGTCTACACTTGAAGAGCCTTGAGAGCCAAGACTGGATAGGTTGCTTTCATCAATAGAGCCAATACCTCTTAGAGATTCTGAAATTACCTCATCAAATGAAGAAAGAGAAAGCAAACTGAACGAATCTAAAAAGGGCAAGGAAACCGGGGATTCTACTTTGTTAGTTCTCTCAGATGCCTCCGACATTTGAATATGGTAATCTGTTGATACAAGAGCATATGATATAACACTAGTTGGCTCATCATCATAAACAGGCACAACAGTGTCATTAACACCCACAGGCAAAAGCAGCCTTGCACCGCCTTGATGTAGCAGCTCCCGAAATGAGAGGATATAGACAGGATTGTACTCGCTCAAGTTACCCTGCTTTTGTGAGTTTCTAAAATTCTTATGGAATGACTGGTAGAAACTTAGAAAAGGTGACATCAACCAGGTCTGATAGTCCATGTCATCAGACTGTGAAACACCTGATGCTGCCGGGGTTTTAATGGAACTAGAGGAGTCCATGGGAGGTGCAGAACTATCCTTAGAAGCTGACTGCCCTTCACCAGTCCATGCAGCATCAAGAGTATCAGACAGATTTTCCATTGCAGGGTCCTCTGAGTGAACTCGTTTCATATTTTCCCCAGGCTCCTGATTGCTTTGATCACTGATGTTTGTGTTAGAAGAAAGGCAAACATCAAGTTCCTTCCTATGACTTTGGTTCTGATCCATATGCATTGTTTTGTGGCCATCAAGAGGCTGCTCACATACATCTTCAGTGAATGCTATATCAGACTTCGCATTCTGTAAAAAGGAACCTGAACTATTAAATCCTTTTCCAGGGCAGGAAATTTCATTCCTCTCGGCAGGACTATCAGTAGAGTTGAAGGGCTTCTCCTTCACTTTTGGAGCTGAATCACTTAAAGATTGGAAGTCTTTATGATCAGGACTAGTAATATGTACCAAACGTTGGTCCCAGAGGTAAGCAAGAAACACTAATTGCCTTTTTAGACGATTAACTTCAAGAACATCAACTGAAGGCTCATCAGCTTTAACTTCTCCATTGAGCACTTCTCCTAACAATTCCTTAAACCAAATGAACCATTAGTCATAGAGCCAGTATTATTTTCTTTGCAAAATGCTTTTACCCTTGAAGCAGTAATTAGCATCATATGTTCAAAAATGACTATCCATTCTTATATTTAGAATCTAAAAGAGATCTAATATTGATGTTTATTGCCAATTCTAAATTCCAAAACTGTTAGTACTTAGTAGCATTTCTGCATGTCCGGTGTCAAATCAATTGCTCAAAGGACAAAATTCTAGACTGGAACTAAAATTAAGCCCCATCTCATCCTATAATTTTGAGGCCTTTACACTTTCCGCCATCAATTATGCATTAGAAAGGCAAAGGTCCTAATAACACCAATTATCCAAATCTTTTCTAAAATTTGTACTCCGTAATTCTTTCCAATGTTTTTAATTTTGTCAATTAAATCTAAACCTATCAAATTAGAAGCAATTTTATCTGGGCTCTATGTTATAATGGAATTACATTGCAACCATATTTATACACGTGGTGGGTGGTGAAGTGAAGTGAATGAAAAGTTTTTTTCACTTTAGTTGTTTGTGTAAGCATATATTCTCTTTACCACTCTCTATCTCTACCTCTCTGCAGGAGATGAGGATACTATTATTAAAGAATCTGTCGTTATTTCCTGCTTTATTATTTTCCCATTTTTTGTAATAATTTTTTTAAAAAATGGTATATGTAATGTCCTTCAAGAGGTAACAACTACTATTCAAAACCATAACAAAGGTCAAAAGGATCAAATTTCCTGCTACATTGTTGTTCCCAGGAAATGCAGACAATAAACCGCAGTCTGTAAAAAATGAAAAAGGAGCGAGCAGTCTTTGTAGAGAATACCTCAAATTCCATTTTCTCCTTCTCTAATATTCTCTCTAGTTTAGCAATTCGGTGACCTGAATCTTGTGCTTTGGCTCCATCTTTCACAGAGATTTGCTCTGAAATTTTGTGAAGAGCTTTGAACACCTCAACAAACAGATTTTCTGCCCTACTGCAAACCTATTCTCAGAAAATATTAAGCAGCAGGTGAAATACAAAATACTTAAGTATCATATATAAAGGGAAAAAATTGCATTTCCTGTACCTCATTCACTTCTTTGTGTATCCATTCTTGATTATCATGGTTAAATTCAAGTTTTTGGGGAGGGAGAAAGACAGAGTGAACATTAATTGGAGCGTATCGAAAACAAGCAACCATTTTTCCAAAACTGCATGAAATATACCACAGTTTAAAGAATTTACCATATGTTAATTTATTTGCTGCATGATCATCTAGATGGCATTTAAACTTTAATGTACAAGTCATTGAAGTATTATGTGCTAGCCAGACTAACAAGAGCATAGAAATTGGAAAACAATGTCAAATTAATGTAAGAAGATTGTATACCCATAGAACCGAAGGCAGTCTTTATGCAGGGAATGACCACAGCCAGCAACCCTGCTTGCAGCAGCATGGTTTGAGAAACTTAATTCCAAAAATTTACCAAAAGACAAACCCCGAGCTGCATCAGACATTACTACTCTCCTGGTTGCAGGAGGGAAACCATTTATACGAGGGCATTGCATGCACCTGTGCCACATCCAGATTTTTCCTTCGCGTTCTCCAGGCAAAACTACATTTGGAAGCTTCTTCACAGAAATTGTTAGGCTGCCTTGCTGATGAGTGTAGCAATGAACATGTGCTTCTGATGGCATCTCACAGGAGTGACATCGATAATTCTAATAAATCAATGTGTGATTCAGATTTCAGAAAGAGGTTAATAAGAAGCAAGCATATAAATATATAAACAAATATACAAACATACACTCATATGCAAACATATCCACATGCCTATAAAAATATAATTACCTTCATCCCAAATACAGTTGAAATGGAATTCTAAAACTGGGTGGGCCTAAGGTAAAATACAAGTGATCAGATTTGGATTGGAAGGCATAGAATTAGGGTCTGCACAATTTTTGATGTGGTAAAACATTGAAAACAAAATAATGAGTATAAGAAGCAGGTTCTTATTTCAGAAAAATAAACATCTAGGGATGCACTAGAAGGGAATTGCAGGACACTATAGTCCAGACAAAGGGAGTACATATATAGAGCAATAGTTTTTGGAAAAGGAAAACTTTTATGTATTTATTTATTTAGAAAGCCAAATCTCATTATGCATATGAATAAGCAATGAGTACCTGATCAAACAGATGGTCCCGTAAAAAACGACCCAATGGCAAATCAAAGCTTCCATAATATTTTATCCGGAAAAGACGAGACCGTTCACAAACACTTTGTTTCCAAACACAACGTGTTGACAGGGATACCAAAATACTCTGAGGATCAGAAGGTAAGTTGGTAAACTCTTCTTTTAAAGGCTCTAACTCCTCAATGTGATTATTATCAGTTTCTGGAGGCACCAACTCAGAAGTGCACATGTTAGAATGCTGTGAAGTGCCAACAAAGTGAGGAAAACCACCTAGTTGCCCCAATGACTCTAAATTGCTAGGACAATTAGAAGTTAAATCTTCATGCCCAACTACTTCAGTATTATGGACTGAAGATGTTTCAGGAACTTTATTAGCATCCTTGTTCTTCCCCTCATACCCTTGATCATGAAAATCAAATCTTGGATAGCCCAAGGAAGTGGTAGAATCAGTAAGTGTCAGATTATCTAATCTACTTCCAGCATTTAATTTTGGGCTAGAACCTTTGGATAAGTAAGACTCCTGATCACAGTCGGATGCAATATTAGATGATGATGCAGCAACTGACTGAGAGAACATGCTAGCCATATGGGAACATTGTGGACTTTTGTCGTCAGGTAGAGTGAAACCAGGAATCAAAGTAATGGATTTATTAATACTTGGTGGCTTATTAGGCAATGCAACTTTTATTGGAGACTTCAAAGTGAGATCTGGCAGAGAGGCACCTTCATCAGCAAGAAAAGATGTCTCCAGAGCCAAGTGATAAGCTGCAAAAACTCCATATTGAACTACATGTTTAACCTTCTTCAGTTCATCAACATTAGCACCCTTAAGCAGAATCTGGCACAAAGAAACAGCATTTTCACCATACTTTGTTTTATAATATTGTTATCGTAAATACTTTCTGAGGTTTGTATAATGCAAAGAAGTTAATAAAATTGCCAAAATATATGTTTGTGTATGTAAGGTATTAGGTTGCACATATGCAACATGTGGGAACAATTACAAATTTTGTAGGATAGCTTTTTATTATCTTCTTACTATTGCACATAGATTTAGACAATTGGCAAAGACAAACTTCATACCATACACCATTATGACATCTAGAGAAGACTTGTTCACTTGTCAAAAGCATCATATATGTGATTTTAAAATTTCTTTATGTAAAGAATGTGATGCGAGACTTACAGTACAACCCAATGGCTTAGGACAGCCCTCAAAGAACATCAATGTCTTCACCAATTTTCTTCCATCATGCCCAGCCTTGCCATGCTCTTCCACAAACTTCTCAACACGAAATGAATCACAATACCCTAATTTTTGAGTAGCAAGATTATCAACTGAAGGGACAATTTTCGCACCAGTACAACGGGCTATGCGCTGTAAAAGTGGTCGTTTGACATTGAGAACAAGGGATATATCCTTTGCAAGAAGGCATTCTTGTGCAAATCGGGATACTGATTTCTCTACTAACAAAATATTCGGATGATGGGCATCAATCTTTGCTACAGCCATCATCAGATGGTCCTTTTCCTGGAAACATAATAATAAATCAAGAAAACAAACTTGCCACTTCAACTAGAAGCCAAAAGCAGGCAACCAAAGAAATATCCCCCTCAATTACTCGTGGACCTTTCAAGTACAATAGGAATATGTAGAAAGGATAGGATTGAATCAATACCTGCTGCAATAGAGTATCAAAACTTGACAAGTGGTTAGTCACCCTCTGATATTCCAATGCCCCTCCAAGGATTAGAAGTCGAGGTTTATCTATTTTGGATGTCATCCGCCGATGAGCCACATTTTTCTTGCAAACAACCCCTTTAACAACCACACTGACCCCAAACAAAAAAAATATATATATATTAAACATAAATATAAAACCTCATCTGAGAGAAAACAATATATACACAGCAAAATATGCATAGATGTCTGGGGGTGTGTATAAGTTTCGTTGTCATTTCAGAAGACTGCATATTTAATTTAAGGAAGGGATTAAGCGAAGGAACTTTTAGAAGTCACACATGGCACAACAAACGTTCACTAGAAGGCATTAAGACTGCAAAATACACATACATGTGTGTGTGTATAAGTTTGTTTTGTTTCAGGACTATACATATTTAACTTAAGGAAGAGATTAAGCAAAGGAATTTTAGAAGTCACACATGGCATGACAATTGTTGACTTTGAGGAACTAAGAAAGAATGAACCAGTTTTTAGTACTTCAAATCAAATGGGGGAAAGAAAACATATAAAATTGCAGATGAATTGCTAGGAATGCTATGTAAGAATTATAAATATTCACTATACAAAGTTTAACTGTGTATTTAACCTCTCAGTGAAATGCCCACATGGTATGCATTTAACCTTCACATATGCACCAGGATCCATTCCCTCACTCTGACTCATATCAGGCTTTAGGAATGTTGCAGCTTCCCAGGATAAAGCAGTGATTATCTCCAACCAACTCTCTTTATCATCCTCATCTCCAATAGACAAATTCTCAGCCTTCAACAGTTGTCCTATTAAAGCTTTAAAATGCCCATCAACTATGTTTTTGATGACCCTCCTGTGCTCCTCAGAAGATTTATCCTTATTGCGGTACTCCCCATCAGCAAAGCTGCGTGAAGGGGACAAGTAACCCCACTCACCAGCAGAACCCCCCTCACCACCATTGTCATCATCATCATCTAGAAGAGCTTCTCTCTCATCCTCTTCATCTTCAGGCTCTGGAGGCAGCCAAAGTAGACCATTGTTCTCAAAATCCACAGGTTCACTTTCTGTACTATTCACAGAATCAATAGAGGGATCTTCATCCTCCATACTGTTATTATTTGCATCCACTATTTCCTCAACTTTTTCTGTACTTCCCAAGTGCTTTCGTTCAATGCTCTCAGGTAACATTTCAGAACTTAAACAGTTCATTTCAACATTTTCTTGAGAGTGGCGACAAGCAAGGGTTTCCTCATTACAGCTAACATCATCATAACAGACATCAGCAGTACAGAACTGGCTTGGGTTAGAGTGCACCCTATATGCACTGTAATCATAATCCTCATCATTATTCCTGTATCAAAGCCCACATAAGAGAAATAATCAACACATACTGGATAATTAAAATACTAGTACCACAGAGACCATGCATTCATGTCAACAATCAGTAAAGGAGCAATATCTGGTGAGATGTCACATCTAAAATTAGAATGTCTATGTGATCAATTGAATCTTCTTATTGTTAAGATAGAAAATTGAGAAAAACCCTGAACATATTAATGACAACATTGTGAATAGCTTATCACAGGGATTGAGCTAAGGCCCTTTATCTATAGGAGAAATTACAACTGCACTTATACTAATTACTAAATGGCCAATGTTAGGTGAACTAATATTTTATCACTCCCCCTCAAGTTGGAGGATATAATGCTCAACTTGTTACAAACATATCATCAAACTTGCCCCACTCAATTACAGTAATAATTCAAAATAATAGAGTATGCATCGCCAGTACACTCAGCCTTCATTAAGCACAAAAAGTAACATCAATATCACATTAATATCCTTCAAATTTCTTCTCTCTTGCATTGGTGATGTGAGGCAAGGTCTTTGTCCTCTTCTGTTGTACTATGGAGTACTTTTTGTGCAATAAAAACTTTTTTCACCCAAAAAAAAGGACAGAAAAAGAATGCAACCTTGAGAAAGATGACGCAATGAGACAATAAAAGAAACCATTTGTTGAACAAATTAATCAAAAGAGATGGGAAAACCTCAATGTGTGAAAAATTAATAAATCAATAAGAATTCGATCACATAACAGGCAACCGCAAATGGACAAGCAGAACCCATGGAGCCAAGCCCAACCTAGATCTATATAGTTATAATGATATACATATTCAAACTACCAGAATGAAGCTAGCTATGAACTACCTTGCCTTTTATATCAGATTGGGCAAAAGCATGAGGGCATGGGTAAGGCATACAACTCAAATTGTATTAGCTACCTAGCAAGAACCTGATAACGAGCTACTAACACAAAAAGATGCTCAAGACATGTAAATTTACGAACAATATCATAGCAGAATATCCCATTTGTACACTAACGGATAAATACCTGTTGGAAGAGCCATATTTTTCAGAATATGGATTTTCTGAAGACAATAATTGGTCTTGCTTCACCGTGACTTGACTGGTCTGAGCCGATGGTGAGGAGCTCTGAGATGAGCCATAAGGCACATGAAGGTATGGTCCTGTTGAGTAAACAGTTGAATCAACACTGCTGCCACTATTACAAGTGCAGCTAGACTGTGAACTAACCAAACTTGTGGTTGAGGGAGATGGACTGATGCCTGGGCTTGTCATACTTGTTGCATTGTCAACCATAGCTATACCCTGCTTCTGTTGCTTGAAGCAATAGTTGCAGACCCTAATCCTCTCCCCGTCTTCAAGGCCTATATTGGTCACCTCAGACGGGACAGGAATAGAATTTGAAGCACACTTGGCACAGAAAACCCGTCCACACAGACGGCAATGATGCCTACGGTTAAACACAGTAAATGGGGAATCACACTCATAGCATACTCTGCAGCTTTGATCGGGCATCCAGAAGTCTCTAGGCATATTTGCAGGCTGTCCCCTCTTTGGTATCCATGCTTTCAGAGCGCCAACTATTTCCAACAGCTTGTAATTTTCAGGCGTGCCCATGAACATATATTCCAGTGTAGTATACTCATCATTACAATACAATCATCTGCAACTGTTTGTCTGTAAGTTATCACCAAATATAAAGCTAAGGATGAACGCTCCAAAGAAACTAGAAAAGGAATAACAAACTAACAACACACATACTTAGAAAGGCATACAGTTTCTTAAATTGGGGAAAACGTGAAGATAATGAATTTTTCATATTACATTGTCAACATTGCAACAGCCTGGAGTGGTGTTGATCTACAAGACCAATGATCCTCCATGCCCCACAAAAAACAAAAATAATAAGTAAACAACAAAGCGTGACAGTGTATAGAGTACAGAGTTTCAATAAAGTCTCTAGTTCAGCATAAATCAAGTCACAGAAAAGGACAAAAGCACAACCCCTTAAAAGTTAAAATCATAATCGGATGGTGCTGGTGACTTAATTTACCACAAGACAACCATATGAGAAGAGAAATGATTGTAGTATAGCCAAAAATAAAGCCAATAATACCTCCTCAAACGAATACAAAATCCGAAATAGCTCAGATTTGAAGGCGGTGAGCAATAACACCTTCTTCTTCCACCACTTGTACTCTCCTTCAGGCTTCAGCTAGTAATAAACTCCAATTCAGATCTCCAACACCGCCTCCCGCTTCCAATTCTCGCGAATTCAATTTCTCGAACAGCTAGGCTTCCGAGCGGCGAAGATTGAACCCTGTTCAGTTATTCCTTGACTCGCCGCTCCGTAACGAGAAATGTGAAGGAGAAGTAGCGGCAACAAGTACACCGAACAATTCAGACACTCAAACTAATTTTCGATTAAACAGTATGGAAATTGGAATTTGATTGTGAGGACGGAGATGGAAAGCTGAGTAGGAGAGGAGTAATCCAAATTATATTGTGTACGTGCTCGTGCAGAGAGAAATGGAAGCATGAAATCAACATTAATGGAAAAGTCCACACAACTCGGAGGGGTTAGTCAATTCACGAAGATCATATGAGTTGCGATACCGACAGCTCGGGCAAAAGAGGTCGCATATTTGTGCGGAACGTACACGATTTATCTACCTCCCTCTCTTCCCATGTCTACCTTCTGCTTTTTCATACATTTATCATTTATGATTATCTACAACTGTAACTGCAATTATTATTATTTTATTATTATACTATTAATTAATAATACCTGTCATTTAATTATTTTCTGTCCTAAAATTTCATATTTATATCACGCGAATAAAATTTACAAGTTTAAGTTCGAGAAGGCCAATAAACAATTTTTACGAGGAGTCGTGCTCAATGTGAAACTTTACTATTAAACCAATTTAGGTTGTTCATAACTAATCTGTTCAGACCAAGAAAATCAATAAACAACTCAGACCAAAAAAAATCTGTTCAGACCAAGAAAATCAATAAACAATCATAGCTAGTTTGTTCAAACCAAGAAGATTAATAAACAACTCAGACCAAGAAGATCAATAAACAACTCAACAATAGCCCTGATTGATGCCAATTAGGAGCAAAACATAAAAATATTATTATAAAATGTAGTGTCAATATACTATCTAATCTTATCTATAAACGCTATATAATTGTTTATGTATAGTTATAGATTGTACCTAATATTATTCACAATAAAATTTTCCTTTCATAGATATATGAAAATTTGTGTAACACCACTTTTTATTCCGACCACAATTTCTTTAATTTTCATAATTAATACGTAGTATTAAAGATTTGACACTTCAACTAGAAAATACACATGGCAGCTTGTTAATGATTTGGGAGGAAAAGATGATTTGCAGAGGGCATGTGTGGCATGGGTGATGGGACCAATTTGAGAGATTCAGAGAATGAGCACTAAGGACGCAAATGATGACCAAATAAAGTAACAGTAACTGGTTTCACATTTTAAGAATATATACAATCATATACGTTGCTAGTATGTATGTATGTACAACTGTTTGTGTGTAACTTAATGCAAGGAACCATTATCCTGGTTCAGATGCAGTTTATTGTCCTGAACCAAACTGTACAATTTTCCATCAACTAAGAGTCAATGCTTGAAAATAACACAGGCATATGGTGCAAAAGAAGTTCAAGAATCAAAAGGACTCGTGCTAATCTGGGGTGGAAGCTTGGCATAGAGTTCTTTAAGGGCGTTGTACAATGGTTCGGCGGCTCTAGGTCGTTCCACCGTCCCAAGAAGGATGTCGGCGGTGGTAAGGTATGGATCGCCATAGAAGCGAAGATTAGTATCCATTCTCGTTGCAACGAAGTTTCCCTCAAGTGAGACTCCAACAAATGCACCTGCAGCATTTACAAAAACAAAAACAGTCAATAACTTTAACACCCTTTATACTAGTAGAAACTAGTCGAGAACTTCAATAAATTAATTGGGTCTATCAATGGCCAGAGGTTCCTTTTTATCTAACCAACAACTCAAAGTTTTTGCATTGTTATACAAGTTACCCGGAGATTTTTGTGAGTACTGAAATGCAAGATAGGCTAAGATAATGTGTGTGTGTTTACCTTTACTACAACTGTAAGTATAGCACATCCCAGAACCCTTGTCTCCAGCACGCATATCTGCCTCCACAACCCTCCCAACTGGACCTGCTGCGACACTGCAGCCAGCACCAAGGGAAAAGTGCATACGACTACAAAATGTCTTCACAGCTTTAACGTCATGTAGCACAATTAATAAGTCCATGAGCTCACCTCCAACCTATAAAATAAGAAGGAAGAAGAAAAAGATCAAACCTCAGGAAAACTGGGGAAACAAACAGCTCACACATGACAGCAGGATTTATCCAAGTACACAACATTTGAACACATAATATACCTGTGCACCCCATCCAAGACCAATTGAGACTATTGCTGATGGTGCAGACCACGATCCATCTGATTTTCGGGCAACTACCAGCCCAGTCCCAAGTTTGTAAGTAAGAAGAGCACCAACTTTGGCAACAGTCAATATTGCTAGACCTCTGGCTCCTTTCAGAACAGCTGCAGGTATGGACCTCTCAGGGTTCAACCGAGCAACCTGCTCTTGTCAAGAATTACAGGGTATTAAGCTAATTAGTACTCTCTGTATTTGGAAAGAAAGTTCATTGCCTTATATATAGACCAGTAAATAAAGTCCCCATTCTATATTACATTAAGATTCATCCAGGAGAGAATTCGAAGAGAAAAGTAGACAGCCTCAATAATATATAGCTATTACCATTATTCTTGCAAACTTTTTTCATTAAATGAATAAGAAATATTTATCCACAAACCCAAAAAAAAAAAGACCTAGTTAAGAATCAAGACCTGAGCATAACTCCTCAATGAATTAGATGCCTTGTATATCTCATACTCCATGGAGAAACCCACTGGAAGATTTAGCCAGGCTCTTGAGCTAGTCCAGTCCATGACATCATGCTTTGCGACCTGCATAGCATTGCTGATGGTATGGATAAGTACACCTTGCAGTGGATCAAGCCTCTCATAACAGGTGTCACAAACCCGTTGTGGGTTTCTATCCCTAAACTTTACAGGTAATAAGCATCTTCCTTTTGAACAAGCCCTACAAAATATTCCTCCACAAAACCGACAATGATGTCTTCCGCGAGTTATAGCAGTGAAGGGGGCAGTGCACTGCATGCAAACAGTAGTTGAACTGTCTTTAAGCCACTCTGGAGGTTCAGCTTCCAACACTTCCTTGTAAGCAGTATAGTCAAATGCATTTGGCTCCATGAGAGGAGGAGCACTGGGTATGTATACAGAGGAGTGCAAGAATGTTTCTCCATTCTTTCCAGATCCAAGAAATGAAACATTTGAACTAGGCATTTGAGAGACTACATTACCAACTGCATCTTTCTTACGTCCTGTAATGATGGCAAACATCCCACTCAACACATTTCTCAAGTTAACCTCAGGAGGACCACCCTGTGACACATAGCTATACTGATCATCACTGGAATCATATCCTCCATCTTCTAAATCAGACTCTAGTGATGGGTATGAATAACAATAGTCATTTTTCTTGAAGTTTGGGTTATCTGGCAATGCCCAGGAAGCATCATCATGGTCTTTGACGGCATGAAATTTTCCATTCTGCTTTTCTACATTGGAAATCGATGAATATGAAACTCTACCTTCTGCTGAAACCATATCCATTACAGACAGCTAAAACCCAAATCACCAAGAGTGTAATCTGTCCTACAAAACAAATACACCACTCACTATACCTTGGAAAAATAAGCCAACAAAAGGTTCAAGACATTTTGTCTTACTTACTTTTCCAAAGAACCATGTGCCAAATGGCAATATAAGATTGTACACTGCTCCCCCAGCCCTTAAGGAAAGGAAAGCAATCAGTGTAAAAAAAAAAAAGACAATTTTCCAGCTGACAATGGAACATTAAGCTAAATTTATAATTTTAGATTGCTGCACTAAGAAAACAAACCCTATGAAAATTTAGGAATTCTGATGAAAATTTAAAACATGCTCCTCTAACATCAACCACAATATGGATTAAAATCATTAATAATCTCAATCACAATAAGCTGAAAGCGCCCAAACACCCTTCCCCCTGGGAGAAAACATGAAATTTTTAGCAGCAAATAAGCCCAAAGCCTCAAACCTTCAATTCCCCTTTGTACAAATGCATCATGCATGATGCTGTTTTCTAGTCGGAGTAACTATTAAGTCATGAAATACGATATTTGAATGTCCAGAAGTCAATCAACAAAGTGCCAATTAACTAAAATGTATATGAAGCCCTAATAAGTGAAAATTTGAAGGTTTAGTATGAAGTTAGAAAGCTTCGGCCGACTAAATTATTCAAACTATCATCTAACCCAACAAAGTTTTCCTTTCGACGAATCCTTGTTACACCTAACCGCGGAGGAAGACATACCAGAAGAGCGCAAATGTAAAAGCGAAACAAAATTCAATAAAGAGAAAATTCACAGCAAAATAAAGACAAAAACCTGAATTCCTGTGAATATGGAGCTTGATTTGGCTGTCGGGCAGCACGAGGAAGATGAAATTGAATGATGGAGTGTTTAGGGATTTTGTTTTCTTGATGGAGAGAAAAAACCTGTTTGTATTTCTTCGCTTCAGCCTTCAGCTTCACAAAAACTTGCAAGATTACCCCTGTTTCGGGGCTAATTCCGGATTTTAAAAAATACTTTTTAGATATACACGTAATCTTATGTATAACATCTGTACATTTTGGTAAATCAAATGTGCCAATAAAAAAATAAAGTCAAGATTATTATTAGGAAAAAAAAAAAAAACCCGGTTGGTTTAAATATGAAAATCATAATTGGATTGGAATAAGCCTAATAATTAAGCAAGGTGACGTCATAGCCAGAGACAAAGAATTTCTTCAATCTTATTTTCGTATATACTTGGTTTCATTTAACTGAATTTAATACAATGTAAGATTATGTTATCTTAAGCATTATCTTATTTATTTATTCTGGATGGTTTGATTAGAAAAAATTTGCTTACAAATAAATACGTAGTATATTGCTACAAATAACTGCTTTAGATTTCTATAGTACCATTACATTATGAGGTCCTTGTTATGCTAAAGGCTTTGCACAAAGCCTTTCATCAATCACTACAGAAATACTGGCATTACCTAATCCAAGGTAGTTTATCAGAAACTAAAGAGACCTTTTCTCATTACAAAACCAAACAAAAGAAAGCAAACTGTTTGAACATCAAATCCGAAGTTTCTTTCCCGGGTGCGAGTCATCCTCGTTGATATCCCCTTTCTCCTCCATCTTCTTTCTGGATAGGATTTTGTTGATCTTATGGAGCTCATTAGTGAGTTTCTGGTCTTTGTTTTGCTTTCTTGTCTTCCTCCCGTCTTGCATCTTCACACCAAACTGGAATGCAGCTTTCGGCATTGCTTCCTTTTGTTCGTTGTACGTTGCCCACTCCTCTTCGGTCTCAAAGTCCCACCGATGAAGTCGGCCTTTTGCCTGTAGAAAATATAGCAATTAGAGAGAGCAATTGTACCTTTCAAAATATATGTGCAGTGAATGCCTATTTCGAATGAGAAGATAACGTTTGGTATCTATAACTTTACAACTACTCTATTCATAAGAAATCACTTACACGTCCGCCCATATCCATCTTTGACAAATCAGCTTCATCATCACTGTCAACAATCTCACGATTGTACTCTTGGTAACCAGGATAGCACTCAGAATAGCTCTCAGATACAAAATTGGGATCCTTCTCCCGAGCATCTCTCTCTCTCAATTGTTGAAGCCTCTGATCATCTCTCTTAAACACTGACCCTAAGCCTCTATCCTTTTCTTCTTGTGTCATAAAACGCGGGTCTTGCTGAATGTTTAAACCAGTTTGCATATCATAAGTCTGTATGTCTTGCTGGAGGTATTGATCAGGGTAGGCCACTTGCTCAGCATATTGGTAATCCTGCCACTCTGGTGGGTACACACCAGCCATGGCCTGTGCTTGAACAGCATCATACCCATTCTGAACCAGATAGACACAGCTATTAATGGTAAAATAAAAGAAATGTATGTAAAGAGTACAACTAGAAGAAATTTCAAGGCAGAAATACGAGCAAATATGGAGTTATCACTGGTCAAGCTCACCACTTGTTGCCATCCATGAGGTGGCTCAGATGATGGAATTGAGGCATAGGCAGATTCACTGAAATATGAAGGTCTTTCTTTATTTCGAGGGGATTCTTCCATATCCTCCGATATAGGGCTTTGGTTTGGATCTACAGTGGGAACAGAATAGTCAACTCCATCCCCAACAAATATATCATCTTCTTCAGCTCTAGCAACAGTTGGGCCCTGTTTCTCTCTTGATTCATTATGATTCTTTTTAGAAGATGCGGGAGCAGGTAGTACAGTTGCTTTGTCATGATGATTCTTCATTGCATCAGATTTTGTTATATTCTCATCTTCATAACCATTGGGAAAGCCTGAAACCTTACCTAAAAGGTAGAACATATTGATAGAACAAAAAAAAAACACAATCATATTAATTGCATGAAGTACTCCAGAACCCATGAATTGATTTCACCCAGGCAGAACCCTAGCAGAAAATAGAAAAGATTCGAGTTAAACAGAACTGAGAGAAACCATCTATATGGGCCTTATCCATTTTCCTATGTGTTTTATTGCACTAATTACTCATGGGGAGAACAACCCAAATTTCAGTTCAGATTTTATAGAAATTCGGATATTCAGCCAAAGAAAAAAAAATCATTTCAGATTTTGGATGTCCAAACATAACTTAGTGAATACACACACACACACACAGAGAAATTCCCCGCCCGACCCAACTTGACGCCTACCCCTAAGGTCCACTAATTTAAGCAAAGCATCAAATCATGTGAAAGAAATAGAACAAGGGAACATGGTTTTTCCTTTTGGGAAACTCAAATACAAGTTTTAGAAAGAAATTTAAGAATTAATGAAATGCATAATTCAATCACCTTTTCCATCTTTTTCTTTCTTCTTCTTCTTGAGAACTTTCCCAGATGATCCAAGACGGAGATATGACATAATTTTAGCTATCCTGTCTAAGACAGAGCCATCAACACTGACAGTAACCATTTCCTGAAAAAGAACAACTAACAAGAGCAAATAAGATAAAAGAAGCCAAGAAGGTCATGTAATTGGTGGAAAGTATAAAAGATAATGGAAAAAAGAAACACCTCAGGGACAGGACAGTCAGCTTTACTCCTGTGGACAGTCGTGGGAATATCATGGGAAAATCCATTTTCCTGCAAAAACATGAAGAACAGATTGATATATGAAGAAGAAAGTCATAGCTGTAGCAAGAACGGAAATTTACCATGTTAAAAATAAAAGCCATCCTCCCAGGAAGGAACATTTCATTGGTCTTTACAACAGTCGGTGGCTTGACTATCCACTTGTAGACTGACTGCAAAGCCAAGATCAGATAAAAATCAATCACTTGAGGAACGAGTAAACTAATAAGTAATAACAATAAAGATACTTAAGAATTCAAATTCAAATCTTTAATAAACTAGTGCACCTTTGCAGTGGCAGTGCGGAAAGCAAGTGTTTGATCTTCCTTTGATGCTCTGTAAACAGAAGGGAAAAGATAAGCAAAACTTATAATCCAGAGGTAAATAGTAATGTGACATTTTAATCAGTGCTATATAGTTACTGAAGCAATTAAATAGAATGAACAAAGAGAGAGAGAACAGAAAGATTATCAAACTTCTGCGTGATAAACCGAGTCATTACCTAGATTTTCCATCAGAATCATCTCCAACATCTGGCTTCTTATCTATTTCACTTCTCACTTTATGAAGCAAAGCATAATCCAATCCTTTAACCAAGTGCGTGTGCTCCACATCACCTGATGGCATAATCCATCAAAAAAGGAAAGTCAGTTTATCTAATCTTGATTTATTTTTGTCCAACAGTACAGGCAAAATAACCCATTTGCATTTTTCCATTCCTATCAATAATCACGAGGTCTCATCCTCCTGCCATTCTTGTTCTAGCTGTGTTAATTATCTTGCTTCTTATATTCATTGGGACACCAGACAAACCATACAACTGGATGATGTAGCCAATATATTTAGTAGCAGTTTACTGCTAAGAGCAAGAAAAAGAATCAAATATAGCCAAGTAAACCAACCTCCGAGATACTTGCTCTTCTCAATAGATAACTTGTGAGCATCAGCACTGCAGACATTGAAAAATTTTAAAGCTCAAAGTCAATCACATTGAAGAAATTCATGCACTCATACATAGATATAAAAGTAAAATTAAATACTTTTTATTAATAAATCAAAAGTTTAAGATTCCCAGCATTTTTTAGCACAAAAAATCTTCACATTTTTAGCTCCTGTGAATGATTTTCCCAAGATACTGACAATAAACTAGATGGGAGAATAAAGAGGTTGTGGAGTCTCACCCGATATCCGAACCGGGAGGACGAACGCTATGATAGGCACCAGACTCCACGTAATCTGGATTTTGATCCTCCCTCCTCTCTTTGGCTCTGTCTCTGTACTTGGGTTGCTCTGGTTCTTCTGCTTTCTCCTCTCTGAATAATCCATTCATTCATTACACGCAAACAACTCATAACCATAAATCCCTAATTTTTACTTTCTCAACAGCAACAAAATTATCCAAAAAAACAAGCACGGAGCTACAAGAGGGCTACAAATTTCCCAATCAAAACACCTAAACTTTTAACAAATTTCAACAGCAGAAATCAAATGTGTACGAAACGTACTTGTTGCGACGAATTGTCTTCTCTTTGTGATTTCGCTTCGAGGTTGTCATCTTCGAAACAGTCTCGACGAATTACCAGTGCGGCTGATTTCAGACGAAAAGAAAAAAAAATTACCAGATTAAATTAACCACTCTGGACAAAAGCTACATAGCAGAGTTCGAAGCTCGCTCGTCCGCTCACCGGTTCCCGAACGGTGGAAGATAGTTGTAAGGACGAACGGCGCGGATCGTGGGCGTTGATGGATATGGGCCAAATTCGATGGTGTGGACCTCTTTTCAGATGCTGAAGAAATTAACCCGCTCGGCCCAATTACCATTTTTTCTCAATTTATTTTCGAAAATTCACAATTTATTTTTTAAAAATTTACAATTTATACACTACAAATATACAATGTGAATGTTCACAATTTACCTTTTAAGCATTTAAAATTTGTATACTATAAACACACAATGTTAACATACATATAAACACAAACATTTGAGAGGATGTAAATTATGGTAACTCAGCTTAACAAACGCTTTATTTTTAAACTTTATTCATGTGACTAACTGAACTGTCTATGCGGACATTATCACAATATTATCTTGATTGTTCAATTTGTTGTGAGTCAGAATACGTTAGCATTGACATGTTATAAGTCATGATTATGCATACCATGCATTAACTACGGGGGCGGATATATTTAGACACTACAGTTCGATGAATACGCTGCCCAGACATATCGAGGAAAAGTCTTCTCAAATGGTTGTGCTGTTTTGTTATTTAATTCCTTGTCGTGCGAGCTATCAGTGTGTTGGATCAACCCATAGTTTATTTCAAAATAAAAAACAAAAACCACCTACATATCAATGTTGCTGCTCTGTTCATCGACAATTGACAAGATGACTGCATAAAGGCACATGCAACAACGCACCTTCATGTAGTGATTGTGGACTTTCAAAATCTTATAAACTAATACTCTGGACTACGTAACAAAATTAAATTTTATATTTTTTAAAAAGTAATTACATCCCGATACCAAATATCCCTCAATTGCTCAGGTAACTTGGATACTTTGTATAATAAATAAATTATATGATGCCTTTCAACGGTTTACAATTTTTTCAAAATACGTGTACATTTATACTTATAATTCGTGACGACCAGCGAACTATAACTCTTCAACTTGTTAGATTGACCAACCACCCTTACTATACAGAGACATTGAAATTTATGTGTAGTATAAGTACATATATTGGGAGAAGAAAAATATAAGTACATATAAAAATGAGAGCTTTCAAGGAAATAAATGAGTAATAAATAATTGTCATATGCAGGAATAATTGAAGAACAAGGAGTTGAAGGCGACCACCTCTCCTTTCATATCTAACATGGATATGAATTAATGAAACCAGAAGAGTTGAATGAATTATTGGTGAGTCGTGGGCTCAAGTTCTGTCTTGTCGCATTCCTAATACAATAACCCAACATACATTTTAAAAACAAAAATCTTAAAATCTTTTTACAATGTTCAATTTTAACCAGATTTTACAATGTTTTAAAACATTTTGTATCCCGCGATAGTATATTATGTTAGGTGAAATTATGAACAGATACTGCATTATAATAGAGTCAATAGTATTGATGGATATATTATAAACGGACCAAGTCGACCCGAGGGAGCAAGACAAGGGTCACGAGAAGGTCCGGGACCCGGGGTGGAGCTCCGTGCTTGACCCGGGCCCGGGCTATTTCATTTAGCCTCTCGGCCCAAGGCCTCGGCTAAGAGGCCTCGGCCCGGGGCCTCGGCTAGGAGGTCTCGGCCCAAGGCCTCGGCTGAGAGGGCTCGACCACGGGCCCGGTCATGGGGAGGGCGCGGTCAAAGCGGATCTATAACCATTCCCCCATCTTAGGGGGGCGGTTAGGGGTTTTGGAGGGTATAAGTAGGCGTGTTATTGTCTCATTAAGACATGTTCTATATTCTTTGTCCTAAACTACACTTGTAATAGCTTATCAACTACGATCTAATACAATATTCGGTCCCCGCGACCTTGTCATATTCATTTTACCTATTATTTCCTATCAGTTCATACTATCCTTCTTTTAACGGGTTTTGTTAGTCCGGACCCCCGGGTTAATTAAATCCATCAAGTATAACAAAATTAAATAATTAGATGGAAAAATGAAAATTGTATATATAGATATAACAGTAAATTAAGTTATCAAGTGGAACAAGAAACATGTTTGATGTTAATTATTCAAATTAGATATTAGGGTCCTAAGATATTACTACCAACCAATGATCTTCTTGACTGATTCTAGGCTTGCTGCCCAAAACAAGCAGACAGCGCCACAACTTTGTTGATATACTCTTCTGATTTGATAATTAAACAAACAAAAATATTTTAATAACAACAATAATCGCAGTTGCTTGTACTATATAGTTATTAGCTGTCTAATTTGATGTGTTGAATTGATAAAGGAATGTCCATTTCATGTATTTTTGTTTATTACAAGGGTTAGTCTATGTGGGTGTATCGTGTAACACGTATGCATCCGTATTTTCATTGATCCATTTTAATATGGAGTACACTTTTTAGGTAAATTTGCTATTTATTTATTTATATTTTTTTATATGAGAAATATACCGTAATTATTTAAGAGTGTGCGACAAGTTTGATTAAGAAAATATTGATAATAAATCAATAATTAAATTCGTGACATTTTAGTACAAGAATCGTGCTTTATATACTCGTACACCCTAAATACAAAGATTAATATAATAGTCCATAGATATTTTACGAGATGTCATGACACATAATAAATCATTCTAAATCAACAATTGACATATGTGAGCGAAGAGTGTCGAGAACCATCTTACCTCAATTTTACGAGGTTTACATTGAATATTCTATTTACATGACTCAAATCAAAATGGTATTAAAATAAGTTGAAAATCGACAATTTCTTTTATCCAAAAGCGACACTTTATACAACATTAAATATGCATTTTGGCCTCACATGCTAGTTTAAGTGGTCGCTCACTTGACATAAAGTCACACATAATGGCAATGTGAGGTTCAACTCCCTCCAATAACATCTTAAACCTAGGGCTAGACGGAAGATGAGTGCGTTGGCCATAATTTACAAGAACATTATGTAGTCCTAGTAAGAGGGGGAAGGGTTAAGGATTTACCCAGTGTGAAATATCACGTTGTTCAAGGAATCCTATATGCTATCGGAGTAAATGATCGTCAACAAGTGCGTTATAATGCGTTGTAGATTATTATCAAAGACTTGTATCCGAGACAACAGATCTTCTTTCTAAATTGATTTGGAACTCTTATATGTCCAAGGTTCAATATTGAAATAATTTTAGAGGTTTTTCTTTGACTTTGCCCCTGTCAACAAACAATTTGAAAACCTCGAATTTTTTAGAATAGGTCCGAGTCAAATAGCAATGATTTGAAACACTTTTTTTACACTATTTATAAAATCAAAGTGCTCAATCGTATGGATATGTAAAATACATAATTTCCAATTAACAAATACTCAATTGGAAGTGAGTAAACATAATTCATACTTGATTGCAAGAATAAGAATTCACCGAAAATTATACTTTATGGGCAAAAAAAAAAAAAAAACAATTTATGCCCTATATAGGAATACTATATGTGGTGTGAAATGGTATTATTCCGGGCCGACTCAAATAATTGTGGTGTCATTTTTTGCCATGGCAGATCTCATTCAAAAAGAAAATAAAATATAGAGTATAAAAAAGGAAAAAATAATTACAAAAAAATGGTTTACAAACGCATATACAGATATATACGGGAGTACTATAATAGAGTGGAGTAGTATATACATCATCATCATCATCATTGTCAATTTACCATTATCATCAGACAAGAAGAAAATTATAGCTCCAGCTCTCTTTCTCTCTCTTCTTCCCTGTCTGATTTTCAGCTTTTCTAGAACGTCCCTCAATTTTGCTGGATTTCGATCTCCTATTTACTTTTACTTCTCTGTCCAGTTGTTTTTTCCTTTACCGGTATTCCCACGCAGGAATATATGATGTATGCGTACGAGACTGTTAAATTTTTAGATTTGGCGTTGCGTATTTGATCATCGAGATCGGAAAGTATTTCTCAAAAGATTCGAGCTTTGGATTCTGTTTTGGTTGCCTGTTAATATATAGTTCTAGAGGAAGGACTAGGGTTTGACGGGTGGTGAGATTGGGAATGAGGGGAAGGAATTTGGGGAAGTGAATAGGGAATTGGAAGGAGTCAAAGGCTTGTTGTTGTTGTTGTGTGTAGACGGAGCAGAAAATGCTGTATCTGAAGCAACCTAGGTGGATGATGCGTGTGGGGTTCTGCGTGTGTACTGGTCGTTAAATTGCGAATAGAATAGTCGGAACTCGGAGCTGTGAATGCTGGAATAATTGATTCCCGAGCCCAGTGGTTGGCTCGGGGAGTTGTTTATTTTTTTTATTTTTTAATTTTCGGGTGCGATCTGGTGAATTGAACCACCAATGGCTGCGTCAGAGAACGAGCTGCAATCAACTCCGCCCCAATCTCTTCCTCTTGATGGGCAACAACAGCAGCAGCGGGAGCCGTCGTCTCCTCCGGCTCCTCCTCCCCCGCTTCCGGAGGGCTTTATGCAGAAATTTAGGCTCTATGAAACTCGCTCGGTAATAATTTAGTTTTGTGCTCTAACTCCTTTTAAATGCTTTTTAGGAATTTTAGTTGGCAAAAAGAGAGTCTGTTCTTTGCTGGAGCTAGATGAAGAGTTTTAGTAGTTCGAAAATGGCCTAAGATCAATCACTTGATTTATTGCATTCAAAATAGCATCTTTGCATTATTTATTGAGTCAAAATTCATTATTTTTTGGATCAATTGTAGACAAAATTTTAAATGCATTTTGTAATGGAACTCAAAATTCACTCTTTTTCTGTGATCACTTTGCTCCTTTTTATATATATTTTTTTATTTTTATAGGGGTGGTTTTTTGAGGGATGGGTATTAAAGATTGGTTTGCTGCAATGATCCACTGGATATTATTTGTAGAAAGTTTTCACATTTGGTAGGATTGATTTAAAGTCAATAGATGGCCTTTAGCCCATAGAATAGCTACTATTGGTTTTTATTTTGCTGATTTTGTAGTCGATGTAAACTGCTAGTAACAGGCTCGCAAACTACTACATGTGTTGAACAAGTTGGCCAACATCATTTTTGAGTAGTAATTTTTTCCTTTGGAATTCAGCTTGAAATTCACAGAATGGGGCTCTTGCAACTTATATAGAGCCTGGTTTGTAAAACAAATTTACTGGATTGTAATTGTATATGTTATGCATAAACATATCTATCTTCTCTTTGAATAATGTATTTTGGAATTTGGAGGACTTCATTCAGTAACTTGAATTACTTTATTCATCATACAATCTTGCTGCAGAAATTCTACATGATAGGTAGGGACAAGAGTAGAACATACTGGAGAGTATTGAAAATTGACAGGACGGATCCTTCTGAGCTTAATATTCGTGAAGATTCTGCCACCTATACAGAAAGGGAATGCTCTGATTTGTTGAGAAGAATACATGAAGGAAACATGTCTACAGGAGGGTTGAAATTTGTCACTACCTGTTATGGGATTGTTGGTATGTGGATTCTTTGGATATAGTTCTCCAAAGCAGAAGCATTCTGTCACCATCTCAATCCACAGTTTTGTCTCTTGTTTTCAGGGTTCATCAAATTTCTAGGGCCTTATTATATGCTGCTTATTACAAAGAGGAGACAGATTGGTGCCATATGTGGTCATTCCATATATGCGGTCTCTAAGAGTGAGATAATCCCACTGCCAAATTCTTCTGTCCGGTCCAAGCTGATTAATAATAAGAGTGAAAACAGGTTATATTCTCTCTATGATACGTGCACTATTTTATTACAAGTATTCTGTTTTTTTCTCCCCACTGTAAGCTTTAGAGTCTGTTTACCCCTCCTAGTCCGGGGAGAAACCTACTAACAACATTCTGTTGAGGGTGGCAACACCAACATCCATACTTTGTATGGCTCAGGAGGCCTTTATTGTCTTTGCAACAATCTATATCTTATACTCTTCTTTCTAAGTTGGCTTGGATTCTGTTATTGATTGTTTTATTTTTCTGATTTGTTCATTGTGCAGGTACAAGAAGCTCCTATGTATGGTGGATCTTACAAAGGACTTCTTCTTCAGCTATTCATACCATGTAATAAAGAGTTTACAAAAGAACATGTCTGATAATGAGACAGGACAAGTGGTCTATGAAACCATGTTTGTCTGGAATGAATTTTTGACTCGTGGAATTCGGAATATCCTTCACAATACCCTCTGGACAGTGGCATTGGCTTATGGATTTTTCAAACAGGTGGTTATGTTTGCTGCATCTGTAGCTTTTTGGATATGATCAGTCAACTAATTACTATGCTAAACCAACTGTTATCTGGAAATTATTCTTGGTCTTTAGGGCGGCTTGAATTTTCTGCTAAAGCTTTTTTTTTTTTTTTTTTTTTTTTTTTTTTTTTTTTTTTTTTTTTTTTTTTTTTTTTTTCTAGTTATTATTCCTGCATTGATACTACTTCCTATTTGTGTATTGACCCTGCTTAATTAGTAAAAGAGAATGTTTTTATCTTTGAGATAGGAGTTAGAATTTAAGGTATAATTATGTGAACAGGTGGTTCTCACTGTTTATTGCATCTAGTTGAATGGACTGGTTGACATGACTTGTCAATTTTATCATTTACCCAACACTTTGTTTTACAATTTTGTAAATTCCATGGATGTTGATCAATTTATCCTTGGTACAGGCTACCCTTTCGATATCTGGGCAGGACTTCAAGTTGGCACTCATTGCAAGACGTTCTAGGCATTATGCTGGCACCAGGTCGGTATTCAAATGTGCTTGAGATGAGTAATTGGTTACTAGGCTTACAAATTGTTGCTATAGATTATTCTATTTTGTATTCTTTTTCCGATCTTGGTCTACACTCATTAACTGGACAGTTTGTGGTTCACTAATCTTTGTTGTTCATTGCTCGTTTGTTATTTAATATGGCAACCATCACTTAAGTTGTAATGATGATTGGTACCAGAAAAAGCAATCTGTTCACAAATTCATCTATACTTATTCTGCTTTTTCTGGTTTATTGCCTTGTTCTTATTTAGATATCTGAAACGAGGGGTGAATGAAAAGGGCAGAGTTGCAAACGATGTTGAGACTGAACAAATTGTATTTGAGGATGTTCCAGAAGGTTTGCCCATGCAGATTAGTTCTGTTGTCCAAAACCGTGGGTCAATTCCGCTCTTTTGGTCACAGGAAACATCACGCCTCAATATTAAGCCTGATATTATATGTATGTTCCAGCAACTTCATGATACGTGTAAGTTTTTGAAATATAGTCATTTTTCACTAACATTTATCTTGTTCAGTGTCAAAGAAGGATCAAACTTATGAAGCAACTAGACTGCATTTTGAGAACCTTATCAAGAGATACGGGAACCCTATAATTATTTTGAATCTTATAAAGGTGAGACAAATTCTTATCACATAACTTGAAATTTTTTTTTTGGAAGGAATTTTCATTGTTTACTGAAAAGGCTTCATTTTAATGCCGCCATGGTTATGCAAATTATTCCAATGCTTTATCAGCCACAGACACTTTTTGATGTTTGGGTTGGAAGAATACCCTTTTCTTACATCCACCAAACTCACACTAATTTTCTTGAACTTGCACATGCTCAAAAAGACAAAAGGGTAGGAAATATCTAATTTCAACTCTGTTTTCGATAGACTCATGAAAAAAAACCTCGGGAGTCCATTCTTCGTGCTGAATTTGCCAATGCAATTGAATTCATCAATAAGGATCTATCTGAGGAGAACCGGCTTAGATTCCTTCATTGGGATTTGAACAAGCACTCACGAAGGTACTTGGTTTTTCATCTTGTTATTTTTTATGGTTTTGTTGTGGAAATTTCTGATTTTCTAATGTCATTTTTCTTCTCTATTTCTCAGAAAAGCTACAAATGTCTTGTTTTTTCTGGCGAAAGTGGCTACATATGCATTGACTTTGACAGGTTTCTTCTACTGTCAAACAATACCACCCTCAAGATTTGAAGGGTATTTGAAGGGACCTTGCCTTGAGTAAGCTTTCTCATCCCTGAAGATATTGTTTTCACATAAAATGCATCTAGACAGCCCTCTTTTGCTTGTTTACATTGAAAATTTTGTACTTATTTGTGAGGATTATATGGACAGGAATACTTGTGCCAACACAATCGCCCCATTAAGAAATTCCAATGCGGATAATGAGAAATTTAGTGATGATGAATATGGTGACTCAGACACCTCTAAGGGAAAATCAAATGGTTGTGACTATGTGGCCAATGGCAATCCTTCCATTAAGCCTCCAATGTTCCAGAAAGGGGTGCTGAGGACAAATTGCATAGATTGTTTGGATCGAACTAATGTGGCACAATATGCCTACGGTCTGGCTGCTTTGGGCCATCAGCTGCATGCTTTAGGAGTTACAAATTCCACAAAAATTGACCTTGATGATCCGTTGGCTGAGGACTTAATGGGCTTCTATGAGAGAATGGGTGATACCCTTGCCCATCAATATGGTGGCTCTGCTGCTCATAACAAGGTAAGTGAAATCATTTGTTAGCCAGTAGTAATCAGTTATCACTCTATTAAATACTATACACCTAGTATTTTCTGTTATGTATATTTTGGTGGACTGTTGTAACCTTTACAATTATTGTTATTAACCAAAATCCAGTCAGTATTTTGTGTCAATTCTAAGTGAATTGGTTTATTTCCTTGTTAATTTCAAATACTTACCTCCTGCAACTGACAACTTGCTTGTTTGTTGTGGTCCAGATTTTCTCTGAGAGAAGAGGTCAATGGAATGCTGCAATCCAATCACAGGAGTTCTTTAGAACTCTTCAGAGATACTACAGTAACGCTTACATGGATGTAATGAAACAAAATGCTATTAATGTGTAAGTTTGCTGTCGTGTAATCTATTTATTAACTGTTACAAAATTTTTACTTGTCTAGAAACCTTTGAAGATGTTATTTGAACATTCTCCAGATGTTTCTCTGCCTTTCTGAAATGCCTTAAATGCTAGGTTTTGTTTAATATGTGTAAGGGCAAATACATTTTCCGTTTAGTTATGTTTCAACTAATCTTTGAAATTCTTGTTTAAATGTCTAATTAGATTCTTGGGTTACTTTCAACCACAAGAAGGAAATCCTGATATTTGGGAACTGGACTATGACCAGCATTACAATGTGGGTAGGAATGGGGAGTCAAATATTGATGAAAATGGAAGGTATGTTGGCAGCCAAACTTGTACTATTAGAGATTTACTCTTGAGTTCTTACCCAACTGTGGGAGAAGGGCACCATATTAATATTGTTCATTGCGCATTAGACTTTTATCCTTTCTTTCCATGGTTTCTCTTGCATGCATTTTGGCACTGATGGGTAATATTCATGCACTTTTACAATAGGTCTCTATTCAAAAGGTCATTGTCTGATGGGAACATTCTTCGGCAAAGCTGCTCACCCATGCCAACCCAGAACTTCGAGAAGGATGTTTCTGTCTTTACTAATCAGTCAAAAGGAAATAAAGTGCATTCTGAATCTACCCCGGAGATATTAACATGTGATAGTGATCTGTCATGTTCTAGGTAATTCATTTTGTATGACTAACTGTAACACAACCTATCTACAATATCTTTAGGTAAGTTATTCCTGCAGGAGAGTTTTCCGGAACTTAATTTTTGGATTTTTTCCTTGCTTAGATACACACCATGTATGCCTGCAAGGGAGTTATTTGCAGAAATGCAAAGTGATAGGTGCCTTGATCAAGAAAATGGAGACGGCTATGACTGTTCAAACTTTGTTGACCTAGACTGGCTTTCTTCTTCTGGAAATTCATACGAGGAAGAGTTGCTGGAAAGGTAATTAGTCAGCTGCATCAGGACAGAGGGCGTTTTTGTTTCTTCCTTTACTGGACTTGATTACTTATGACTATTGGTTATAAAATTTCTTGAAGAAACAAGTTCTTTCGTTTCTTGGTTGCAGGTCAATCTCCACAAACTCTCCCACTGCTGGTCTGTCGTCAGATAATATTGTCAATGAAATCGGAGAAACAACCCCTTCCACTAGCGAAGGAGAATCTAGTGTCAAGGTCAATTTTTATGCTATATTGCACACTTACAAGCATACTATCATCAACGTCGTTTAGTTACATACTAAAACAGCATGTTTAATATGGAAGCATATCTATGTTCACTGCTCACCCTTTGGGATTTAAACCGTTATCTTATTTCCACCTTTTCATGTGAAACAAAAAGGTTTGGTGCATCAAATTGTTACAGAATACAGAGTTTCAAAGGAAAAATTAATTGCATTTCTAAGCTTGTTCTCAACTATTCTTTCTAAGAATATAATTGTTGATCTGATCCATCACTAAAGGATGTCACCTCTTCTCTCAAGTTTCTTCATCTAAGTTTGAAAATTTTTTACCATCCGCCTTTCATTATTCCGATGTAGTTTGCAAGAAATAGCAACAAATGTCAAAATCTGCAGGTTGCCACGGTTGTGTACTAAGCAAATGTATATGGCCACTGTATATTTGCAGGGACGGGGACAGGTGAGAGCGGAGGAGCCCTACAATGATCCCCATAGTTGCGAAGTTCTTGAGGAATTTTCAGATAGTTTTGTACGCTGGGTTACCAATGGAGAGACGCTTTGTCATTGATGCAGACTTTAATGGTTCTAGCAGCGTTCATTACACGGAATTGGACTACAATCCTATTCTTACTGATGCTCACTGGAGACAATACAAAGACGGCACCAAAGCCAGGGGCAAAGAGAAGCAATCGTTGTAAGCGAAAGCCGTCGTCTAGTCCATCAGCAGCATTAATTCGACCGGGAAAATCCCGGTTGAGCGAGCTTTATACTTATAGTACATAGTTCACAGTTCTATAAAATTCTTTCAGGAGCCTTTTCCCCTTTCTTTTCCTGTCATCTTTTTTTTTGTGGACTCTGTCATTCCCCATGTTGTAAATATACATGTTTTTGACAGCTCCACTTCACAGCCTCAGACCAATTGATTCTTTTACATGTGACTAATTTGAAAGATGATACTGCAAATATTTGTGTTATATATGTATACTTGCGGCGATTGGGTCGGGTTATCTCTTAGGAATGTGAATATAGTAATATCAGATTCTCTTGATTGGTTAAGAGAATGTGAGATTATTGTAGGGAATGTGAACCTTATAAATTTTGATTTAGTTTGTTTTTGGTAGCTTTTTTGAGAATCACATTTCTTCACATTCTTAGGTTATGTTATCTTCAAATGTCATTTCTTTATACGCCATTGACATTAATACACACTTCATATAATACAAAAATTGTAGATATAGAGAAATTTTAACTAAGATAACTAAGGATACAAATTTGTAATCACAAATAAATTTGAATTTCAGTCTTTTTAGTTTGAGTCGGTCAGTGATTTGAGCTAAAGAAATGAAAAATTAGAAAAAATAAAAATAGAAAATGCGTGTAAAGACGCAGCCATAATCGTTGGGCACAATTTGGATTACTTGTTATAGAGAAACAGGAGAAGAAAATAACATTGTGTGAGCCAAGAGCTAATATTCTTCTTTCTTTTTTGTGAGGATTCCATAGACCTTCTAGAGTTCCAGCACACCTCAAGATATTTGTCACTGCACGAATCATCTCTTAGAAACCATCCAAACAGAATTTGAACAAAATGTCGAATTTGAGCTTCTATAAATAGGAACAATAGGGATTTTCATATACCTTGTAATACCATGCTTGCACATTTTATCGATTCCATAGACCTTCTAGAATTCAAGCATAAGTTCCCAAATGGTTCGTTTATTGGATGACGACGAAAATTCACCGTCACACTTCAGTGTGTGTGTATGGTAAACTCTATTCTATGGATAGAATTGTCAAAACGAGTTAAGCCTGTCATCCGTCCAACCCCGCTCTACAATAAAGGCAAGGCGCTCTTTGGTTGATTGCGGGAGCTTGCCAAACTTGCCTAGTTTATATATATCTTGCCCCATTTTACTATTTTAGTCTCGTCGAACTTATAAGTTTTAAAGCCCACCTCATCAAAGGGCAAGCTTTGGCGGGCCTCACGCCACTTACTCATTTTAAATTTTTGATAGTTCTAGCTGCGGATTTTCTCATTATATATATATATATATATATATATATATATGGTACAATCTAAATGGGATATATATATGGTACAATCTAAATGGGATACATAGTGTTAATTGGCACTTTAAAAACTCCCTATTATATACGGAGTATTAAATATTAGTGATTTTGACCCAAGTATCCGGAAAAAAAAAACTGTAATAAATCACAAGCGACTGAAGTTGTAAAAAAAAATTGTACTAATAATATATGTAGTAGATGGTACCTCAAATAATTCCCAAAAATTTACAGCTCACAAACCAATCAAATGATAGTTTTCAAAAAAAAAATCAATCAAATGATCAACTGTTTTCTTACTTAATTTATTTTACTTGCGCTCCATCTTGGTTTTATAAAAAGTGAATATAATATACCTGCACAAGCTAATGATGACTTGGCAAGACTCTTATTGAAGAGCATCATTATCCTTTTGTATAAGTGATAATTTTTTTTATTATTATAAAAAAATACAATTTTATGTATATATGTTAAAAACTTAATATAACGGATCGTATAAATTTAGAAAAAGTAATACCAGTCAAGCACTTTGTGCTCAAATAATATGTAGTGATTCTCTCGTATAGAAGGTCATGAGATCCAGATGAACAAATACTATACTGTAATATGATCAGTTATATGCCAAAAAAAAAAAAAAGTAATACTACACACAACTGTAAACTTCATAAAGAAATTAATATTCCGTAATAAATAAAACAAGTAATATGAGACAGAGATAATAATAAATACTCACACAAAATTATTCTGAATAAATTTAGAATCCCTAACAATAAACCATAATTAACATATGGAAATGGGATTTTTACCAAAGAATCCCAAATGTTGTGAAATTACTAATTAGGCAAGCCAAGTACAGCGTCGAGATTTGTAGCCGACTGCCCGCAGGTTGAGGAAATTGTTTGAGTCCCCGCCGGTCGCCGGAGCATCAGACGGCGTTTCCAACACTTTCATTAAATCCGTTAGTTGTACTTCGACTGTCAGAAATGCAAGGAATATCCTCGGAATATGTATTCAACAGCAAGAAAGCTAGTACTATATCTGTACAAAAAACCATGTTCTATGTACTGCTGCAATATATTCTAGTATGCCTCAATTTAACTGTTTTACCCACTTGGAATTTTATATTCTTGAAATTTCAACTTTGAAAATAAAAATAAATTATATGTCAATTGAAAAACTACAATTTTTTTTTGTTTATTTGGTAATCAATAAAAAAGAACGGTCCACCATACCCAGGTAGGCCATATATTTTGACCATAATATATGTAGGATAACATTAGATTTACAGGAAAATTTGTAACCTTTTTTTTTTTTTTTTTGGTGATTTTAACTGATAAAAGATTACAATAATGAGGTAGCCTTGGTTTCTAATAGGAGCAAACCGAGAGGCTAATAGTAGCGCTTTAATTTCACAAGAAGTCACACTTGAAATATTGTAATTTCCAAACTAACTGTTCAATCAATTCGGTTGCTAATTGGATTGCCTGAATATCTAGGAGAGTTGAGTGATTAGTTCCTTGTCAACTAAATGTACATAATAACTACGTATAAATGTATAATGCATCTCCATCTACGTAGTACAATGCAATTAAAGGGGAAAATAATAAAAATTGCATCCACGTCCATCTACACAGATCTAGAGAATAAAAGCAAGTCAGCAGCCTTGCAAGATAAGTATAATATAATAAATTCGTATTATTAAAAATTATTGATTGAAATGAAATATGATTTAGAGTATAAAAGCAGAAATAAAAAGTTATACATCTTTTAGTGTACATAAGATAAGACTTATATTACATGAATAAAAATTAAAAAACCCCTCACCATTTATACCTTAGAAGGGATAAAAAGGTAAATTATCGGATATGTCTCAACTAATCTACATGTTTCTCACCTCTTCTGTCCTAGAGATTAGTGAATGAGGTAAACGGAGAATGTGCCTTAAATGGCCTAGCATGGCCTATATAGGTTCCCTCACAGCTCGTACATTCGAGACTGGTTGAGGAAGTAAATTGTTGAATGAGCTTCAAGTGACCTACGAGTTCCTAAATGTTTGTACACTGGTATATATTCACAACAAGGCCAAATGAATACATTATTTCTTTGGTCTTTGATAGGATTTAAACTATATACAATATACGGTTAAATTGCTAACAAAACAAAATTTATGAAACTATTTTAGATTTCTGTGTTTCGAAAGTGAAAGCTTGATTGATCAATTTACGATAATAAGAACAACTAAGAGAAACAAAAATGTTATTTGCAAGTTGCAACACTATAAGCAAAGAGTAAAGTTGGGCTAAATTACTAATACAACTTTTGTAATAATTACTTAGGAAATGTTTGGCTGGAATGATGGAATGTGAGAATCATAAGTGGTTCGTTTGGAGCGATGAAAGCAAGAAAAAGTACTGATATACCATGAAACCAAGAAAGCTAGCCAATGTGATATATATATATATATATATATATATATATATAAAATTTGGGAATAAATCAAAATAGTAACCATTATCTGAGCGCTGTACTGGATAAATTTCGCCTTGTGATTCTAGTCGACAAAAGTATGGTACAATGCATTATAAGTTTAAATTTCAAATCTAAGAACTTGCTCTTACTATGGAGACATATGGATGAGGTAAATTTTGAGATGTGTCTCAACTGACTTACAGATCTCTAAATGTCGTTACCATGTATTATGGATCTGCGGATGGGAAATTTTGTGATTTTTTATATTGTTATGACATGTTTGTACGTGGCATTTGTTTCTTAAAAGAGTACAAAAAGTGAAATTATTAATTTATAATTACCGTGATATGTAATTCTGTATATGTTTATCGAATTATCGTCATGGTACATGCTGAGGAACAAAACCTTTATAATTGGTTCCTGAAGAAAAAATAAATAAAATATTGTTGTATCAAAAGGATTGAATGAGTAGGTAAACATGACTCTCGTATATAAAGATTGAATTAGAGTATATATACTCTTAGGGGGCGTTTGGTTCACGGAATGTTAGATTACCTTAGGGAATGTTAGATTGCTGAACATGTTAGATAACTGGGAATGTTAGATTCCTGTGTTTGGTTTAAAATTGAAGTAGGTAAATAAGACAACGGAAATAAGATAAATTGATTAAAATTTCAAAAGCTCAATATTAGGAATAAGATAAGGGAATGTGAGATTACCTAAGAAATCGGGGTGTATCTCACATTCCCTTCCAATAGCTAAAAACTTCATCGGGAGGTTATGTTACATTCCCTGGGAATCTTACATAACCTGAACCAAATATGGAAATCTTATATTATCAAACAAATATAACCTTAGTTATCTTATATAACTTGAACCAAACGCCCCCTTAAAGTTTATTCCTTTACTTATACTATTGATTGGGTTCACAGAAAAGTGTTTATATAAAAAACTTGCAAAAGCAACCACAAAAGTGATTTTTTCATCGTTTTCGAGGAAAATATGGTTTGTGGGGGAGCGAGAAGGGTTGGGGTCTTGCTACAAGAATGATTTTTTGTGAGCAATGTGGGGTCTACCAGGAGAGAAAAAAGGGGAAGGAGAGGCGCAGTCGCGTGCGTGAGGTGCACAGACAGCACGCAACCATTGTTTTGTTTTGTTGTTGTTTATTTATTTTTTATTTTTTTTACGTCATGTAAAAAATCACTACTATTGAAGATGTCATGTGAATAAGTAAAAGTTGAGAGTATAAAATGAAAATCTATCAAGTATTTTCTATAAAGATTACGATTTTAATTCTTATCAACGCTTTATTATTTGCACTTGTTACATAAGATCTTTTTAATATAATAATTTTTTTCTCTGGTATGTTTTGCGAGTTATTACACAATACACATAAATCATTACTCATTAGATAATATTTTCTTGTCATCTAAAAAATTGTTAGGCTGTAACGTGGTAAGTGACGATCGTCAAAACCGACCCGGCCTAGGAAATTATTGAGTATTCCCAAGTAGGTCAAATGTTTAATGTCCAAACACTGCCCTACAATGTAGATAATAACTTTAATTAAAAATTCAAAGTGGACAAAGGCATGATTAATGTTAGAGGGCCCACGGATGATTATTAAACATCTGGGCCCACAGAATTAGTGCTTAAAACAGAAGCTCCTCCTCAACGGAAGGCAGTGGTTTCTGGTTTTTATTGGCCTTTGGCCTGCCCAAAGCTTCACTAAAGCTGTGTTTGGCTCTGAAAATAAAATGATATTTTTTCGTTCTTGAATTTAAAAAAAATGTCACTTAATTATATTTGTTGTCATTAATTATTTATAAATTGATTTTTATCGTTAACTTTAGTTGAGTTAAAAAAAATTATGGAGATAACCCTAGTTAAGTTATAGACTTTTTCGTAAATAAAATAAATTTTAAAAAATTATTTTGCAAACAGTTGGGTCATGATAATTTAAATTGTTAATGCACAATATGTAAAAATATGATTCCTATTGAAACTTCAACTCATGACCTCCTATTTAGAAAACTCACTTTATGTCACTTGATCACAAGATATCTAGCAGTCATTATAATTGAGTGTGTTGAAATTGTTTACTCGATTTTTATATTTAAAATTTGATATTTCAACGAACATTTGTATTGAGAGTCAATAATACTTTTTGTATATAGCATTTTTATTATTTTGTTATATTTTGAATAATATTGTAAATTTTGTAATTATTAAATAAAGGAAAAATGACATGAAAGCTAATTTGATCTTTCAGATAATCAACGGACCTCAGCCTCCTCACAAGTCACAAACCAATAGCTCAGTCAACGGTGTTTAATTTGGCCCGTTAATGGTTTTCACTATGAATTTTGATTTATTTATTTATATATTTTTAAATTTATTTCATATGTTCAATATTTATTATCACGGTTTGGTAAGATCGCATATGTAAGTTTACAAATGAAATTATGTTCATGGGTATCCTTTACCTTTTTGTCAAATTTGTAACATTATAATTTGACTCACTTAATTAAGGGCTATTCAACATATTGAAACATAAAGAGTCAATACTGTTTTTACTGATGCTTGAAGCCATAACTTCCTATATTGGAGAGTCACTTCGTGCCACTAAACCACACAGTCATTAACTATGATTGGGATATTAAATGTGTTATTTTCCTCTTTATATAAGTATTAGTGAGAGATTGCATCTAACGACAGTATAATCGAGTCTTAACAACGGTAGTGTAGAAGTTTTATCTTATTGTGGGAGTGGTTCTTTTTTGACATCTGGTCAATCACTGCGGTGTAACGCTTCCATAATTTCAGTAGGACCAGAATGTGATGTCTTGAGAGTGAGAAATTTCGTCTTTTGCGCCCTGTCTTGAGAGTGAGAAATTTCGTCTTTTGCGCCCCGGGGAATAAGTGGGAGGAGAAAATTGTAATATACCGAAATAGTGATTAACAGAGTTAAACGTAACGGAAGGCACAACTTTGTTTTTTCTCGACTTGTCTGAACTTTGTGAAAAGATAAAGAGGAATCCAAAAATTGATTACATTAATACTGGTTTTGTTTGTATAAAAAGGCCTCTCCGGCCTCTTAGTTCTACCATCAAAGAAGCAAAACTCTTTCATTTTCTCATATCTCCCCCCCTCCGTTATTTCCGTTTCTTCTTTTCTTTCTTCCTTTTCTTTGCATTGCCTCTTTCTTCCTTTTTGTTCCGCCATTGCTCCTTTCTTCCTCTCACTCTGAGGTAAAGAAATTACACAACCCATTGCCTGATTTCTTCACTCTTTTAGCAGCTCTGCTGCTCGTTGTTCTGTGATCATGGAGATTTTGACTTTTTGTCCATCTCCTGAAACTTGCATCTTTTAATTTTACTGCTGTAAAAATTTTGCTGGTAGAAATTATCTGTAATATGGCTATGATCACCCGCTAAGCTACCCAAAATCGGATTTTGATTAAAGTTTTAGTGACTGTCGGTTAGATTTGACGGGGAATCCATAGTGAAATTCTTACATATGATTGCTAGCTTGCTTGCTTGCATGTGTGTGCCATGTAAAATACTACACGTTTCAAATTCCATTTTTAAGGTTTACGCAATTTCTAGTGGGAAATCTGGGTTATTCGGCATGGATCTTTATATATATATTCTTACGCTTTTGCTTTGACCTTTTTGTAGCCTCTCTTAGTTGTTCTTCCGTTGTCCAGTGAGCTACATAAAGTCTTGTTCTTTTTCTGGATAGAGATATTGGTGCTCTGTTTTATTTATTTATTTATTTAATTTTCCTGTGCACTAACGTTGTCTGTCATCCGTTGAAATGCTTTTCCTTTTAAACCAAACACCTTGTAAAGCTCTTGTCTTTTGTGAGGAATTGATGTGGACTAATTCACGTTCTTCACGCTAAGCCCTGATTTTGCGGTGGGGTTCTTTTTTGTTCATAGCTAACTGTTCTTGGATTCTTATGAACTGTGTATTAGAATAGTACTTTGCAATAATTTTGATCCTTATTGGGGTAACCTGCAAAATTGGTTAGGCTGTTGACTTAGTAATTACACCGACTTCTAGTAATAGCGGCCTATTGGCCTTTTGGTTTGAGCCGGTCACACTTACCTAGACTGGTTTCTCCCATCGTGGTCCTTTTTCCGCTAGGGTAGGGATGGTTTTAAGCCGTGCACACCTTCGGGTAGTGGCTGCATGTTTTTTTTTGTCACTCAAAAGATAATGAATGGGAGGTTGTGGGTTTAAGCCTCGGTAGAGGTGATACTGACTCTTTGTGCTTCAATAGGTTGAGAAAGTAGTTATGAACAGACATTGCATTCTAATTGTAATAGAGTTAGTAGTATTAAGAAAAATGCTAAGAAGTTTAAAAGAGAGGGCTAATCGTAGTTAGTTGCGTTTAGACTTTAAATTTGTGGTTTAGGCAGGGGCAGGTGTTACTATTTTATGATGTGAGGATTCTTGGTTGTCACGCATGGTTTTTCTTTTAGCCTGTAGTTATAGGTTGAGTGATAAGATCTAATAAATGTGATCATGTTTGGTAGTTGTGTTAAGGATGTAGCACTGTGTTATATTAGGTTGCTAGATTTGAAATTTTGGTGATCCTAGTATTCTAGATTGCTCGGGGGGTTGGTTAGTATCTGTCTAGTTCAGTCTCTTGTTTAGGTTGTCTTTGTTGGATAAACCAAACATGTATTCCTCCTACTTATTGCACTGTTGTTTGTCTTGCAGCTGAGGCTCTGCGTTTGATCATTGACTGCCATGGCTGAACGTGTTCTGACTCGTGTTCACAGCCTCCGGGAGCGCCTGGATGCCACGCTGACTGCCCACCGCAATGAGATTCTGCTGTTTATGTCGAAGTAAGATTCTGTTGTCTTGAATAAGCTGTTAACGATGTATAGGTGTTTAAGGAGTAGTGGAATGTATAGATCAGGTTGTGAGTGGTGGGTTAATGCTTTGTTTGCACTTGTTTTCAATGTTTCAGAATCGAAAGCCATGGGAAAGGAATCCTCAAGCCACACCAACTCCTCGCAGAGTTTGAAGCAATCTGCAAAGAGGACCAAGAGAAGCTGAACGATCACGCCTTTCAGCAAGTCTTGAAATCCACACAGGTAACTTTGCAGTTACTGTTCTTCCTAGAATTCTCGATAGAATCTATGTATAGTTCTCTGTTTGATCGTATAGTATATAGAATCTAAATGTGTAGTCTCACTATCAGTATCCGCTTATCAGCTTTTAGCTTTTAGTTTAATTGAAACGAAACACTCGCTTCAACTTCAATTTGCGTTTGGGTATAAGTGTTAATTTTTGATTTACAATCACTAGGAAGCAATAGTTCTGCCACCATGGGTTGCGCTTGCTATCCGTCTGAGGCCCGGTGTTTGGGAATATGTGAGAGTGAATGTCCATGCTTTAGCTGTTGAGGAGCTTACTGTCCCCGAGTATCTGCAGTTCAAAGAAGAGCTGGTCGATGGACCGTAAGTTCTGGTTCTAGAGCTGTTAGTTGCATCTTCCTTTGATTTATACATTGTTATTCACTTATTTGTACTGAGTAGTTTTGTGTCTTTGATCCAGTGCCAATGGTAACTTCGTTCTTGAATTGGATTTTGAGCCGTTTACTGCATCCTTTCCCAAGCCAACCCTTACCAAGTCCATTGGAAATGGAGTGGAGTTCCTCAACAGGCACCTATCCGCTAAGATGTTCCATGACAAAGAGAGCTTGACCCCGCTCCTTGATTTTCTACGAGTTCACCAATACAAGGGCAAGGTAAAGCTTCATTTTCCATGATCCATGTTGAGCATAATATATACAATGTGTATATATGTAATACATATCATCTTAGATTATCAGATTAGATTTTTAGTTGAGATGGAACAGATCTTTCAATTCTTTGTTTCTCTCGGATTTTCCTTAATTGCCTGGTAATATTTAGCTGATTCAGAAGCTTGATCTGGTGTATGGTTTTCTTTTGTAGACGATGATGCTTAATGACAGAATTCAGAACTTGAACACTCTCCAAAGTGTCCTGAGGAAGGCGGAGGAGTATCTAACGACCCTCCATCCCGAAACCCCGTATGCTGATTTCGAACACAAGTTCCAAGAGATCGGATTGGAGCGGGGTTGGGGTGACACCGCTGAGCATGTGCTGGAAATGATCTGCATGATGCTTGACCTCCTTGAGGCTCCTGATTCATGTACTCTCGAGAAATTCCTCGGGAGAATTCCTATGGTTTTCAATGTTGTTATTCTTTCTCCCCATGGTTACTTTGCCCAGGAAAATGTTTTGGGTTATCCCGACACTGGTGGCCAGGTGCGTTATATGTTCTTCGACTCTCGACCTTATCTAGTTCAAGGTTAATGCCACAAAGCCACAATTACTCAATTTTTGGTTTCCTACAATTGTCAGGTGGTTTATATTTTGGATCAAGTCCCCGCCTTGGAGCGTGAGATGCTTAAGCGTATCAAAGAACAAGGACTTGATGTCAAGCCACGGATCCTAATTGTTAGTACTATACTGATCGATCTAATTGACGGTTTCTGAAATCTGTCTTCATTTCTCAATCTCACGCTCGATCTTGACGTTATTTTCAGATAACCAGGCTGCTGCCAGATGCAGTTGGAACCACTTGTGGTCAGCGGCTTGAGAAGGTCTATGGAGCAGAGCACTCGCACATTTTGCGTGTTCCCTTCAGGACTGATAAGGGCATGGTCCGGAAATGGATCTCCCGTTTTGAAGTCTGGCCATACATGGAGACTTTCATCGAGGATGTTGCAACAGAAATTACTGCTGAGCTGCAGGCCAAGCCAGATCTGATAATTGGAAACTACAGCGAGGGTAACCTTGCTGCCTCATTACTGGCTCACAAGTTGGGCGTAACACAGGTCTGTATGCTATTCCTTTTGAACTTCTCTCGTCGGGTTTAATACTCGGGAATTGAATGATTAAAGTTTACCTCGTGGTTTCAATCTGTTACAGTGCACCATTGCCCATGCGTTGGAGAAGACAAAGTATCCGGATTCAGACATTTACTGGAAGAAGTTTGACGAGAAATATCACTTCTCGTCCCAGTTCACGGCTGATCTTATTGCTATGAACCATACCGATTTCATCATCACCAGCACCTTCCAAGAAATAGCTGGAAGGTATTCCTATTCCCGCCTTCCTTAATTGCTATAGCTGAACCTGTAACGCTTATTTTCATGCTTCCAATATGATTAATGCTTGTTGTTTTTGTACTTTCAGCAAGGACACTGTTGGACAGTATGAGAGCCATATGGCCTTCACAATGCCCGGGCTGTACAGAGTTGTTCATGGCATTGATGTGTTCGACCCCAAATTCAACATCGTGTCACCAGGGGCCGATATGAACCTATACTTCCCGTACTCGGAGAAAGAAAAGAGACTAACATCACTTCACCCTGAAATCGAGGACTTGCTATACAGTGATGTTGAGAATGAGGAGCATCTGTAAGTTCATATTCATTTACTGCCACTAGGAATAGGAAATTTCATTGCGGTTTTAACTGAGCTTGGACTGATTGGTGCACTGTAACATCCACAGATGTGTGTTAAAAGATAGGAGTAAGCCCATCTTATTCACCATGGCGAGGTTGGACCGTGTGAAGAACTTAACAGGACTTGTTGAATTCTACGCCAAGAGCCCGAAGCTTAGGGAGCTGGTGAATCTTGTCGTGGTCGGGGGTGACAGGAGGAAGGAATCCAAGGATATTGAAGAGCAAGCTGAGATGAAGAAGATGTACGAACTCATAAAGACGTACAATTTGAATGGGCAGTTCAGGTGGATCTCGTCCCAGATGAACCGTGTGAGGAATGGTGAGCTCTACAGGTACATCTGTGACACCAAGGGAGCATTCGTGCAACCCGCTTTCTATGAGGCCTTCGGCTTGACTGTGGTCGAGGCGATGACCTGTGGTCTGCCCACTTTTGCCACTAACCATGGCGGTCCAGCTGAGATCATTGTTCACGGAAAGTCTGGCTTCCACATTGATCCGTACCATGGCGAGCAGGCGGCTGAGCTCCTCGTCGACTTCTTCGAGAAGTGCAAGAAGGATCCCTCTCACTGGGAAACCATCTCAGCAGGCGGCCTGAAACGTATCCAGGAGAAGTAAGAATCCATCTCTATTCTTAATACCTATATCATGACACCAACATAAACTATGAGAGATGTACTCTGTTTTAACTAGAAGTCTAAAGTGATAATCGCCCCCGTGTAGGTACACATGGCAAATCTACTCGGACAGGTTGTTGACTCTGGCGGGTGTTTATGGCTTCTGGAAATACGTTTCCAAGCTAGACCGCCTTGAGATCCGTCGCTATCTTGAAATGTTTTATGCACTCAAGTACCGCAAGTTGGTGAGTTCTTCTTCTTCATTCTCGCATTCTTTAGCTCTTTGGTACTATACACAAATAGCTAACCTGCATTGTTCTCCAGGCGGAAGCCGTTCCATTGGCCGTCGAGTAAACGAAGGCGGCGTGGCGTTGGGGTGACCGAGTTATGACAATCCCGGCGGCTGTTTGGCCGGAATAAAAACCTTCATAGATTGTGACAATTGGAAGAGGATTCTGTTTTGGTCTTTTGTTGGTCACCCTCTAGTTGTCATATTTGTTGAGTAGCAATAGCAGTGAGTGATTGTTGTTTGCTTTTTATAGCTGCCTTTACATTCTGCATCACAGTTCAGAGGGGAGAGGATTTGAAAATTCTGCGGAATTTTGTAATAAAAATTTTCAACCTTCTAATGTAATCCAAATATTTTCTTCCTGTGCTCCTAGTCTGGAAATCCAATCTTCCATTTTCGATTTATTATCCACAATGAGTAAGAAAATATGTTTTTTTTATAATCATTTTAAGTAGTAAAAATGTTAATTACTATGAATTATAAAACTATATAAGTAGTAAAAATAAAATTATTATTAACTTTTATTTATTTTTTAAACAAACTTTTATTTATAATAATTGAAATTTTTATTATTTAGTTTACTTTTTTTTTTTCTTGAAAATTATCAGTCTTATACAATGTGCCTTTTACTTGGGTTATAATGTGCGCACAAATTATATATTTTTTTTCTTGAAAATTATTAGTCTTGTACAATGTGCCTTTTACTTGGGTTATAATGTGCACACAAATTATATCGTGAACCACCATGCACATTTTATACTAGAAATTATATCCATACAATTAACATGTATTTTCAGTTAACAAATTAGATACATTCAATTATTATGTACATAATATATTAACTATATATACATAATCTGAAGTAAGGTCCAATAATATGTGCATATATAAATAATTCTGATACTTTTCAATCTCTTAATATCAATAAAGTGTTTAGTTCAAATTATATCTATAATTAGTCAATAAATTATAATTTAATTATATTTCTGTCGTGGTCGTATCAGTGCTCATATGCACAGTTATATCAAGGGGAAAGAATTTCCCCATCTATATACACTTTGAAACTACAAAATTTGGCCACATCAAGGTGAAGTGAATTTCCAGAGGCAGTTTACAGGAATCACTAACCTCACATAACTGAATTGCCTGTTTTCCTTTGCATGTTGCTTCTGTCTAAACTGAAGGCGAAGGCGTAGGAAGCAGAGTTCAAAGAAGCAGCACTTGTGCCAGGAGATCGAACAACAGATCGAGTTGGTCTGAGTCTTCCTGGAAAAAAGAGCTGGAATCCTGCTGTTATTGTGCAGGACATATTTGGCACAAAGGGGAGGGGCACTATCCAAATGTGCATTGCATCTTTGCACACACGCTTTGGTGCGAATTAGTATCGGTATGTTTATTCCCTGATGGGTCTACACAATTTTTTCTTATGAAGTTGGATTGGATAGACAACTGCTGCCAACAACAATGCAAAGGCAAGACCAATTGCGCCACTAAAAGGATGAGAAGAGTATGGTCCAGTAAACCATGGTGGAAACTTAGACTCAAACCTCAAAAAGCCTCCCGTATTCAAGAAAAAACTAGAAGCCAATATCCCTGCACGTAGCCCGATAGGAAGGGAGAGGCTACCCCGGTTTCTTTTCCGAACACCAGAAAGAGCTAGTGATAGTATCCATAGGCTAGGCACTGCCCATAGTGACCTGGAATATCATTAAGAGGAAGGTCAAGGTCATGATTGACTTAACAAAATCAATTCTGTTCCTGAAATAATCCATTTAGGTTGAGCTTTTTTATGCTATGTTATAATTCTACTCTGCTAAATTAATAATATATTTTTCTTGAATAAATTTTCTTAATGAAGCAAATACAGATTTATATAAGCAGAGGAGTCAAATTTGGTAAACACCCAACAAAAATTTTCTGTTTTAAGACTCACATTTTCTTTAGAATAGGATTGGAATGTGAACTGAAAAAACAGCACGTTAAATCCATCTAGATGTTTATATATGCAACACATAAGGTGCTAGGATGATCATCACATGAGAAGTTATGTCAGATGATTAGAGAAATATACCTTTGCAATAAAGAAAACGCAAGTCCTGAAATGATTATTCCTCGATTGTATCCAAGGTCAGAAGCAATTTCATCAGGCAACCATGATCTGAAAAGCAATTCCTCAACAATTGCAATCCCTGTTGCGGTTGCTAGTCCTTGAACAGCTAGTAAAACCATCTGACTAAACAGTTTCAACCATGCTAGAGCAGCTGAAGATGATGAAGTGAAAGTGATAGGAAAGTGGAGATGGACACAGCCAAGTAGGGAGTTTACTGAATAAATCAGTAAAACAAGAATGATTCCTCCAATCAAACCCTTTATAAAATCCTGAACCTGCAAGCAAGGCAGTTGACATCTAAGCAAGGTAAGTCAAATTGTTTCCTAGAGTCCTGTGTGTCAATTTCTTGAACCTGCCAGGACTAATTAGAGATCCACTGAAATAAGTGTTTCCTTAGTAAACTCATTCACATTGACAAAGTCTGAAATATATGAAATGCTTAATAGCAAGATTCCGCACCTTTGATAGTGAAGTCAAATCCAGCCCATATTGTTCAAGTGGATTTTCATACCCACGAATTCTTTTTCCCCATAAAGTAACTAGTAGCAGAACGGAGATATAGAGGCCAACAATGCAAACCAGCTCGGCAACTTTGGATGGTTGATGTGTGGTCCAGCTCTGCACAAGTGTTGGCAGCAAAGGTACAGCAACAGGTGACCATAAAACCAGCACCATACAGATAAATGCAAGAATCCTGTAGCCAGGTCAAAGAAAGAACTTTCAGTGAAATTGGGACTACATTCTTGCCAATTTCAGGGATACATGAGACCTAAACTTAACAGTTAGGAAAGGAGTTTACCTCTGGAACAAAGGACGTTCAGCAATGCGCAGAAATGAAATGAGCTTATCGGTTAAACTCATAGCACCACGCAATCCACCCCAAAGCAATGCAAATTTTCCAACAAACCTTAAAATTCCACCTCTTTGTCCTAACTCTGCCAGCATTGCCACCAACCTATGCATTAAACAAAATTAATAAAATGCTCCTTAAGAAAAAGGATTAGGGTGAAAGAAGATAAGTATAGAGCAAATTATTAGAGAATATAAAACCTTTCTTGATCCACATGACCATCTTTTGTGGGTACCACAGGACTAGCAATAGACATTGCTTTCTCAGCAAGACTTGTAACTATGTTATCCTGTGTTTTATCGACATCCTCAAGCTTGTGAGTCTCCGTGCTTGCATCTTCTTTTCCATTGTGGGGATTGGACAAATTTCCAGTCCCATTTTCCTTTAAGCACATAGGTACTATATATTAAGCATTTATAGAGAAGGGACAATAAATACATACTAGGAAAATAATCAGAGCAAGAGTCTTTTATTGCATAATTAACTAACTATAAGTCTATAACCTATTACTTATTCTGTCCATAAACAATATGCCTTTAGGTCGGCTATTGGAGGGAAAAAGAGAGAATATTTAAAACAATCCACGATCCTCCAAACAACTTAGCAACCTTTCCTCTTCTAGAAATTCAAAGACCATGGCTTTGACCAGGATATTGTTTTTCCTTAGTAGCTACAACATCAGTAGCTGAATGGGTGTTCCTAATTGGATATACAAAGCAAAATTTATGGGTAATATGCCATTGCTTTGCAAGAGTATAGTCTGCAAAGAATTGCAAGTATGCACCAATTGCTGCAGATACTCTGAAGCAGGTGACAGCCCCATAGATGTGAATAACAGGCAAGATGCTTCTAAGGTCATTCTAGAGTAATATGATAGAGATTAGTGCCCTTAAAATTAAATTTTACCTGATGATGGAGAAGAAATGCAGATGCTCCTAAGGCTGCAGTAACAGCTCCAACCATAATGGATTTGCTTGAATCTCCTGAATCATCTCTACTCTCAGTGTTGGATTTGTTCAAATTTCTGGATTCTACTCTTCTCTCAGTCTTGAGATCAGAACTCTCCAGCTCATATTTCTGATTAGTATTCTGAGAAAGTACGTAATCAGATCCCTTTTCACCTTTAGTTATTTGATCAAGGATCATTTCATTGCCTTTGCCATTGTTTTCAACTGCAGATACATCAAAGGATTTTCTTAGTGCAGCCAAGCTAGAGCCAACAATAACCCCAACAGGCAATACTCTCCTCAAATAACTGGTATTCTGAACTGCAGAGGATATAGCTTTTACTACATGCTCCCCATGAAGGTTGCCAACTTTCTCTGAATCCGTGTCCTCAAGTTTTGTAACTGATGTCAGCCTGTCATCTAACCCTACACCTCGAGAAACAGCATTTGCAATGTGTTCTAGATCTCTGGCAAGTTCAGGCTCCATTTCCTCCATGTCAGCTGAACTTAGCCTTCGACCAACTTCAACTTTCAAAGTGTCCAATATAATACTTCGGATAATGTGAGAAGGCTCTTTTAATTTTTCATTACCAATTTCAACATTTCCATTAGATTTTTCTATCATCTCCTGCTGCTTCTCAGAATCTAAAATTACATAATATGGTTCAATATCTATATCCTTTGATTTTGGTTGTGAATGCCCACCTTCGTGAGATGCAACAACTTCATCAGAATCAACATCATTTTCTGTCTGCTCTAATAGCTTCCATTGACCATCCTCTGGGAAGTAGTCAAGAAACAAAGCCGTTGTGGTATCTAAATCTAGTGAATTGGTCCTTCTGGCTTTAGAAACTAGGTAATTTACTTTGTGAAGTGGGTCTCCATGTAAATCTTTTATAACATACATTGGAACATTTTGAGAAACAGTATTTAAGTACTGAGCAGAATCCTCGGCAGAAAGTTTTCCATTGACAAAGTTTTGCTTATTTCCTTCATTCCTTTCTGCAGAGTGCTTTGTATCTGCACTACTATCACCAAAACTCACATGCACCTCTTTAGATTTCTCCTCCGTGTGTGATTGGTTATTTAAAGGAATAGCATCTGAAGGTGGTGTCTCAGCATACTCATTTTTCTCCTCAGGATCTTCCAATTCACGGTTGTATCTGTCATTAATTTTATTTTCATCATTTTTTCCCTCCTCTAGCTGAGTAATCATATCCTCCAGAACATGAAATACACTATTAACTGCCACCTGGGTCGAATCATCTATCGAAGTAAAGGCATCAAATGCTTGAGAAACACTAAAGCCTGGTGTATTTGTTATACTTTGGTTTGAATTTGTTTGCATGCTTTTTTCTTCTCTCTTTATGTTATCACTGCCCTCTTTTTCCATCACTTGGGTCTCTGAGGGAGATGCAGGAGATGTTGATTTGTCCTCTGCCTGTGTGTCTGACATTGTCTTATTTTTATCACCAGAAGAATCAGCAACATTTTCTTCTTTTGAATGATTATAACTCTCTTCTTTCAAGTCCATCTGATTCTTTCCACCATCTAGCTGCATTTTGTATTTCTCAGAGTCCATATTCTCAATGGCACTCTCCCCTTCAGAAAAGTTTGAACTCTCTGGTTCTGCTCCTGCTTTTGATTCATTTTCCTTGGTACCAGAATCCAGAACAGTTTTACCTCCAGAATGATCTGCATTTTCATTGGTGTCTACCAAATCAGTCATTTCCTCCTTTTCCATAGAAGAAGAGCTGTTCATTGGTTGAGACTGACCAGTATCATCTGATTTTTGCAAATTCTCTGAAGCCTGCCATTCTGATTCTAGTTCCTCAGGGCGATTGTCTGCACTAGATACACCCTTGTTTGAACTATTTTGAAAATCGCCAGCCTTCACCCCATCTGAAGAATGTAAAGATTCATTTTCAACTTCTGCACTAGAACCTCCTCTAACCTTTTCTTGGACAGCTGATTTTGACCTTGATGTTACATAAGGAATGGATCCAAGAGCCAGGAGTCCATCTAGTTTCAAGTTAGAACCTTGATTATGAACAATTTCAGAAACTGCTGTGGTAAGCTTCCCACGAACATCTTCAGGTACAGCACCTTGCAAAGCATTTATCAATGTCTCTCCTTGACCAACAGCAGTCAGGACCTGCGCATGAATGCAAAAAATCAAAGGACTGTTCAATACAATCATACAATTGTAATATGACTAATGTTGAAGACATTTTCAGTGACATAATGAAGCTCAATTTAGGGGGAAGCGAACAATACAAATTACCATGAGGTTAGAATTGATGGATAGGCTTTACCTTCTTCTTTTGTTCTTCTGTAAGTGTGTCAGGCATAGTCACATCAAGCATGTTCATAACCACCTGTGCAGCTTGTAGCACTTGGCCTCTATCACCATCATTATGATTCACGACTTCCTCTTCTCCTGACTTTGCATCACTGCAATCACCATGCACGAATGTGCCCTTATGCTCATGTAGTAATCTTTGGCTAGCTGCAGTGTTGCTTTTCTCAAATGTCTCTTTGGAAGGACCTAGGTCATGCACATCTAAAGAATCTAAATTTGGAAGATTTAAAAGCTTTTTTACTCCAGCATTTCCATCAGATGGTCTCATCAACAGTGCAGTAACACTTGAGGGATTAATTGTAACATCAACATCTTGCAAAAGAGGATGGCGACCCTTTAAAAGTCCAAGCTCCACAGCAGTGAGCCACTGCCACACAAGATTTTCAATTACAGAATTTATTTATTATGAAAAATTAAATCAATGCATGGTTGGGCACATAAATTTTCAATCTTTTACCTCAATGGTAAGATTCTGGCACCAAGATATAGTTGATCTACTAGTCATGGTTTCTGTAAATGGCAAGCGAGAGCAGAGAAGCAGGCTTGTAAATGGATTTTGAGCTATCGAACTTTGTGGAACAGAGTACAATGGAACAGACCTATCATTGTTCTGGCAAATCAAACAAACCAAAGTTGTCAAACACAATGTTTTGCTGGATATTATTTGGATGACCAAAATTTCACTGAGACGAGGTCTGCAAAAGACAGTAGTACCTGAATAAAGAGAAGAGGGATCTTTACTCTTCCAACCACATCTCTTGTACTAGATTTTGCGTAGAAATCCTCAATGGCATTAAATCCATATGATACCATAGATATTTCTCTCTCAAAATCCCGAATAGATGTTGATACAAGAGCCTTATCAACATTAAAACCTTTTGCACGCCCTTGAAATAGTTCCTGAATGCAGTAGATATGAACCTTATAATTAGCCAATACAGGAATGCAAGATAATCTATATCACACATGATGAACTTGATAGGTTTTATTTTATTTTAGAAAGAATTTAAACCTTTCAAGTCAAATAATTACCTTGTTAGATTGCAGAATATCAACCAAGCCACTGGTTAGCTTCTGGTCAAAGTAGGGAGATGCTCTTCTAGTAGCCTCTTCTAGGTCAAAAGGGTTGTCAATGCATGTAGCAGCTACCAGTGGCGTTTCTTCCCCAGCTTCAGCCAGGTACTTTGTCAACATGTTTGCACCATAACCCCAGCCAATACCCATTAATGATGACCATGGCCTTCGTTTGTTGATAAATTTTATGGCTGTGGAGATATCATCGCTGTCAGCAGCTGTAAATAACCTACACAAACAAAGTTATTAACATGTCCTACTATCAGCTTATTGCAAGAGGTATGCTAGGGACCTAGTCTTAGAAGTGTTGTCACTCTACCCGATTTCCACACAAATCTGTTCTAAGCATCAAAATCAAGAGGAAATTTTTGAGAAGTCAATGCAGCATGCTAAAAATTTTACTCTGTAAGTTATAGACACAGGGTTTGGCATTTCATGCAACATGCTGTAGAAGAAAGAGTTAAATTCTAATATCTGCAATCAAGATTTACTTTTTAAGTCCGAATTTAAGGTTACAAAGAGCCAGTATTACTTATATAAGAATCCTGATCTCTTATAATCCAGGCATCCAGTTAGTCATGATTGAAATATAAAAGCACCAAATTATCATGACTGTCACAAATCACAATAGCCAACAAAATCCATAAATAGCTAAATATAAAAGCATAGCATGTGATAACATGATGAATTGATTAATGATAAGAACAGTAGGAATATCAAGGAATAATGACCTTGCTGTTGTCAATGGGGAACCAGCGCAACCCCTAGGGTTCATAACAACTGGAAAACACCCTCTCCTCAAACAGTCACGGACGAATCCCCTAATATCTTCGTCCATGCTTCCCTCGACTGTTCCGGGAACAATCAAGAAGGTGGTGTCCAATCCACGCTCTTCCTCCAAGTCCAAATTCGCCGGCCAGTCCAACGACACTACTCCTCCATCCTCCATGCTTACGCACAACCTTTGGTAAACCAATTTCTCGTCAAAATTCTCCTCGCTCTTCCTTACCTGAATTCTACCGCTATTGATCCTCACCAAATGTCTTTCCTCTTTCACCAGACTCTCACTTACGTTCTCCAGCAGCTCACTCCCGGGGACCGCAATAGAAGGACACCGCAGCATCACGAACCGGTTAAACGGCGTCGGACTGGTGAACAGCACCCACTCCCCAATCTCCGACACCGAACCCTCCCGCAGAGCTCCACGAATCCCCGAATCGCCCCGTGAGAGGTAGAGAGCGGCTCCGGAGGCGAAACCGAGGGCGGGAGCTATCAAATCGAGCGAATTCACGGACGGGAAGTGAGCGATCAAGTTCTGGAATAGAGACTCGAAGGGCGAAGGTGAAACAAATAAGTTGCTCCGAACGGTGAAGCGGCGTCGCCTCCATCCGCGGCGGTCTTCGAATTTCCGGTTCCTGCATCGCCGGAACGGAATTAAGGCCAGCTGAGAGCTAGGCAAGGTGAAGCTCATTTACTGATGACTGTGCATAAAGTACGGAAAGCGGTTATAATTCAGCTGAGAGTTTGGCGGGGGAGACTGAGAGAGAGAGAGTGAACGGCGGAGAAGTTCTAAATCCGGAAAGCGGTGATGGTTAGCTGCTGAGTAGGACAAGGCGGTGGGGCACGGTGGCGTTTACGCTTGCGGTTGAAATTGAGAATGGTGGGTCCCAGTAACGTGGTTGAAAGTGAACCGGTTTTCTTGCGGTTAAAGGATGCTCAACGGTCCAGGTTTCGCGCCATAGCTGAGGGCCAATTTTACTGTCCAAGGTCCAAAACCTTTTTTTTTTTTTTTTTTTAAATGTAAAGAAATGACACTTATTTTGTCCAATTAATTCTTTTTATGATGTTTTCACTTTTCAGTTTCATTTTATATATGTTAGCTCATTATAAATACAAAATTAGTCTTCTCAATAAATAAATAAATACAAATTTAGTTAAACATAACTATCCCTTTTTTTTTTACTTAAAGAAATGACTCGTTCTGTGGATCATGGTTCACCGCGTAATAATTGATAGCTGAGTAAGTGGGCCATTCGGCCCAAATACTTCAATACTTTTTTCAACATTCATGGAGATTCGGTTGGGCTTATGGGCTACAATTCGGCCCATAAGTTACTGTGGGCTCGGCCTCTATTTCTCACCTCTAAAATTTTTCATCATCTTAATTCTTAAATCCAAGGTCTCAGGCTGTGCAAACTGCTAATTCTGTTTTTCTGTTAATTGAATTTCTGTTTAACAGATTTAATAAAAATGTTAAATCATCTTTGATTTGTATCCGCAGCCGTTCAAAAAGAGTAAACCACTAGCTTAAATCGAAAAGATCAATTGACATATCCCAATCTCAAAAGCCCGACAAAGCATCTGGACCACCCGTAAAATTCGATCATAATCTTTTTCCCAAATTTCACTTCTGTAACCAATTGAGCTGTCCATGCGAGCAACATCTTTCAATTTTTAAATGCTCTAATCATTAACTAAATTATAATTTTCTATTTCAATTTTAATTAAACAGAATTTATTTCAGTTATTCAATAGGTTAATTTATTAATAAAATAGGCATAAATTACTTATAAAATCATAATTTAAGTTTTCATACTCACATCACTTAAAGAGGTGTAATTAAGTTGCGTTGAACACGAATAGTCAAAGTTTGAAATTCGGCTCAATTTGAAAAATCAAAACTTAGGTTGAGCCACTAAAGCTCAACTTAATTTGAACATGCTCAATAAAATTTGTATACAAAATTTGTAATAATAAATATTTTTACATTCAAATATTTAAACAAAACATAATATTAAATTATAATTATAGTTATCTTGTAAATATATTAGTCAAATTTGACATATTACATTTGAGTCATATTAGATAATTAGGTGCCGACATGTTTATTTTCTTCCCATACAGATATATATCGAATCTTAATTAATTCTAATTAAATTAGATTATTATATGTAATCTCTGGGATTACATATAAAACTTCACTGATCTGATGCACATGCCCTTGAGCCAGACGCCCTACCCTACTCTACTGCACTACTGCCTTCAAATTTCAAACATTTAAGCCTTTGTTCATTGTTCTGAGTTTTTTCCTGACGGCATCTTGTCAGATTACAACAGTTAATGCTAATCATTATTCTTAAGCACAGATTAATTAATCCAACCAGGCATGCATTTGAAATTCTCTAACTTAACAACGAATTAATGTAGGGAGTTATTTCATTTGAAATTTGTCTTGTTAAAAGAATTTGTATCATCCACTATTGGATATTAAGCATTAAACAAATATTTAACATTATTTTATTAATAACTTGATGTAATTAAAATTGTTTGGGGGCAACTGCAAATCCTGCAATGATTGGAATGTATTTCCAGAGAAGAATCAAATCTTCAAAACAATCAAAATACTCCCATTTTATATACAGGTTCATTGATAGTGACATGACACATACACCCCTTACAATCTTCTTTTTAAAAAAATGAGAATGGTAAAATATACTATAAGTTTTATGCCAAAAAGTAATTAAACTTATGAATTTAAAAAAGAATTACAATTAAACATATTAAGTAATCATTTTAATGTATTTGTGTAATTGTGTCCGATCCAATAACTAAATACTATTAGGTCAAAATCGTTAATTTTCAACTTGACACAGTTTATGTTTCAAGTCACATATACAAATTAAAAATTTTTAAGAATAAAATACTTTTATACATATTTTATTTATAAAAGTATTATATAAAACCTTCATTGTTTTCAAGACCGTTGTGAGCTCACCGTACAACACACGCTGGAAATCAACTGGTCACCTTCTTCAAATAGAGGAAGAAGGCAATTATCGATCGCAGTTGTCGATCATTGGTACTCATAAAAAAATTAACAAATTAAAAAAAAATGAAATATACGGTCATGTCACTATTTTTTACTAGTAGCATGCTAATTAATTAATTACCGATAATAAAAATTGATTATACGAATTCTTTGAACTCAAGTATTTAATAATAATTTTTTAAAGTTTATGATTTAATTATTTTTTCTTATAAATTTCAAGCCTATTTAATCCTTTGCCTTTTTAAAATTTATTGAGAGGAATCTAGAACAACATAATTACTGGGTAGGTTCTAGTTTATGTTATATAATATAGGATTAACAAGTCTAGAAAGTTGCCCCTTTTTTGTTATCAACCATGTTCGATTTGTCATTTTTGTCTTGGACTTTGATGAGGAACAAAGCGCCGTCATGAGCAGTGATTAGTTTCTTAATTAAGCATGATCTAATGTGTGACTTTTTCCCATCTAATAAGATCTTTAATGACTCATCAAAATGGTTCATTGATCTAAACTAGATTCAATTCGATTAAATTAAACACACATTTAAATTAATGTATGTTAAGATATGAATACAACAAAGTTGGTATAATGTTATCCAATAATATATAAATAAAAATTATAAATCACCAGTTTAAGTATAATTAAATTAAAGAATCATCAACAGTATGTTCATTTAATATTGTCTATTCATTTTATCCGTTTGACCATAGGCCGGCATGCATGATTAATAGAAATTAATAGTTTTTAGTTAATGGTAATTTTTTTTTTTTGTGTGGCTATGTTAGGAATTAAAAAATAAATAAAAATAGAGTGGGGTGGTAAAGAAATGAGAGACATCAGATGAGTTTTTCTAGGAGAATATAATCTTATTTTTAAGAAAAAGAGTACAACTTCTTATTTTTTGACACCCAATAGCTTGTTTTTAAAAAATAAAAAATAAAAAAAAATAAAACACAATGTTAATTTTATAATTATATTATTGTAAACTTTAAACTTATATAAAATAGACTCCTCTTAACTGTTTTCTTTTAATTTTAACAACATTCAAATGTTCTTAATTAAATAGATCGAATCAGTCATGAAATCATGTTCTCGATTATATGGATCCTCCCCTATATAGACACACATCACATCATACAGAAATTAAAAGAATAGCATTTATTAGTAAAAATTGGATTTATTGATGAAACATATATATAATGTAGCCATGTAGTCACAGATGTGGAGTAGCATGCAAATACAAGATCCACATGGAGGATGCATGGAATGGGCGTTGGGCGACATAAAGAAGTTAATGCTTTAAGAGGTTGAAGTAGGGGTAGTGGTGCGTGGATGAAATCAAGCTTGGAACATGGTGGGAGTCCATGTGTTCAACACATGATGTTTCTATCACTGTCACCAGTTTGCATGTACATGAAATGCATGTATTTTGACCACCTTAATCATCATTATATTCAATTTCCATGTCATTATCTTTACCTATTTAGATTTTAATTTGTTTAGAAGTACAATGAGTTCGAAGATTACAAGTTTGATTTTTGTTACAATTTCCTTCTAACATTATTGACTCTGTTACAATGCAGTATATGTTCATAACTACTTTTCCAAACTACTGAAGCACTAAGAGTCAATATCGCTTCCACGGATGCTCAAACTCACCATTTCCATATGGGAGTGCAACCGGTTACAAACGGTTTTCAGAAATCATTATAATCATTTAAATTGCTCTTCTAATATATATACTCTTAATAAATAAATTAAATTCGTCATGAAAGGGTGGGTGAGTGGATGGAGCTAGCATATAATTATCGTATTATAAGATTACAAGTTTGATTCTTGTTATAAACACCTTCTCGGTCGAACTTATTATATAGGGCCTTCCAAATACGATTTACCTCAGCTCTTTGATGGCTACATGCATGTTTCCCGTGTCATCGAAAGAAAAGAGTTTACTTTAATTACAATTTGTCATTTTTTTTCTTCATATTTTTAGTGTATCACTACTTGATTAAGACTTGATAAGTTAGGCTTTATGAATAACATGTGAGTGGTTCTCGATGCAATTTGAGCCCTACATCCTTAATAATCACAAATGGACAAAGTTAATATAATCATTAACAATTGAATAATATGGTCCATTATGCGTACAATATGTTTCACACTATTTTAGTTCAATCATTTAGAGAACGATCTAACAAAAACTTTGACGTTAAAAAAATCTATTAAAAATTCCATATAATTCCCTTTTTTTCCGCATTAATATAATTAATTAGAGTTAGTTAATTGATTATTCTCTAGTTCAAACAAAATATTATAATTAATTTTAATTTAAAAAAGCAAGGCATCTCCTTGACTTTGTCCTTATATTCTTTAATTACAGAAAAACTCTCAATCGCTACTCAAATGTATGCTCATGTAAAATTCCGTATTGTGACTACTCTAGACAATAAAAATCATAAATTAAAGTGGTCAAAAGGAGGTGCGCCCTGAATAAAATCTATCATATAATCCTAGTTGGTAAGGGCTGCAAAGTGACCAAGATGAGGTAACTATACTAGATTTTTCATAGCTGGTTAACTCAAACTTAATTAGAAGGTCAATAGGCAAATTTCACAACTGATCGATTTTAACTGAGAAGACAATATGTAGCTCCAACAAGAAATTGAACTTAAAATTTTATATTTTCCAAAGAGTAAATACCCAAAATGGTCCCTCGACTATAGCATAATTCACAAATTGGTCCTCGACTATTGATTGAACACAATTAAATCCTCAACTATTCAATTTTTACCTAATTTGGTCCTCCGTCAATTCATCCGTCCAAAACCTGTTAACTCTAAGGTCATATGCGTAATTTCATCAAATTAAGACCTGATACGTTATCTTTCTATTGTTTATTATTCTCCCTTTGCATTTTTGAGTCCATTGTCGTCATACCAAACTACATTCCGGGTCTGAAACCGACCAGGCGACCACTGTTCTCCCTGGCGACAATGGATTCAAAAATGCAAAGGGAGATAATAAACAATAGAAAGATGACGTCTCAGGTCTTAATTTGATGAAATTACGCATATGACCTTAGAGTTAACAAGTTTTAGACGGATGAATTGACGGAGGACTAAATTAGGTAAAAATTGAATAGTTGTTGAGGATTTAATTGTGTTCAATCAATAGTTGAGGACCAATTTGTGAATTATGCTATAGTCGAGGGACCATTTTGGGTATTTACTCTTTTCCAAATTAACTGCTTAACTAACTTAGGTAGAGTTGCTTCCAATAAGTATGTGTATTCCAAAGCTAACAAAAACAGTTAATCTAATATTCCCCAATTTATCTCTAATTGGACAAATTATTGTATAATACGACTTCTCGTATAAAATACGATGTATCTCCACCATAAATATATTAAATTGGATATAAAGTTTAAGAATCCTATCCAGAAGTTGACGACACTCCCCTTGCGGTTGCACATGTCTGTCACTTTCACCAACAAATGTTCTCGTAATTAGAAAAACGTTCTTGGGTCTTTTTTTTTTTTTTTTTTTTTTTTTTTTTTTTTTTTTTTTTTATTGAATACTTCTTGGGTCTTTTATTATTACTATTTTTAAAAACTTTTGTAAAGGTATTTGGTTATTACAAATAACTAATACTTTAGTAAGTTAAACTACTTTCGAAACAGCAATTTTTTTTTCTATTTGTTCGTTTCTCGTTGGATATCTAATCTTATCTTAAATTATACTCCGTATTAAAATCAATTCATACTAAGATGAACATAAAATATGTTGGTAACTGCTGAAAATCGTTAACTTTTGTTCTAAGAGGTTTTCAACATTTCAATCATTGTGACATTGTTGGTGGTGTATGTTTAGAAAATTATAACTAGTCATTTGCCAAATGTAGTAAAAAATACTGACTACCAGTGAAAATATGATCGTAAAATTCTTTATTACGGTAGAAAACTCAATTTCTGATGAAAAAGTTTGATCGCTAATCCCAAATTTTTAATGTTTTTGAAATTTTTTAGTTCTTTTATGTAGATTTATAATTTTGCTTCTTTTTTTTTTTTTCCTCATGGAACATTTCATTAATCCCGTACACATAATGTATGATAGTATAACGAGTAAAAAGATGGACAGTCATGCCAACACATTCTCAATTAATCTCGTTACGCATTCTGACTCTATTACAATGCAATATACAACCTCTTACGTAAGGGAGTAACTTGATGTCACTGGACCACAAAATACTCGGCGATTAAGCGTTTTTCTCGTTAACAAGAAAATAAATAAAATAAAAATGAAGGTGCGTGGGTCCAATTAATTACCACCGAATATGGGGTTTATCTTAAATGCTTAATGTATATATATGATGATGAACTAATTAACATTAAAGAAAAGTGTTCCTAATATAAGGACACGACACGGGTAGGAGTCAAGGGAAGACCTTAGCAGTGTCGACGTGCGGTGAGTGTCTACCCTGTCATTGCGGAAAATTGGATAAAATTGGATGCTTAAGTCAATAATAACAATGGATTATTCTATCTTAATGTTGACAAACATCGCAAAAGCATCCTTAATTATGTAATCGTGCCATGATTCCCCCTTGAATTGAACGGTTGTTATTCTGACTTCTGTCCATCAAAACCCATCCTTGTTATTTGGAATCCTTTTAACCTTATTTGGACATATATTTTGTAAACAATATAACATGAGAATGTCCAAAATAGCTTCATAACTTAAGTTTTATTTTACTAACAGTAACATAGTTTAAGATTTAAATTTTGGTTCGCCTCCACTGTATTGATCACAAAATAGTCATGACTCCCATATAGGAAAGTCAAGTCACTACTTTACCATATGAGTACAAGATGTTTGGCAGTGATTAATTATTTATTAAAATAGAAATTAAGTTCTTAATTAATCACAATTTAATTAGCATAAATGAGGAGCCCTTGCCTTGTCCTTTAATGCAACAATCTCAAGACTTGCATGCATGGGGCCACCTTGATTTATCAATTCATCTCCCCATTTTACCCCTACCCCTTCACTTTATATATCAACCTTCTTCTCTCTTCCTCCTCACCCCTCTCAACCCCATACCTCAAACCTCATTAATTTCTTCAAACAAAACATAAAATCCGCCATGGCCAAAGGAGGGAAGCTCACCAAGATCAAATCAGCCGTCCTCAAGAAAATGCAGTCTTTCAAGCTCAGCCGCGGCACCGGCGGCGGCAGCTCCGTCGTCGTCGCCACCACCAACTCCTTCTCCGACGACGACGAGCACTTCTCCGGCGCCGCCTCTTCTAAGGACCTCCACCCGGTGTACGTGGGAAAATCTCGCCGCCGGTACCTGGTCGGCGCCGACATTATCGACCACCCGCTGTTCCGGGAACTGGCGGAGCGGTCCGGCAGCTACTCCGACGATTCGATCGCCGTCGGATGCGAAGTGGTGCTGTTCGAACACTTGCTGTGGATGCTCGAGAATGCCGATCCCCAGCCCGAATCCCTAGACGAGCTCGTCGATTTTTACGCCTGTTAATTCATTCATTATATATATTATGTCTATTCATCGCGAATTGAAGTGTACTCCATTGATAGGAATGGTCGGTAGCTGAGAAATAACTATTATGTGGCGGCGGAGCCGCCGCCAGAGCTGTTTTATGTGTGGTCCTGACCGGCCTCCCCACCGGCCACCACTCTTTTCCAGATACAGTATATATTTGTACATTCTTTTTTCAAGAAATAAATTTATTGTTTTTATTTCAAATGGGCTATACTTTACATTTAATATAATTAAAATAAATATTGTCCTGTTTATTACAATGTATTTATAGTTATATCCATTTAATGGACTAAAATATGGAACGGTTATAGCAAGCACCTGGATAGCCTCACTATCTTATTCTTGTCCACAAAAGACTAAATTTCTTGTCTCAAACCCACTTATCACACTGAGTATAACTCTAGCAGTGGGATCTTGTGTTATTATCTACAATTTATTACACAAGAATCAATTAAGCTGTTCGAGCGGGCAATGAGATTGAGCCAACTACTCTCCATTGAATTCTTGATAGCCGGCCTTGAGAGTGTGCTTTCTGGTAATGACAACTATAGGTTTCATTCCCCGTAAATTAAAGTTTATTATTATTTTCATATGTGTCAAAAAGTGAAGTACTCCGTATTATTTAATAATGGACATGAAATTTAACCATCATGAAGTTGAGTGAGCCACACCATGCTTGACAAATGGCAAGATTTGAAGTATGATGTCTACTGGACCTCTATATAGTGTGCAGTGTAGTAATGAGAGTTGAGACCAATGCTAATGTTAAGAATGTTCAATTTACAAGCAACCGAACCAACTTGGTTGAAAAAATTATCTTAATAATTACAAAGTTGTAAACTTTATTTATTTATTTCTTTTTTTTTTTTTTTTTTTTTTTTTTTTTTTTTTTTGTGGAAGCTCTCTATTAGTGTTATTGGTTTGAATTGGTAAGCTATGAGTAACTTAGATTGATTTAATTCCTTGCTGTCATTGCCAACTAGGGTTACAAGTCGAATTTCACCTACCTTTAGATAATTGATGGTTGAGAGCTTTAATTTACCTTAAATAAAAATATGTTCATTTTGTCTCAAAAAGATGTTGAGTGAGTAGAGCATGATTATTATACCAAAAAATTAAGGGTCTGATTCTTATCAACATATGTTGGTACGGCCAAGCATGTCGCACATAGTCTTCTTATCATAGAGTAGTAATTACGAGTTTCTTAATCTCTCACACACACAAAAAATAATTTAATTGAACTTAATTTAAGCAAAACGAGTTTGAGCCATTTAATTATAAAGATAAAAAGACCTATATCCCATCTCACACCCATTGTTACTTATATAAGCAAGTTAATTAAATTACAAAAATGGAAGCATATCAAAAAGTGCACAAAAAAAAAAAAAAAAAAAAAAAAAAAAACATATGTAGAAGAGAAAACGACGATCGCGATTTACGGCTTTTTAGGACATCCAATCATGTTCGGCCTATCATACAACACTAGCATGGTATGGTCGTTTAATGTTTTTAGTACTGTGTAACAGTGCAAGTAGTGTTAGCACACACTGTTGTTCCGCCTTCTCTGTGTTTTTTATCCGTTTAAATTTGGTCCCAGCAGTTTTTCACATCAAACCACATTATAACTGCATATTTCTTTTTCTCTCATTAATATAACCAAACAAAATATATAGTGCATCGATCAAACTTTACAAAAGTACTACATGGACTTATTACAACTTACCCTGCTGCACGTACAACTACAAACTCCCGTTGAAACACGTAACATGACCGATCTGACTATATCACGTCATGTACTTTATCTTCACCGGCAACATTATATTTTTAACATGTGTTTCTGCATATAGTATAATAAAAGTCGTTTAACTCTTTAGGAGAGGAGACTTTTGGACCCAAAATACTATTAAGAGTAAATACCAGCCAAGGTCCTATGAATTTGGTGGTTTCGCCACTTTTAATTTTAAATTTTCAAATGACCATCTATTATCCTTGGAATTTCAAAATGCTACTGATAATGCTAAATACGGCAGTACGAATATCAAAACGGGAAAGTACGATCTCTTATTACCACCAAAGGGATCAAAGTCAAGTTACAACGTGACAAGGGCTCGAAGGGCTCGGCGGGTCGGCAATGGGCTTTCTTACTATTCGAGCGCACTTCAAGACTTAGTATAGAATCTAGCCGAAAAGCTCCCTCTCTCTCCTCATTAATGCGGTATTTATAAGAGTGGAAAGTTGCGGTCTCCGGGGCTCCGGCATGGCGAATACGTGGCGCGCATGCGCCTACCTCGCTCCTTGCCCAAGCGGAAAGGAGCACGTGGCGGCCCCGACATGACCTCAGCTAACCGACCGAAGTCGTGACCGGTCTGAGGCAGTCGGACCTAAAACTGGTCGGGCCGAGATGCCGACCTACCGATCTACCTAACCGACAGGCGTAAATGTGTATTTATACTCACTGCTGGAAATTTCGCTATTTCCGTCCAACCTTTCCGTCCAACAATAATGTTGGTCGGAAATTTGTAAAAAATCACAACTTTCCATCGCAAATAGAAGTGGACGGAAAGTTGGACGGAAATTCCGTCCAACATTTGCCCGTTGGACAGAAGTTCCGACCGACACTAAATGTTGGTTGGAATTTCTGTCCAACGGTTGCTCGTTGGACGGAAAATTAAATAGACCGGTAGGTGAAATGAACAATGGTAGGTATCATTAATTACCGTCCAACGTTGTTGTTGGACGGAAATTTGGATATTTAAGCATCTACTTGGGTATTTGAACTGTTTTTTTTTTTCAACTTTCTTCTCTTTTTTATTCTTTTCTCCACTGTAAATTTTTGTTTTTTCTTCAAAATTAGCATGGGTAACAACATAGAGTTATTTTTGACCAAGTATATTCCAAATCCATGTATAAATTAAAAATGAGTTAATATCCAATACAATCTTGATGAACTATAGTGATTTTACTCAATTTAGTCATGCATAAGTGACTTTTTGTACTCTAGTTAGCCCTTGACTTTAATGGTTTTACCCAATTTAGTCATCTGTTAAGAATTTTGTTTGTTGGGTGTTAATAACAAGGTTAACATGGTAATTTGATTTCTATTTTATTTTTTCATCTAATTAATTATTAATTATATGTCATAATTTGTCTCCCTCTTTTGCATAGTTGATACATTTCCCTCATTCCTTTCCTCAGGCCGTAGAAACGCACTGCATACACATTGGTAGATAGCTCATTTCTAAACAAACAATACACTTACTTAATATGTGTGTGTGTACACGCATCCAATGCATAAACATTTCTAAACAAACAATACACTTCAACCCAACTGCCAATTTTGATGCCCACTTAATATATGCCTCACCAGCTTCTCCTAACGCCATCCAATTCTTCTCTTGTCCATGTTAACCTTGTTATTAATACCCAACAAACATAATTCTTAATAGAGGACTAAAGTAGATAAACCATTAAAGTCGATGACTAAATAGTGTACAAAAAGTCACTTAGGACTAAATTGACTAAAATCACTATTGTCGATGACTATATTAGGTATTAACTCATAATTATATCTTTTAATTTGTGTTTGTGTTTGTTTGTATATATGGACATACTACACTTGCAATGTTATTATTATATAAGTTCCTTTATTGTGGTTATATATATATATATATATATATATATATATATATATAATTTTTGTAATTTTGAAATATTTATATTTTTATACTAGGTCTGCGTAAAATTTTGACTTAGCAATTAAGGGAAAATTAAATGTTGAATTTTAGTCATATAACTATTTAAATAAATATTAGAATTTGGGTAGTAAGAAATAAGAATACTTAAAATATATTTAAATAAATATTAGAATTTGGGCGGTAAGAAATAATACGGAGTAATACTTAAAATATTTGATGTTGCGCGCTTCTTGCGTGAAAATAATCAAAATATTTGGGCGGTAAGGCCTTCTCTCCCGCGTAAGTATTTCGCTTCTCTTGTGAATGTCCGACCCGACCATCTTACAGTCTTAATCACTCCACCTTGCTACTCCAGGTCTCCAGCTTCGTATCACAATCCCAAATTCCCCCAAGCCCCAACTGCATTTGAGCATCTCGCCGTCTCCTGCCTCTCCAATCTGCGCGTCTGCGCCACAAGCTCTGCGAATCTGTAGTCTTTACCACGAACCGAGTTCCTAATTTTTTGTTTGCCTTAATTTTCCTAATTTTGCTTATGCCCTATTTTTCTTAATTTTCCTCATTTTGCTTTTGCTCTAATTCAATTGATGTTAGTTGCTGCCCTAGTTTTGCCCTAATTGCCCTAATTTTGTGTTTTCTTTTTGAACATTTGTTGTGTTGCAGACGGGGAAGTGGGAACAGCAGTCGACCGGCGGACAGGGCGCATTTGTTCTGTTGCAGAACTGTAGAAGGATATCTCAGCTCCAGGGACAGAGTTGATATTTTCCATGCCTGTAAGTTGAATTTTGATTGTTTTGCTAATCTGTATCTATCTCAGAATGTCATAATTATCATTCATTCTTGAAGATGTCATTTTTGTTGTTTATTTGCTTTGTGGAGAGGGAACAGAGGCCAATTATTTTCACAATGTAGTTAATAGTTATTCTTTAGAGTTGGAAAGTTTATGGATTAAGTATTCTAACAAAAATGGAATTCATATAATATCTGCTGGTATAAGCATCTAAGTATACTATGGTTCTAGACTGTTTGAGTGTTTGATTGTTTTGATTTTAAATTTTATTCTATTAATTTATAAATTAATTCATTAGTTTACATTTATGTATTTGTTTGACTGTTTAAATCGTTCATTATTCTAATAGATTCTGTCTATTATTCTATTATTTTTGCCAAGTAGTTTATATATTATGCCTTGGATATATGTGGATTTGTTATTGTCAATGGCGGAGCTGCCATGTGCTGCAGTACATGATTACATAGTGGCATAGTGCTGATACAGGTAAGGTGCTATGTATCCTCCTTTGCTAATTCAAATGTGTGATGATTTTTTGCTCATGAAATCTTATTATACAAAACTTGCTGTTTAGGAAACTAGCATATTATATATTTAGTTGAATGTAAGGTATTCTTTTCCTAGGAGCTGCCTCTTATTCTCCCAGGATCCCTTCTGTTTTTCATGCAATAATTTAATTGCAAAAATATAAATCAATTCTTGGTAGTTAAGTTGTTAACCTAGTCATGTGTTTTAGTTGCTTATTATTCCTTCAACTTTTACTTAGCACATTGTTAAGAAATGCAATTCCCCAATACTGATGGTGTGTTGAACTGTCAAATTTTGATGGTTAGCTGCCCTATTGTTTCTTTGATTTTAGAATTACCTGAGATTGTAATTTTAGAATAAATTTTTGATACACATGTATGGGAAAAGAATTATTATATTGCCACAAAAATCTAGTCTTTAAATTAGATTTCTTTTTAAATTGCATTTAATATAGATGTCTCATTGTAATATAGATAGATATACTTCCTCAGCTTCAAGGGAGAGTGAGCATACTATTGAAGCGGCTACCGAGCGTACTTCTCAATCGGCTTCTGAGCCATAAGATGTTCCACCAAGCACGATTTCAAAAGATTGTAGGACTCTTGAACAAATCCAGCTCACCAAATGATGAAACACAAGCTCCTTTTTATGATTTTTTTTTTTTGGTGTATGGTAATAGCACATAAATATTTATGTACACGATACTATTTTTTTTTTTTGTTGTAAATGATTTTGATATTTAAATATTTTCATTTTGAATTTCGGTAGTGTACATTACTTTGTTGATGATATAGAATGTATTGACAACATGTAGAACAAAATTATAGCAAGATTAGAATAATAAAAATAATTTATATAAATGTAAATTTTCTTGGTCACAATTTCTGTCCAACAGGTTGGTTGGAATTTCCGTCCAACGGGTTAAAATTGGACGGAAATTTTCATTCTAAAAAGTGGTGGGTTACCATCCAAATTTTCCGTCCAACAGGTCAAAATTGGACGGAAATTCCCATTCTAAAAAGTGGTGGGTTACCATTCGGAATTTCCGTCCAACTTTGACCTGTTGGTCGGAATTTCCGTCCAACATTTGATGTTGGACGGAATTACCGATGCTCGTTTTTCCGGATCCTCATTTTGGACGGAAAGTTGGTCGGAAACCCATTTACCGTCCAATAACTCCTGTTTTCCGTCCAATTTTCGTTGGACGGAAATAGCGATATTTCCAGCAGTGACTATCAGCTATCATATATAGTCCTAAACTTTAAAATTGACCATCTGTGATCCTGCGAGTTCTGCAGATCAGATGAGATCATGTGTGCACACTGATGATAAATGTTGGGTTTGCGAGGTGGGGATGGAGAATGGAGAGGAGATAATGACAGCAATGGTGGGTGCATGCTTGTACGTAGAGAATGTAGGTATGAAGGTGGTGGATCAGGCGACACGACCATGTGTAGGTGGTCCGATGAAATCCAATGTAAATATGATGATGATTTGAATGCCAAAACCCCCTAGGGGAGGGGGGTCGCCGCCTTGCCCATAGATTCATAAATATTATTGCCAATTGCGAATATATGTTCTTCCAGACCATGATTTCCTTCTCCCGTGTGTCTCGCTTTGTCTTCACTTTCAGACCATTATTTTTGCGGGATTTATCACTTAGACACCGTTTTAAGTAATAGCTATGAAGTCACTTGAGTTTCGGAGGCCATTCAATGGAGTGTTAAAGATATTCAATTGAAGAATTAGAGGACTGGCTGTCAAAAATTCTATCGGCATTAATACTCATTGTAACTAGTTTGAAGTTTAGTACTCCGTATATACCAACTCTGAATTTTTATTTATTTATTTATATGTGTTTACATAACTCATAATTTTCATGTTTTAATATGATAATGATGTTTTTTTAAACAAAAAAATATTTTGATAACCAATATCTTTTTGCTTTGTCAATCGAACTATATGGTAGATTCTATTGATCTTTTCAGGTCTATAAAGAGATAAATTGACTCAATCTAATTTCAAGATTCAACACCGAATTGTATACTTACGTATATATGAGTCAAAATTTTAACATCATAATTTGAGATAGTTGATAAGTGAATTACTAATGCAGTATGGTAAGAAGATTGATTTTTAGACGTGTTTGTGTTAAAAGAATTTTAGATCAAATAAAAGGTCAATCAAGTAATATTACATACCTTGTGGACTTTTCACATCAAAGTGTCACACCATACAGATATATATATAATTAATTCTACGGTTTGAGTTTTACTTAGAAAAGTCAGTTTAACATGATGATGATTTAGACTTGAAATGGATCGAAAAAAGTGATTAGAGCACTTCAAAGGAAAGAGGATGAGGATAAGGGCATATATATACTCCACTTGGGGTGTAAAAAGTTCACGGGCGAAGATATCAAATACGCAGTAATTATTCATATCAATTTCACAAAAGATTATAATTTAATACTAGTACTTGATTAAAATTAGTGCACTATAAAAATATCTTTTAGGAGTTTGGTGTTAACCAGGTTTTTTTTTTTTTTTTTTTTTTTAAAATTTTATAAATAGGTTCTTTCATTGAACTTGTATTGTATACCTATTAGTTTCATGAATGATGGTTGGTGACAGGATAAGTACCCTTGGGGAAAAAGATTTTGCATTATATTGTCTCTTTTTTCTTTTTCTTATATCATACTTTCAAACCTACCTAAAAATTAGATATATAGGTGATTAAAGTATAATTTGTAGGGAAAAAGCTTCTAAAGCAGCATTAATTAATGGAGAAATGAGTGCATGTATGGACGGGGTGCTCCATACCGGATGATGAGTCCTGCTTTTTGTTTAGACATTAGAAAAACGTGCAGTCATTATTTAAGAATGTGCATTAAATAAATTATATTATTGTGTAATAATTAATAAATTGTACTAAAAAATATCTTGCAATGTGCTCGACTAAGAAAGTGTTGACAATAAATTAACTGATAATCTTTATGTATGAGAATCATACTCTATATACTTGACCGTCCTTTCAGGATTGATGAGTTATGATTTTTCGTTATTATTTAAATGTGTGTTCTGAATGAGACTTGCCTTTTGACCCATAAATATTTCATAAGAAGAATCAAATTTGAAACTTCTGTGAATATATGGGCATATATATGAGGAGTTCGTTCAATGTATGTTTGTGGTAATATGATGAGTATATGTGTGTGTGTGTGGAGTGGAGCCTAAGATGTACAATACATTGAACAAAGAATTGGACTAATATGTCCTTGGATAAAATATACAAACAAGTTGATCCAGACTGAAAAGAAATTCCCAAGCACTGGGCCCCAATTTTGCTACATGGGAACAATATCGAAATAAAGCATTCCGGCCCACAGCATATTCGGACAATCCAGTGGGCCCACTATCTGTCACCAGTTTTTTTTTTTTTTTTTTTTTTTTTTTTTAATACATTATGTTTCGAAACTTATTTCTTTAATCTTTTAAAAAGATTGAATTTAATCTAAAATATTAAAATATCTTCACTTATATATAAAAAGATAAAATTTGGTGAAATGTCTAAAAAAAGTGAGGTGTTGTAGACATTTTGGCTTTTTGTCATGGGAGAAAGTGCACCACATGTGTGATGGAACAGATTGGCATGCGATTCTTAATAAGTCGGCTAAGATTAGAACAAGACCACACCTGAAAGATGAACAGTATGTGAGGCTGTATATATATGTATGGATAAAATAAGCAACGTACGTAAGTTTTATGGGATAGAAACCAACTGTGTCGGAATGGGCATTAGGACCACGTAGGCCCAGTTGAAGTGATAGTAGAAGTTTAGTCATTTATAAGTTTCATGACAAGAATATGTAGTGAGAAATAGCCAATGCGTCGCTCTCCTCGCCGCACAATCCGCTAGTGAAGTTTGAACACAATTGGCGCATATAGTATTATTGTTCTGTTAATTTTGTAACCACAAGGTTCTCAGTTTGATGGACTCTTAGTGAAAATTTTAAATTACAATAAAAACGGATAGTTATTCTCTGAATGTGTGTTCATCGTGAAGCTCGTATGATGATCTTAGCTAGAAATTGACCACAAAGGTAAAGTGACCTAGTTTGCTTATAATTGACTAGTTCAAATCAAGAATGCACAGCTTCCTCAACGGCTCGTGAGAACTGTGTATTGACTTTCGTGGTTGAGCCGATTTACAATAAGCAATTTAGACTGATTTAGTTCTTTGCTAACTTAGATTTACATCTTTATGATTCTTTGCTAAACTTACAAGGCGATTTGAGTGCAATTAAAATATTGGGCGTGCTGTGCAGACACAGTCGCCAACCAATAACGTGTAACCAACTTGCCAAACATCATGTTCAAGCCGAGAACGACTGGAACCAAAAATACAGATAGCAGCCATGACAAAAAAAAAAAAAAAAAAAAAAAAAAAAAAAAAGACCACAGGGACGATCACGAAAGGATGCATTCAATGAATTATATCGTACATTTGTTGGAGCCTATCATGGAACCCAAGTTGCGATTTTGTCGTGAATGGATTGCTGTTTGGTTGTGGATAAAACAATGTTAAGTTGCTATTTTGAGAATATGGCATGATGGCTATGCCCTTAGCAAGATAGTCTATTTTGGCTTGCGGGTGGAGGAGGGTCGTGGTCATGCCAGCCAGCCCATGTATTTTTTTTAGTAGTATTAACCTGTTATATGTATTATCTGTCTATATATACTTTATCAACCTACTGAAATCCAACGAGTCAATATTACCCTCACTAAAACTCGAACTCATGAGAATCACTTCATGTCCGCCCAAGTATTTAGTCTGACTAGGGTTCTTGTTTTCTGACTTAGCTTGTGTCCTCGTACGGTTCTTATATCGTGGACCGCGGTCCACAATGCATTGTGGACCGCGGATCCCCAAAACGACGTCGTTTTGATTAATGAAACATACAGATGAATTCGCGCTACTCAGTTTCTTTTCAAATATACTGCAGTTTCTTTTCTATATATACCACTCACTTTCTTTTCAAATATACTGCAGTTTCTTTTCAAATATACTGCAGTTTCTTTTCATATATACTGCAGTTTCTTTTCAACTGTAGTTTTATATGAAAAGAAACTGCAGTATATTTGAAAAGAAACTGCAGTATATTTGAAAAGAAACTGCAGTATATATGAAAAGAAAGTGAGTTGCGCGAATTCATCCGTCTATTTCATTAATCAAAACGACGTCGTTTTGGGACCGCGGTCCACAATGCATTGTGGACCACGGTCCATGATATAATTTGCGGTCCTCGTATAACATCTTTACCTAGTTAAGCTAGGATTTTGTCCTCGGAGGACTCATGGCATTATATATTATTAGTCCTAGCTCTCAATGCAGCCCATGTATTCGTCTAGCTAGGGTTCCCCTCGACAAGACTCATTAGTTTGTCCTCAACCCAAACTAAATATGTATTAAGTCTAGCTAGAGTAACCCGTTGATTGACGCGAGTAGTCGTGCAGACGTGCAGTGTACTCTCATCACTCGTGAGTTCAAAACTTCTTTTGGTATGAAAAAATCAATATGTCCAACATTTTGCCTTTTAATTGAGTTGGCCCAACAAGATACGAGTTTAAAAGTGTTTTCTATAGTTATGATGGCAATTTATATTGTGGACCAGGGTCTATAGTGCATGGTCTAATATATAGTTGATTACATATAAACAATTAATATAATACACAAAATTCATGTTTATAAACAGAATTCATGTTCATTATATCGTGTTTATGTGTGTATATATTATGAACATGAATTCTGTACCTTATGAAGTCAAATTCTGTGTATTGAACCACTGTAAACCCTGATTCACGATATAACAATTGAGTTATGACATACTCAGAACTTCTCCTACTCTAACCAAAAAAAAGCCTGACTAGAGTTGTTGTCTATTTGTGCCCTTATCCGACATCCGTGACAAAACTACTCTCTTTTCAACATTGCATGAACTAATGTTGAATCACATTTTATATTTGACTAACTTATAGTGGAGTCGGTCAAGGATGAATGCGAAAGGACGACAATTTTCATGCATGAATTGGAGAGGAAGAAGAACATTTGAAGGTATGATGAGTTAAAATATCATTATCAAATCCTGCGAGCGGATACTATGCTGATGAATATGGAAACATGTGCATGTTCTTGAATGCAAACAAGTAGTCTTCGCACATACATACTCGTGTATTAAAGTACAAAATGGTGGATCGGTAGACCATGCACGGTACAAATTGAAAGAGAGCACATGTGCGCAGCTTGAGTAATCAATTCAACTTCCAATTCAATTTCACTTTACACACCATAGTACAAAATAAAAAAGCTCCATATCTTTTCCGATGGATCACAACATTTCATTTTTTTTTTTAATTCACAAGAAAATTTGCAACCACAACTACTTAATACGCATTAGGTAAACCCAACTCATCAAAACAAGATGGTCAATAGACCGCTAATAAAGGACTATAAAGAGGCCGGTATGTAAACCAATATAGATTGTCTATAGGTGACAGACTCAAACCAAAACACATAGCTAATAATTAAATGACCATTTTACCCTTGCATCCCACATTCTTTATGTAATTCATGCATAACAATAATAATAAATAAGTAATTAAATAAATTGTAAAAGTAATTTAATAGTTAATAAATTAGTACAATATTTTTATGCCCTTATAAGTCTCTTTACATAAATAAACAACTACTTTATTACAATCAACTACTGGTCAAACTAGCTAACTAAATCAGCTATAACTTCATCACACCCCCTTCATCCTTCATAAGGTAGTATGTTTGTGTGCCCTAGCGGCCTAGCTCGCTCAAAAAATTCAAAGATATATTCCTATATTTCCATCCGTTTTAACTAAAAGATCGACTAACTCAAGCCTGAAATATTGAAGAATTAACACTTGGGTTTTTGAAGCATAAAATTAATGAGGAGATGTATATAATAACAATGTAAAACTTGAATTCTGCTTACAAAAAAAATACAAGAAAAACCTTTGCTTTACCCCCATAAACCCCAAAAGAAACATAAAAAAAAAAAAAAAAAAAACAAGGAAAGAAAAGTATCATCGGGTCTAAATAGTCGACCATTGCTAATAATTAGACTTAAAGCCACAACTCAATCCTCCATGGCATCTGAAGATCCAGCTGCAAAACCATACCACACCACAATCTTTCATTAAATAACCCTACACCGACCATATAACATATAAAATAAAAATAAGGTTATCCAACTGCACGATAATGTAATTAGGTCACTGAATCTAAAAAAAACTTATAAATGAGTCCCTAACCCAAAAAATTCATCAAACCACCGAAGGAACATACAAAATTAAATTTAGGGTTACTGGTTACAAACCTGAAAATTAGAGAAATTGCACGAAATTGATTAATTTAAGAATTCAATTGTAAGTTTTTTAAAGTTTAGTGACCTAATTTCATTATTGTGTGCAGTTCGATCATTTAATCAGAGAACATACCAGATTTGTGTTCTCTCTGGTGGTTCTCCATGCATTTGAGGAGATACTTGAAGGTCTCAGTTTCGCAAGGAATGGTGAGCGCACCACTGTGATCAAACCCAAACTCCTCCTCGACCTTCTCCAGCACCTTTTTGAACAGCGGGTCGGCGAGGTAGCTCGTCGGGATGATGAACCGCCGGAGCTCCGGGCCGACGTAAACCGCCAAGGAGCCGCGGGGGACGCCGCTCGGCGGCTCCGGGCTCTGGCAACCATCATCATCGGAATCGCTGCAGGCGTTGGAGCTGATCAGCCTCTTGCTGATCGCCGGCGAAATCCCTCCCCGCGGCGGCGGCGGCGCCACCGGACGGCGCGGATTCGACGGCGGCGGGGCCACCGGACGACGCGGATTGGGCGGCAGCGCCTTTGTAGAGGGCGATGATGATGATGATGATGGTGATGATGGGTGGTTGTGATTGTTGGTCCTCTTGGAGCCCAGAGTTACTTTCTGCCATTTCTGCAGAAAGCCCTTGAGCCTCACAATTTGCCTGATTCCTGTTACCTTTCCTTTTTTGTTGTCTTCCATCTTGCTCGGTTTGACACAATAATGGCGACCACAACTATGCCAGAGTTAATCTCAAGGCTCCCAGTTCTTCCCTCTCCAACAATAGCTCTCATCAGACCCTAATTCCACATCAATTATAAAAATATTTAATTTCTCGTTTCAATTAAAAGTTCAAACTGACAATAATGCATATAATCAGCATTCATTCATTCTGCCAGGTCGAGATGCAGTGGTGCTTTTAGAATGGGAAATTCCCATTCTATTCATAATTTATGCACTATATTCCTATTTTATCTCAATTATATTATAACTCATGTAATGTTTTAGATACCAAATTGCTAATACATAGTGACTCAGCGACTTTCTAGCATTAATACAAGGAAAAACATGAATTACATCAAATTAAACAAAAGAAAATGATGTGTTTTTTTACCAGGAAGGGAGGAGTGGATCGGAGGAGGTGAAGGGAAGGTGGAACAGATGTCAGAAGCGGAGAATGAGCAATCCAAACGCCATCTTCAATAACGATAACAGTAATAATAATAACACTAAGAATATTAACAAATAATAATGTTATAAAAATAAAAAAGAAATGTATAGATACATAATAATAATAATAATATAATAAAGATGTATATATAGAGGGATAGGGAGGAGCTCCGGAGGGGAAGGTGACGGCGGCCGGCCGGTGGGCGGTCGGAAGGTGGTTTGGGGAAGGAAAAGGGAGGCTCTCTCTTGGCGTTACGTACGGTTTCTCCTTACATGGGAAGAAAATCAAAAGATTTCAGAAGCACTCAAAAGTTAATTGTGATAATTGTGGATTAAATATATACGCCATAATTAATGATTGATGATTAGTGATAATTATGATTATTTGATTATCCTAATCTCAAATATTGTTTTCCTCAGCGTAAGTTTCTCTTCGTCTCCTTCTCTTCTCCTCTCCTCCCCGGTTCCCACGTCCATGCATATCCACCACCTTTTTTTTTTTTTTCTTTCCTTTTTTATATAAATATTTTAATTAATAACGAGAAAAAAACACTTCTAGTAGCCAATAACCTTGTGGTCTAGTGGCAGGAAGTGACTCTCAGATCTGGACATTGTAACGGAGTCATGAGTATTTAAAAAAAAAAAGTATTATTAAATTTTCTTGATAACGCTCTATGGTAAATTGTTTACATTATTATATTTCTCCTACTTAAATCAGGTACCATTATTTATAATTGGTTTATAAAAATGTTTTTTTTTTATTGGGTCTATTGGCCGGAGAATCTGTAAAATTTGTTACGGATAGCATTTATATGTATGAGATATTTATGTATATAAATTTTATATTATCTTATCTTATCTTAAGTAATTCCTAATTTTGTGTTGGGGCTTATCTGGTTGAGCCACTTGAGCCAGTTGGGCGGATGCAACTGACTAATTGCGGATTAAACGGCGTAATCAATTCGATTCCTTTCGTAGGGAGTTGAAAAGATAAAATGGCGGATAGAGTGATTCACGGATACCTCGTACTCCAACTGTTTTCTGCGTGAAAAAAGTGATGATTCTTTGGGCTTTATCTAGATGGCCCAATTTTGAATTGGGCTTTAAAAGAAATGTTAAAAGGAAATTGCATTTAACACCGCTTAAAGTTTATCCTTATAAAAGTTTCTGGTGGTTTATAATCAATTAATCATTGCGGGTATATGAATTGATTAATTTAATAACTTGTAATTAAAGATTAAAATATTCATTTAAATAGTGTAAGAGCAAAAATTAGAAGCGAACAATTTTGGAGGAATAAAGTAGCATTTCTCAGTGAAAAATCCAAAAAACACTTTTCCACAGATTAAGGGTACAATTATTTCAATTCTTTCTTTTTCTCTAGTTTTTTTTTTTATTTTTTATAAGCTAATATATATATAAATAATTGAATGACTAAACTAACTAATTATGCGTGCTCAAATGACACCTCTGTAACTTTTCTTGAGAGAGTTTAATAGTGGGAGTTTGAGGTTGTGTTTGACGGCATACCGAGTAGTACGTCTAGTGGCTTGGTTGGAGAATTTGGAGACTAGGTGTGATGCACTTTTTACACAAAACTCGATTTTGGTCTTTTATCATCCATTCTTCCTCATTAGTCATCCTCTCCAATCAGAGAAGTGCGCTTGGCAAGCCAATTACTCAATTGGGTTAGGGGCTTAGGTCACTTGGCGTAATTTTTATTCTTTGTACTTATTTAATTATTTGTAGTTCAATTACGACATTCAAATGGTCTAACCTTATGAATATTACATTGGTATTTTCCTTGCATTATCTAGTTTACAGTCACCTTTAAGATGCCTACAATTCAATAAATAGATTAGTTACTATGCCCGATGGTAGAAATCCTGGGTTATAAAAAAAAATAAATCTAGTTTATAGTTGGTCTAGTCCATTAAAAAGCTAAGCCATCAAACTAAGATTAAAAATAAGTGTCTATATATTATATAATGATCAATTGAGAGACCAACAATGAGATTATCACTTATATATTTTATATTTGATAAATGTAGAAGTAAAAACATTTTTAGTTTTTTTTTTTTAAATCCGGTTTCCCTTTCGAATTTCGCCAAATGAATTTATGGTTAACATTACATACTGTTAGCGTAAGGGGATGTAGCTCAAATGGTAGAGCGCTCGCTTTGCATGCGAGAGGCACGGGGTTCGATCCCCCGCATCTCCACTTTATCTCTCGTTGCGTTTTCCCTTCTAATTCTTATTCCCGTTATAATTAAAGTGAAGATGAATACTCCAACAAAATATGCCACACGTTAATCTTACAAATGAAGTTCTCTTGTTTGAGGTTGTGCTTAATCACATAGCAATAATGAACAATCTTAATTAAATCACTCATCATGCATGTACTAAATTAAAAAACAAATATATGACTTTTAATTTATGGATCTTATAATATAATGGGTGGAAATAATCCAAAGCCATAATTGAAACCCCTTGTCAACAATCTTATAAGTAAAGTTAAAACCTTAAAAGGTTGAATAAAGCAGAGAGTTGTAATGTCATACCTCAAGCACTAATTTACATATTCTTGTCTCCTGGTTGGTGAATATTATAACACCTCTTTTTCCATGACTTGGCATTTTCATGGCATTTCTTCACTTGCTTCTTCAACCAGCGTTTATCATACCCAGTCATGAATAATTTCCCAGTAGTCTAGCTAGCTATATCGTCTGCAGGAAAATGACACAAATTTTCCAGCTATTATTTGCATTTGGTTGATGCCAACACTTCACCAACAGGACCAACTTCTTCCTCAAGTATACCATGGCTCTCGCACGTTGGAAATGTCGTACGTTCTAGTTGTGTGTACTGCTGAATGAGATGTAGTCATGTCAAAGATGAAGAATGTGTTTTTGTTTTTACTGAAATTGGGTACGTGTTGCGCGTTTATTGTCTGTGTATGTATTATGGGTCAAGCAACATGGGAAACATAGCCTCTTTAACTGGCACGTAGTGAAAGTGGTTGTTAGAAGTGTTTTTGTTTTTACTGAAATTGGGTACGTGTTGCACGTTTATTGTCTATGTATGTGTATTGTGGGGACAAGCAACATGGAAGACATACATAGCCTCTTTAATTGGCACGTATTGAAAGTAGTTGTTAGAAATGTCTAATCCTCTGCTAGTGGGAGCCATCTGATTCGCTAGGGTGTTACGTTGTTTGATTGTCGTTAGATATTCTCTGTATAAATAGTCCGTGGTTAGTACCAGCAACCTTAGGGAGTACAATTTGGAGACGTTGATCAACAAAAGTTTCAGGAAGAGTTATTTTTCTATTTAATAGTGTACCCTCCTTGAAAATGACTTTGTCGAAGATAAGGTCCAACAGCTGGTTAGAAGAGTACTTTGCACGTCGTGCGGTATCTAGGTGTGACCCGAACAAATGGAACAATCCTAACTTGAAAATTTGGAAGATTGAGTGCCTTCCACGCCCAAAGTGAATAACCTTTAACCAAGGTAACTTGGAGGTTCAAATTAAACCATGACATTTTGTATTGATTTGACTATATATATACGATATCATATTATTAAAGGATATATTTTGTCTCGACTAAAAACTTATTGTAGAAATATAAGATGATGGTTGGACTGCATGCATGCATATTTTATTATTTATATATGCTATGTTTAGTAATCAATAATGTTAAACAACTTGCAATATAATGCTTATAATATTATAATACTTTAAGTAGCAAGGCGTGATTTGACCCGACTCGATGTAAACTTTGAAGTTTAGGGTGGAAATTAAAGGAAAAGAAGTGTGAGGTTGGAAGAATTAATGTATGGTGGAAGTTAAAAATTGAGTAATATAGAAGGTAGGTTAGTTAAATGAGTCAAAGGAAGTTAGTTGGGTTTTAGCTTTCGAAATCTAATATTAGTTTGAAACGTAGTACATGGTCTCTGCAGGTTTAATTTCATTGTTTCTGCATGAAACGACAAATGGAATTGCTAGCTAGTCACCCATGCCTTTCACACATATAGCGCCCACATAACGCGTTTGGTTAACCACATAGTATTATGTGTATATATAGGAATATATATATTTTGGGATTACGAGAGAAATATGAAATTACTATTCAAATGTGTGTATTGAATAAATTCTGATGTTGTATAATAGTACGTAAACCACATAAAAGAGATAAAATTTAGTGAAAGAGCTTGATCGAGAGTGTACTGTGTTAATAAAATTGACATTCTAGTACGAGAACTGTGCTTTACCTATTAATTAAATCACCCCTTTTTGGGGCATGCGATCAAAATACATATTATTGCACCTAATGCAAGTAGTAAGATCACCATCTTGTGAAGTTCACTAGGATAGGTGAATTACTAAATTAAGAATAAAAGGTTGCCTTGTATTGTCACAAAATAAGGCCTAAAGCTAATTTAGTATTAGATTGTGAGTAGATTTAATGGATGCATAATATACTTTAGGAGTAAGCTAGTAGGCTACGTTAACATAATCCAATTAGAAGTGTACTGTTACGTTGTGCATAAGGTGGACTTTTTGTTACATGATCCATTTTTTCATGTCTTGCAAGTTTCTTACTTTATTACAATTATTTTTTTTATACTCGCGATCACAGTTTAATTAGATTAATCTTAAGCATATAAGACCCCTGTACTTAGAGCCACGCAAAAATAAATTGCGAATCGTGCAATCAATCCACATGTCACACTTTAAATTTTATGCACGCCTTCAATCATGACATCAAGTCATATGATGAACCAGGTAATAAGTTTTTTACCTTATTTTACATAAATTATTGGATGCTACTTAAATTAATATGGAGTATTTATTTTAATAAACTCATACTTTAGACTTTGCAGACTATATCATGCATGAATCACATGAATTGTCTCCAGATTTCGGATAAAGTAAATCAAATCAATTTAATTAGTTTCGAGACTCATCATCAAACTATACAATTTTACGCATAATGAACGCATTCTAAACCCAAACTCCAATGTTTGTTATAAGAAATTATCTTTCACGAGAAGCAAGTTTTTAATATTAATACAATTGATAAAAGCAATATGTTCTTCATATATATATATATATATATTATAGTTTGACGTACAACTACAACAATTATAACAAGATGATGGCTACTTAACGTTTATTTAATCCCTGCTTGACACCCAATCTTCTGGCTCATCATTCAACTTTCAAGCATTAATCATATGTGGGACCATTCTAGAAGCTAGCTTTGCCTACTACTATACTAATTTTATTTAGAAGTTTAAACCCAAACTTAAAACTCATTTCCCTTATCAAGAAAATTCGTGTAAAAAGAAAATTGCTAGATGTGTCTCTCAATTAGCTAGCCTATGAACTTATTAAGTAACATGGTTAGTTTATCTATCAATTTTAACTTATTTAACCACTATTAGCTCTTTGACCAGCTTATTACTTCAAAATTCAAAAATTCAAAAAGCTGCCCATCAAAGTAGTTTTATGATAAAGTCACTTTACATGTAATCAGCTATCAGCTAACAACTATTTTACCAAACATTTTTTTATAGTAAGCTAATGCTATCAATTAGTCAAACACACTAACCTAATCAGCTATCAGCTAACATCTATTTATCAAACACTCCATCCTTGCTATACCTGCTTATTATGTGTCTAATTAACATAATTTTATTTATTTAGTTTTAATATAATTTACACCTAACTTTGTATTATTTTATATAACTAATTGTATTCAAAGTTCAATTAGTTGGTTATTTGACTAAAAAAATGTGTATAATTAAATTACGTGGGTGAAGTTAGAAATTAGAATGGCCGGATTGGAACGACCAAAGATCCTACTCATCTCCGATCAGGTACGGCAATGGTATAGCTAATTAGGCTTTGGAATTATTAATATTTTCAAAAAAATAAAAATAAATAAATAAATAACAAAGAATATTTGAAAAAAAATTAATCAGCTGGAAAATACTTTTAAAATCATTTAATTCTAAATATCAAGAAATGTGCATAGTTTTTAATGTTTTAATTAATTGCAATGTTTTAATAAGCTGCCAAACAATTTTCTTTTCAAATAATACCACCAAAAACTAAAATTAAAAATAGAGACATAATAATATATAAAATCTGCTTCATGTCTCTATCTATAGATCTTCAATTCACTTTTAATTTCCCCTTTTGTTTTCAATGTATAAAGTTGGCAAGTAAGGTGCTTTTCCAATTTTGAAGTTGCATATATTTGTTCTTAATGCAGGAATAGGTAGCAGATTTTGAGAAACCCAAGGGTAACCCATCTGCATTTTTAAGGCCAGCCACAACTGTTTTATCTCCCTACTTAAAAGTGAGTCATATAAAATTAGCAAAACTTTTGCATTTTCCTAGTTCATTGACTTCATTCTAATTTATTTTATCTCCAGGTATTTTATTTTATTTATTTATTGCTTCAATTTCATTATCCATAATCTAAACCCCCATCCTCCAGCTTATTATTTATCCTTAGCATTTATTTGAGTTGTCTTAAACTGAACTTGGCTTGCAAGATTTATTTAAGATGAAAATCTCTTTAATAATTGTGAAGTTCAACATAACCTTACATAGTTCGGTCTAGAGCTAGATGCGGAAAATCTTTAGATAACCAAGTATGCTTTGAAGTAAAATTTGTACCTATGTTTGTGAAGTTTGTACCTAGTAGTTTCTCTCATTTTATTTTCTTTACCTGTGGAATGTTGTTAATTGTGTATACCTCGTCCAAGATTTTTTTTTTATTGTTCATAATTCCATTGGAAAGAATAGTAGCTTTACAATGTGCCAACTTTAGAAGACTTTAATGCTTTGTTCACTTGCCAATTGCCATCATAGTTGTCTTGGAGTTTCAGTTCTGACTTAAACCATTTCTGATGCAGCATGTATGGTTGCCTTGGGTTCTCCAATTCTAGATTTTATGCTAAGCCTCTAGCCTTTCTGTGATAGGTGAATCATTTTTCTTTTGTAGGTTTAACAAGAAATATAAATGTTTGGAAATTGATCAGGCATCATTGGTACTGGTGGAGCAGGGAGAATAGGACAACAGGCGTCTGTTAAACAGATGCCTGTGTCCTATTTTTTTAAAGAAAATTTGACCATTAGCGTCTGTTGCTAGATTGAAACAGACGCCTAAAGTCAAGACCATCAGCGTCTTGTTCATATGCACCTGTTGTAAAAGAGACGCTAGTTGCACAAAAGAACAGACGCTAATGGCTTGTTTTGTACTAGTGATACATCAATTTTAGTGTATATAAATGTATATACATTTCCAATTACCTTATAGTCTAGCGACACGAATTAACTCTCTCATATGGGAGGTCATGTGTTCGAAGTTTCGAGCTCCAACGATATTGGCTTAGTAAGTTAAGAAAATAATACAGTTATGAACAGATACTAATTGTAACAAAGTCAGTAGTATATTTAATTTTAATCACTTGTGAATCCATACCATACTCAGACTAATATTTGTTCGCACCGAACTGATCCAATTATAATTATAATAGAAGATTCTGTATGACGGGTTTGATACTTTGGGTCATAAAAATCTATTTCCCTATTTAGGTTTGGTAGTAATATATGGTAAACCATCAACCAACTACGTACAGACATTGGATTCTAGAAGATAACTGGTGGCGGTAGAGGCCGGAGTTGGTGACACGGGCATCAAAGCTGGATTTTTTTATTTTCTTCTATCATCATTAACTAAGATTTTCTATATCATCATCCTCGTCGTCATTAAACTAACTTTAAACTAATCGAATAACTATTTATTTATTAAACCCGGTTTGATTGATAGGTTTTCAAAGGAGAGTTTCATAGTGATCATTCGCCGGATTAAATTAACTAACCAAGTTTTAATGTTGTTAAGGCAATGTTAATTATTACTTTTCGCCTTCTAACAATTCCAATGTCTTGCCAAGACCTTGTGATTCTGTGGCATTAAATTGCTCCTTTACATAGGAGGTTATAGGTTTGAACTTCACTGGAAAAAGGTAATTATATACATATACGATGTTAGAGACTCAACACAATAATTTGTCATGTCTTAATTACAAGAGACACTTTTAAACTAAGTTCCTTTCACAAATTAATGGCCTCTAGAGGGTCTAGGCTAGATTTTTTTTTTTCTCCAAAATGCATATTAATTACACAGTGATAAGATACCGATTATTACCAATTGTTAAAAAAAATAATTAATTTAATTAATTAAGAATCGGACTAAAAAATTTGATAGGCTCGCAAAACTATGGCACGTTAATGGAAAGGTGTTGGCCAACTTGTTTATCAATTGCACATAAATATGGAAATGATATTTGAAAGGATAATGTACGAAAGCTTGTTAAGAAATGGCAATGGAAGACAGAATGCATATGTTTAAGGAATATACGTTAAGCATACTAATTTCCATTATTGTTTGTATTATAGTTTGATAGATTAATGAAATGATTATAGTACGTAGTAGTGCAACAGTACGTGTCCAAACAAATTATTGGGTCTACCTAGTTACGGTAATAAGTACACAGGGCGAGAATCAACAATTTTTTTAAAAAAAATTTTAGCAAAATTTAATTAGTTAATTAACGCAAAATAAATTCATACATTTTAGATTTTTAGTTGAAAATTTAGGAACTAATTTTACACCGTACGGAATATAACTTTGTGACTAAATTTTATTTTTCTTATTTTAAATAAGATAATATTATTTTAAGGGGAAATTGAAGAGGTTATATGAACGTGCAGAGAGGATATATAGGAAAGCGTCGCGGCCGTGGTAGGAGGAGAGACGGCCAGGTGAACTCTTACTTGATGACCTGCTGTTCACAGTTGTATATATATGCAATATAAATCCTTTTCATTTTCTTTTTCTTTTTGTTTAAACAAAAATATTAATTGTATTTTCAAAGGGATATATATATATAGTACTACTGACTCTGTTACAATGTAGTATTGTCCATAACTACTTTCTCAACCTACTGAAGCACAAAGAGTCAACTTTATTAATGTTGATTTTATGATTTAGGTAAATTATTTATAATTTTCATAAATACAACTTTCTTAATTTCTACCATCAAGGTTTAATTTAACGGTATTCCTGCACTCTCGCATATGAGGTCGAGACCAAGGCTCCTACCAACATGAAAGCATCTAAAACATTTGGCCTGCTTGTTGAAATCGGGGGCAAGGACACAAGTGCGGCCGAGGACCATGGAAGAAGTCAACGGCTCAGGCTGAAAAGGAGACATGGCCAAGAACTCTCCCATCAGACATAAAGATGAACAATTAATGGTGATACAAATTTTGACATACATAATAAAATTTTGAATATCAATATAAAACATGCAATAATATTATGTTCAAATTGATATAGCATGTAGCACGTAGGCCATTATGTAACTCAAGTTTTGACTTGGGTTTTAAATTTTAATATAATCCCTGGCCTGTCCGGCCGTTAGGTTGTTGCTATTCCTTACTAACGCTATAACGCATGCTTTATTTAATTATGTGTAAATTAACAATATGTAATATTATTCCTTTTTATCTGACCATGAAAATTCTTTCAAATAAAATATGGTAAAAATAAATAAATATACACTATTGTCTTTCTACATTTTTTATTTTTTTTTTTGAAATCAAACCTGTCTTTCTACATATATATGTTCAATTCCTACCCTCCTAGTTAAATAGGTCATCAGTATGCTCCATGGTAATTTTTTTTAAAAATATAATTCATATTTCTGAATTTTACTGCATTATATACTGAACTTTATGAACTTGCCATTTATGTTCATAAAGAAACAAATCGAGTTAATCTAAGTTCGAGATTTAACACTAAATTATACACTTCTACGCATACACTAAGAACCCAACCACTCAAACCTAAACACCTAATGTTCTTGGCATCTGTCATAATATTTAACAAATGATAACATATTGTGTTGTATTGTAACATATTGCATCACAAGAAATATAAGAAAGAATGTCAAAGTGCCCCATGGGATGACTCAATGATGTAAAGTATAGAGCGAAATAAGTCTCGACAGTATGTATTATTGTCAATACTCTTTTGGTCAAATTTGTATACCCTCTTAACCAAACACATATTCATATAATGACTCCGATCGAGTTTCCCTCCTCACAAAAAAATTTAAAAATACTACATTTGTGTTTCTTATTTTACTTAGCTTCGAAATTGATAAAAAAGCAACAAATTTCATTTCACTCGTTGAAGTCTAGAACATTGTACTACCACCATCCTTAAACTTCAAGTTTAATTTATCACAGTAGTACACTAAACAAGTACATAAAACAACATTATTATTACTAATAACATAAATTCGTGCCAAATAGGATATGAAAAACAAATAATCAAAAACTCTGTAGTTAAGCATGCTTGACTGAGATCCTACACCGATCACCGTCTCGTATTCGATCAACTTCATTATTATTATTATTAACAAAAAAAATACGGATTTAATTTTATCCTTGATTATGATGAGACGTAGTTACCGCTGTAGGACGATGATATAGTAGGAACATATAGTACAATGATGGTTTACCGGCTAGGATCGAAAGGAGAAATATAAAAAAAGTACAAGGGGCGAATCGGGTTTATATAGGCGAAGGCGATGAATATATGAATATTCTTCGAACCAAACCTCAACTACTACTAATACTAGTTTCTTTCTTTCTCTGTCTTCTCCTCCTCATAGCTCACATCCCATTAGGCACCAACGACTTTGAACCAAAGGCGTTGAAATCGTGTTCTGAGATCGGTTGAGAGGTGTTTGTTTCAACACCTTCTCCCAACAATGCGTGTGACCTAAGCTGGTAAGATTATTGTTCCTCTCTCTATCTCTATCTCTATCTCTATCTCTCTCTTCAGCTGGGGAATTGGGAGGAGAAATTTTTGGGGAAAGGATTAAAAAAAGGTTAGCGGTTGAAGGTTAAGTGGTTGAAGTTAGCTAGGAAAATGCAGCTCAAGTCGTTGATGCGGAGCTCGTCGTTTGGGAGTAGTTCGAAGCGATCGAATTACAGCCGGAATTTTGAGCTGCCGGATGATTTCACGCCGACGGCGGGGGAGGGCGGTCATGAGTATTTTGGCGGGCCAATGCTGCCGATTTTTTTGGATGATTTGAGGAGGAATAATGATGAGGATTTGGTGGAGGTTACGCTGGAGTTGGATGATAATTCCATTGTTCTGTGTAGTGTTACGCCCACTCCGCCGCATAACATTGGTAACGATGAGGAGGAGGGGGCGGTTGTTAGCGGGATTTTCGGGAGGACGTTATCGGCCGCGTCGAAGCTTCACCGGAAATTCTCGTGGCTGAGGTCGCCGTCGACGCGGTCTAGGGCGTCGTCGTCGGATGCGGATGATCTTCATCATCATCATCAGCAGCAGCAGAGTAATGTGAATCAGACGGCGTTGACGTCGCGGGAAGTGATGAGGTCGAATTTGCAGCTGGTGAGAAGTAAATCGAGCGCTCAGCGCGCTCTCGGAGGGCTCAGATTCATCAGCAAAACCACGGAAGATCCCGCCGCCGTTGAGCTCTGGAAAAAAGTTGAGGCTCGCTTCGATGCATTAGCCAAGGACGGCTTGCTTTCCAGAGAAGATTTTGGCGATTGCATTGGTACTTCAATTCATTTCCTTTTCCGGCATCATTGCATTTGCAATTTTGCATGGCAGTTTAATCCATCTTCTTACCACTCTGTTTAAAAAAACTTGTTAGCTCAATCTCCGCTTGCTTTTTCATATTTAACGCCGGATTGTGTACAATTTCTATCTACAGGAATGGCCGATTCCAAGGAGTTCGCAGTGGGGGTTTTCGATGCATTGGTGCGACGGAGGCGGCAGAAAACCGCCAAGATAACGAAAGCAGAGCTTCACGACTTTTGGCTGCAGATTTCAGACCAGAGCTTTGACGCTCGTCTTCAGATTTTCTTTGACATGTACGTCTGTGTCTGTGGGGACTACCTTCCTTTTCACCTTTCTCTGTCTTTTCCAGTGTTCCATAACTCCTGGAAATTCGATTCCCCTACCACATAAACATCTCTTCATTTTCATCAATTCATGCTCCTTTCATCATTTCCTGTCAAATTTTCATTTCCAGTCTACCTTCATTTTAATTGATCACATCTTTACTTTTAATTGTATAACCACCATCTTCTATCTTATACGAAATCAAGCATTCAAGCCAATAATAATAATTTTTTTTTTTTTTTTTTGCCAATTACGATTTGAATTTAAATTTGTTTTTGGTGAGTTTAGGGCGGATAGCAATGGAGATGGAAGGATCACGCGAGACGAAGTTCAGGAGGTTAGTAGGACATGGATTGGCTAGCTTATCATATGGGAAGGAAGTTGAAGATTAGGTCAAACCATATTATATGTGTTTTGGCATAAACAACTGGCACCATAAATAATGGGCTAAATCTAATCACCCACCACTATATAAAAAATTTGAAAATTGGAGACAAGAAAGAATATTGTTTCTCAATTTTCAACTAAAGAGGAACTATTCAACTCAACTAACACCTATTTTTTCAGCAATTTGTAGTCGTTTACTTTTCTTTTCTTTCTTTGTTTTTTTGGCGACATTTTTACAGCTAATAATGCTGAGTGCTTCCGCGAATAAGCTGTCCAAATTAAAAGAACGTGCAGACGAGTATGCTTCTTTAATAATGGAGGAATTAGACCCTGAAAATCTTGGCTATATTGAGGTATGTATATCAGACTTTTTCTTTTTCTTTTTTAAAGTAACCAAGGAAAATCAAAGCCACTATCTGATGGTCTGCATTAGATAAACTCTGCATTGTGACCCTAGCCAGCCAAAGATCATAATGAGATAAACCAAGGTAGTCTATAGTTATTCGGTTCAAATAAAAAAGGCAAATTCTTTTATACTTTAGCAGAAAAGTTAAAAAATAATACTAAAGAAAGTTGATACAAGATACGTGTCTATACTTTACTATGCATAATCCCAACTGAAAGGGCATGATTCATCAATCATTGCCTTTAGGAATCAATCATAATGGGAGCAGATGTTGGGAATTTCTTAAAGCAATGGTAAACTGGTAAAGTGGTAAAATCATCAGCTTGTAATAAAGCTTCAGAAACCTACAATGATCCCATCTCCCACTAGGAGCATTAACATCTGCAATGAAATCATCTTCGTTAGACTGCAAATAATATAATCAAATATAGTTGATAAGTAAGGTAGAGTAAAGAATTAACTGTAACTGGATGAGACAGGGAAGAAAAGCTCATCATCATCTACCCTTCTTTCAGTTATGGCAGTTGGAAACATTACTACTGCAAAGGGACAGATATATGAACTACAGCAGGCCACTGAGCACAGCAAGTGCAGGAAGGAGTCAGAACTTAGGAACACGTAATTCCAAGAATGTATTAAAAAGAGCAAGCTGTGCCCTCAGGTGTTTTGTATTAGAGAACTGGCAAAGAGGCTGGATTCTAATGCTATGGTTCATTGTTATGGGTGGGCTTTTCACATGGAAGTTCCTACAGTATAAGCAAAAGGCAGCATTTCAAATAATGGGTTACTGCTTGACAACAGCTAAAGGTGCTGCAGAGACACTCAAGTTAAATATGGCTCTCATCCTATTACCAGTTTGTCGAAACATATTGACATGGCTACGATCTACAAAAGCAAGGCTATTCATACCTTTTGATGACAATATTAATTTTCATAAGGTAAGAAGCATTGTGAAACTTCAGTAAATCACCTACTTTCATGGATTAATCTCCATCATACTAACAAAGTGTTCTGTTCTACAGATAATAGCCTATGCCATCGCAGTTGGAATCATACTTCATGCAGGAAATCATTTAGCATGTGATTTCCCCCGTCTCATTAACTCATCGCCTGAAAAATTTGCACTTGTAGCATCAGATTTCAATGGAGTACAGCCTACTTACAAAAGCTTTTTGGTTGGAGTCGAAGGTGTGACTGGTATGTCAATGGTGGTACTTATGATAATCGCCTTCACATTAGCCACAAGGCAATTCAGGAGGAATATTGTAAACCTGCCACCACCTCTGAACCGACTAACCGGCTTTAATGCCTTCTGGTATTCTCACCACCTTTTTGCACTAGTCTATGTACTACTTCTAGTACATGGAACTTTACTGATCTTGGTCCACAGCTGGCAGTATAAGACGGTAAGCATACCTAAATAATCAATTTACATATTCAGCAAATGAATATTTTTAAGTTCAAGCATGAGATCTAGCACAAAAAGTTAAATTTACAACATAATTAATGAATATTCATACATCAACTCTTGCTCATAACAGACATGGATGTACATCTCCATCCCCCTGATCTTATATGTAGCAGAGCGGAGTCTGAGGAAATGCCGAGCAGAACATTATGCAGTTAAAATTCTGAAGGTAATTTACTAGTAATTTACAAGATTGTCTCAATAAGAATAAAATCAATAAATGCTGTCAAAACTTAATACCAAATTAACTTTGGTCATTCTGTGACACCTTGGATCCATAATCAACACATCTACCTTCCACTGATCAATTCACTATCATGACCAGTAAGGACATGGAAGGACCACCATCCAACTATCAATTTGCTATGTTCTAGTGAAATATGAATACCACAGGATTATTCCTAAGTTTCATTCCACCAAATTCAAATTGAACAATCTAACTAATCCTGGTTCAATTTGAATCGCCACTTACAAATAATTCCAGCATATTAGCCCACCAAATAAGCATCCTATACAACACTTCAATTTCCAGTGTGTAAATCTTGTCATCAGTTAACTGTCTTCTTCATGCCAGCAACAAAACTATTATCCTAGCAAGCATGTCTTGTGGGTGATTTAATGAAAATATGATATACTCCACGTTAATACGCACACATACCTGTGTTCATAATCTTATGATATTATAATCCTCATGTCTAAGCAAATACTGGCACATCATTCTGGAAAAAATAAACAAAAAAAAGAAGAAAGAGATCAACAGTTTAGTTTTTGATCCTTACAGGTTTCTGTACTTCCAGGAGATGTCTTCAGTTTGGTCATGGCGAAGCCAAATGGTTTCAAATACAAGAGTGGGCAGTACATATTTTTACAATGCCCAATGATCTCTCCATTTGAATGGTATGCACCCAACTCCCCATTTAGGACAGTTACAAATTGCACCTGTAAAACTTAAACTAACACATTTGTTTTCTATATCAGGCATCCATTTTCAATAACCTCAGCACCAGATGATGACAACCTTAGTGTTCACATCCGTACTGTAGGAGACTGGACACAAGAACTAAAGAAAGTATATACAGAGGATGTTGGCTCAATATGTGAGATAGGTCGAGCAAAGTTTGGAGAACTTGGGAATGTTGATCAAAGAGGGTAATCTCATTTAAATGATTTCATACTCAAATTTTCATAGAATTTGCATTATTTAAAAGGGGAGACTCTGAACAAGGTGACTTATGTGCAGTTTACCCCGATTGCTCGTTGATGGACCATATGGTGCACCAGCACAGGACTATCATAACTACGATGTCTTGCTTCTTGTAGGGCTCGGCATTGGAGCTACACCCTTTATAAGTATCTTAAGAGACCTATTAAACAATTCAAGAACAGAAGATCAAATGGTGCCCTTTTTTGCATTAATGTGGTAATACAAATTAGAATGTTGCACTCAAATTTAATATATTCTTTTTCCGTATGATGGCTTAGGATTCAAATACAGAAAACAGTGCATCAGATGATAGCTGGACAAGTTTCGCTTCTTCAAGTATAGCATCATCAACTGTGAAGAAGAAAACACAACGGACCAAAAGGGCACATTTCTATTGGGTAACAAGAGAACCTGGATCCTTTGAGTGGTTCAAAGGAGTGATGAATGAAGTTGCAGAGATGGATCACAAGGTAACAAATGCATAATCCTTAATTGGCTTCCCTTTTTCCTTTGTTGTGCCCAAACATTGTGCACTAAACACGGTAATTCCTTTTTCTATGGATAACCTCAAATAAACAGGGCCAGATAGATATGCACAATTATCTAACAAGTGTTTATGAAGAAGGTGATGCAAGGTCAACTCTCATCACCATGGTCCAAGCACTTAACCATGCAAAACATGGTATTGACATCCTCTCCGGTACCAGGGTATGATCCATCAAGTCTCTTAAGTAGAAGTGTTTATATTTAAAAATAAAATACAATTCACTGATAGCCTAAAGTATTTTCCTCCAAGATTATAGCGAAAACACCATTTCTTGCAGGTAAGGACACATTTTGCACGCCCAAATTGGACAGAAGTATTCAGCAAAATAGCTTTGAAGCATCCTTATTCTACCATAGGTAATGAAGTTTACACAATCACCATGTGCAAAGTCACATCTTTCTCTAATTATCTATTACTGAAGCAAAGATCTAGCCACAGAAGCGTGACAACATACAGCAAACCCAATATGAAATAGCTAAAACGAAATATACAACAGAAGATGTTAAAGGTCAAATAATATCATCGCAAAAGGGTAGTGCCACAAATACCAACACTCTTTATAAGGATATGTGCATGTTTTCAAGCAAGTATCATTAAGAACAATAGTATAAGATCTGTGATTATAGCAACAAGTCTCACAATCTGAAAATTAGAATGGGGCACTTACTTTTCAAGATGACATATAAAAAAGAGAGGCAGCATCATCTGACTTGGTATTGCTTTCGGAACATTAGTCTGCATCTCACAACTAGTTAACAGGCAATGAATGTAAGTCAAGCACACAAAAATTTATTAATCATTTTTTTTTTTTTGCTTGGTAGGAGTTTTTTACTGTGGGATGCCAGTCTTGGCAAAGGAGTTGAAGAAGCTATCGCAAGAACTGACATACAAGACATCAACAAGATTTGAGTTCCACAAGGAATACTTCTGAAGAAAAAATCTTCGGCACTGATACATGCATCGAGCACTTTTTTCTCTTGCTTTTTTTTTTTCTTCTGTAAATTCACACGGTTAAAAGCATACACGTATACGTATATATCATTGAAATATCTCACACCTCACAGGAAATACAAAGTATTTCAAATTCACAGTTCATCATAGCCTTATAGCACATGCATAGAACAGAAGAGCTGAATGCGTCAAGAAGGCTAGAGCTACACAACCTGGCATGAACAGCACCATTGTTCTTGGTATTCAAATAGAACGAAAGTCATTCAGTTATGTAAAATAGTAAGATTGAAAATAACAGCAGTATCGTCCCATTCTTAAGCAGAGTGCCAACTATACCGGACTCCTTTGAATGGTTTTACATAAATGTACCAGAACAAATTAAATCACAAGGCATGTAAAAGAAAAGAAAATTTCAATAAGTTAATCCCCAACTGCTATAGAAGAAATATGTTCTATTCATGCTGAAATGACGACGTTGCAGTGACACAAATGTAACCCAAATTGTCAGCAGTATAAAAAGGAATACTACATGATAGTCCAAATGAAAAGATTTTAATATTGAAAATCGCTAATCCAGAATTAGCAATACAATCGTTCCAAAGAACAGTTTGAATCCTTAAATTCATCAAAACACTTGTAAATCAATCCTTCTTCATCTGCTTGAGTAGTTTGGAAGCCCAGCGACGTACACGCTTCTTCAACGTGTAACCAAAGAATATTCCGGCAACAAAGCAAACGGCACAAAGCTTTGAGCACGTCCACGCCGATACCATTTGCCTGTACTCAAAGATTTTGCAGTTTTACCACAAGCATTTCCGGATAATCACCACAAAGCTCAATAACAATAAAAATCAAAGCAAAAATGGAGCAATCTTAACCTGGGAGGTCGAGTGATTAAGAGCTGAGAGTGATCGGCGGATGAAGAAGCAGAGGCAGAGGAATTGTGCTTTGATTTTTCAAAGAAAGACGAGATTGAGCTTAAGGTGGCCTTTGGATCCTGTGAAACGGCATCGCGGAATGTTTTTTGTAATCCCTCCATAGATGCAGCGAAGTCTATGGAGAAATTTTGTGATTCGCAGTTGAGGTCTGAAATTCCGAGCTATCCCTTCAGGTTAGGGTTTTAGAATTGCTTTGTGAATTGGAAGGGACGAAGGGTTTTGCTGTTTCTGTTTTTCATTTCCAGGAAGTGAGTTACCTATAACTACTTACCGCTTTCTGTTTCAAAAAAATTAAAAAAAAAAAAAAAAACTACCTACCATTTTCTCTTTATTATTTCCACTAATTACTAATGTTGCCTTACTGTTTGTTAAATTACAAATCCGGCCCCAAATTTTTACTTTTCTCCTCCTAACAAGTTGAATCCCAACTTGAAGAGCCCTCACACCCCTGCTCGGAACATTGGAGAGAATGTAAATCACAGCAAATCAATGACTCAACATACATGGTTAAATGTCGGTACGCACAATGGATCTGTCTACTTTAAGCAGCATAATGCCCACACTCACGAATATTGTCTAATGAATCAGTGAGTTAAGTCCGTGCAGGTAAATTTTTACTTTTTTTACATAAGCGAGTGACATGTATTTCTGTTGGAGTTGTCTATTAACTTTGTTGGTATGAATTGATAAAGATACAAATAATTTTTGATAATTTTACATATACTTTTATTTTCACTGTGATTAAACCAATATATGCCTGACATGATATTTTGAGTTTTTGACCTTACAGTCCAGATATGGGGACAGCAAACCTCCACACATATATGCCCCATTCAACATGCAAGCAAAATTGCCTCTTATGTTATCCCAGATTTCTCCCCTTATCAACATCACAAAACCAAAATTGTGAATTACTGGATTAGAATCTGGGACAGACAGACAGATCTTTCATTCAGAATTCACATTTCACTGCTTTTTCATCTCTTCATTCCCAGAAATGGCTTCCCTGTCTCTTTCTGCTAAGCTCACTAGTACCACTCTTCCTTATCTCCTCCACGCCCAGTCCCCCAAAACCCCTCTCTCTCACAACCTTAGCATTCTCTCCAAATCCTCAGAATCGCAGTTCTATGGGCTCAAACTCCACCGCTCATCCTCCCCTTCACTGCCTTCTTCTTCTTCTTCAACGCCAAGAAGTTTGATTTTTGCAAAGGTGCGTTCTTTAATTTTTGGTTGGGTGAAGGGCAAAATTGGTTGTTTTGGGTTGATTTATTAGGTATTTTAATTGGTGGTCTGATGGGGTTTGGTTTTGGCAGGTGAACAAAGGGTCTGTGCCGCCGGCGTTTACATTGAAAGATCAAGATGGAAGAAATGTGAGCCTGTCCAAGTTCAAAGGCAAGCCTGTGGTGGTTTATTTCTACCCTGCTGATGAAACTCCTGGCTGCACCAAACAGGTAAAGTATATTGTATTGTATCTTCTGAATTGGGATGCTCAAATCTGCATTTCATCTCTCTAAGTTTTAATTTGTGGTCAGCATTTGATCATAGCTTGGAATAATTGGTACCATTTTTTGTTCTGTTAGTAGAGTGTGTACTGGGTAAATCCTGAGAGTCACAATGCCGTAAATCAGCTTAGATTGCATATAGCTGATTGACTCAAACCAAAAACGTCAATAGGCTACTCCCAACTTATAAGTTTGTGGTTACCAAGTTAACTGATCAACTTGGCTGAAGTTGCCCACAAGAAACATATTCTTAGGAAATGGTAACATTGTCATGGGTTTAAAGCCTTATTGAAAAGGGGGTGATGAGAATTAGGATTGTCAAGGAAGGCAAGAGTATAAATATTCTTGATCATTGGCTCAAATCAAGAAAACTAATAGACAGTTCTTACAGGAAGTCAAACTTGAAATTTTGTGATTACTGAGTTAACTGTCTTACCAACTTAGGAGATGTGGTTTTGTTATTCCATATCAATGTAGATACTACTTAGAAAAACTGGACAAGAGAGTGCTGCCTCTAGAATGATAAACTGATTGAGTTAATATCAGCAGAGCAGGAGGACACAAAGAACTCTTGTATGTAAGTACTGACCAATCTGTTTATATTGATCACACTATCGCAGGCCTGTGCCTTCAGGGACTCGTACGAGAAATTCAAGAAAGCGGGAGCTGAAGTTGTGGGGATTAGCGGGGATGATACATCATCCCACAAGGTATTTCATTTCTTCCAACATACATACTGCACCAGTATCTGCATCTAGCCTCGGTCAAGTCCCATTCCCGGGCCTCGGGGTCGTTTTAAAAAATTATTTTGGAGATGAAGCACTAATGTAGCTGCTGCTGCTGCATAATGCAGGCTTTTGCCAAGAAATATAGACTTCCATTTACACTGCTGAGTGATGAAGGAGACAAGGTGAGGAAAGATTGGGGAGTCCCCTCAGATCTTTTTGGTGCATTGCCTGGAAGACAGACCTATGTTCTTGACAAGAACGGCGTCGTTCAACTCATCTATAACAATCAGTTCCAGCCCGAAAAGCATATTGATGAGACTTTGAAGCTCCTTCAAAGTCTCTAATCATATATACCTCCAAATTCTTTCTTATGTTCTTTCTGTATGAGATAGAATATCTTATCTGATCTGTCCCTAACTATGTATCTGTCAACACTTTCTAATTTGCCCTTAAATCTTAATCAAGTGTTCCTGAGTTCTTGAGATTAGTCTAATATCGCCTTACCAAAAATACTATTCCATTTTGAATCTATACTGCAAAGTGCAAACTAAACATGATATTAGTCTCTCATATGGTCTGTTTTGGTTCTTAAATTATTGGTGATGAGTTTTTCCTGATGTAGTGGCTTTAATGGACACATTAAAGAGTGTTCCGTAAATAGATGTTAGCTTATTGAGTTAATAGATTTGACTAGTTGATAGCATTAACTGATTATAGAAAGATCTGATAAAGCTGATTACATACAAAATGACTTTCTCAAAAAGCTTATAAAAAAAAATTGCTTTGAGCAGGCTATTGCATTCTAACCTTTTGGATCAAACACTTATATTAACTGTTTAACTAAATTAAATAACTAACGGTGTTCAAATAAGTTAAAATTGACTAATAAGTTAACGAAGCAGGTCCTATATTGTGATTCTTGAACATGTTTTGGGGCCTTTTGGACAAACCCTCCAAGCCTTACGCTATTTGGGCTGGGCTGATCAAGTCTGGGCCGACATAAACAGATCCATGACAAGCATCCTAGGATTCCTAGCCCAATAGCAGGCTATAACGGTCCCACGTGTTGTTGCATCTCCACATTTACCGAGACAAGCAATCAGAGAGTTGCACGTGTCACCAAGTTAACAGGTGAAATCCCGGTATATGTAGTAGAGGAATTTAGGATCTAACTCGGATGTTTTAGCATCTTCCATGCTAGATTCCCGGCATCTCTGTCAGATGCTTTTCCCCATTTCCAATCCGACGGCTCAGATTTCGTCTCTCCCACTCCCGCCCTTTCAGTATATAATGGTGAGCCAGAGAGACCCGATCGCCACTCTCCGGGAAAAATAAACCCAATAATGAATACGTTAGATTCTCTAGCTTTCAACTATCTCAGATTCGATAAATTATGGACGTGGTGGGTATATGTCCTCGCCGGCGGCGGCGGCGGCGGCTTTTGGAGGATCAAAGTCCCTTCTTTGTCTCCGCCGGCGAAACCAAGCTCGGAGCCATGCCAAGCAGCCGCCGCTTCCAGTGAGCCGCCGTCAACGGCTCCTAGAACTACGGTAACGCCGTTTTCCGCGTCGGAAGGAGTAGAAGGCTCCACGAAGGGGAAGTTCGCCGCGTATTTTGACTGCGATGATGAGCTGGCCGGCGGTAACGGCGTTGAGGGTAACGGTAACGGTAACGGCGGCAGTGGGGGTGAAGTAGTGTTGGTGAAGGAGTGGTACGGGTGTTGGGAGAGGGTAATGGAAACGAGAATGGGGGAAATGGGGTGGTACCGTTACCAGGATATAACGGTGATTGACGGTAACGTCGTTAGGTTATGGGAAGGTGGTGGTGGTAGACGGAGGAGCACCACCGCAGTGGTGGGTGGTGTAGGTTGCGTTATTACTACATGGCAGTCGAGCACTCGAGCATCGGACGCCATTGTTAGGAATGTTTAAAAGACGACGAATTTAGATAGTATTATCAATAAAAAAAAATTGTAAAAACTTTGGGATAGATCTTGCACACAACTTTTAATAATGAGAAAATAAATAATATATTTATTAGTTCACATACATTAATATTGTCAAAGCGGGTCAGCTCGTCCTATTAAGTCCACTCCACCACAAACTTAATTTCGGACAGACTTTTGTAGACCGGTTCGCAAACTAGGGTTCATGCAACTTTAGTCCGCTCCACGCAAGTTGACGCGCCCCGCGAGTCGGCCCACAGGCTTTTATTTTGTATATATATATATATATATATGTATATATACATATATATACATATATATATATATATGTATATACATATATATATATATATATATACATATATATATGGGATGACAACTTTGACAGCTCTATTCACAGTTTCAGATCGTAACTGCATACTTTTCGTATTAAAAATTATAATTAAAATTGCAATATAATTGGCGATGGAGCTAATTGTGCCCATAGAATCAAAGGATTGACTATTGTATGTACCTAATATAAAAAGAACTTTGATTAAACTACATAAAACCGAGTAAGAATGGACACAACTCGAGCCACAGTAGTGAAGATGCTGAATATATGCAACAAAATGTATTATATATTTACATAATAGACAAATGTTGATATCAATAGCTTTCAAATCATTTTCCATTTCGGCCTATACAATTTATTATTGCGCCAAAATATCTTTTCTATATTGGAACACTATAAATAAGTATCATAATTACTTTTGCTAGCTAGCTAGCTAGTAGCCTTATGATCAACTAACACCAAATTTAATCTCAATCCTTAGATATACATACACCAAAATATCGCAATCAATCTTTATCAATTAATGCACATATCAAATATATGTTATCAATAAATCTTCGCCTTTGAAAACAAAATAAAGCAGATTACACAATACATACACTTATTCAGTGCTCAAAATTTTGATCTTTAAAGTTTAATTCTTACAAATACTTTCTCGATCAAGATGCCACGTACACAAATCTTCCTAGTACTGTTTCTGATTTACATATTACTCCGTATTACACAAGAACAGATTTGTCTATTTTAAACATTTAAATAGTGATCCTACGTTTCTTTATGCATTCTTAAATGATTTTGTGTGCCAATGTATTAATACGATGTTGAATTGTTAGGTGTAATATTGAATCGAAATCCCTTTCAATTGCTGTCGGCGGGAGAGAAGAATACAAAATTAACCATAAATAAACCATGGGAGTTTTCAATAAGATATGAAAAAGGAAAAAAGAAAAACAAAGATCATAGATGCATCACTCCATTCATTAATTAATGCTAATTGCAATGTTTAAGGGACCACTGGATGGGAACGTTGTAGTGATGCTTTAGATCCTTGTTGGTCACACAAGCTAAGTAAAAGGGCACGTTACACTCTTCCCTTCCACCAACTCCGATACATTATCTTCAATAGAGTATTTTTCGTGTGCTATTTTTAAGTTATTGTCACATTATATATATATGCTTTGTTTTTTGCTGGATCGGAGCGAATAAAATGACATGACAATACTAATATTACATTATACAAATAATGTGCTAATAACAATTTAAAAACAACGTAACATCTGATAGAGCATTAACGAGAATATTCGATTGACATTACAACACATGCATGCCAAAGTTCCCAAAAGACTTTTTTTTTTTTTTCCTGCAAAAATAAGTCTTTTTTCCTTTGGTTAGCTAGAATGTGCGTTTTTCATTAACTTCATTTTTCTTTGAAAACCCAATAGTGAGAAACTCGAAAAAAATGTGTTTCAGAAATTATTTTCTAAATTTCTAATTTGAAGAATAAAGTTGGAAGCTGAAACGGGTGCCCAAGTGAGTGAGCATGATTCTCTAATAATATAAGGTGAGTTCGCCACATAAGATTTTTCTTATATGATTGACATACTAGTATACAGAAATAAAATTTACACCGTACATATTCTCAGACCGTGATTGTAAATTTCCCTCGTCATCTAATAAAAATATTGTAGAGTGAAAATTCAATCCTTTTACAGTTTTACTTATACTATTGGGTTGGATATTCTTAATGAAGGTATACCATGTAAATATTTTTTTTATTTTTAATATTGCGATGTGGACCCAAAATGTTAGAAATATAATAAAACTGGTAGAACTCATTTAATGATGTAGGTATAATGAGTCTGATATTTTATTTTTGGTGCTAAATATTCCATTGTAGTTTTCGAACCGATGAAATATCCTTGGGCAGGACAGCTCATCGTTATTTGTTTTTGAATTTTGAGTCCAAAAATTTTTGGGGAATTAATTAATGTTGTGCTGCCCATCCATTTTATCTACCTTAAAATTTATAATGGGACAACTCTGAAAAAAAGTGATTGAGCATGTGAGATATAATTTTCGTATTAAAATATCATACGTTTGATTTTTATTAATATTTTATTAATTAAGTCTGAAATATTAAAATTAAAAAAAATGTTCAAAACAGATTTTCGATCAATTTTTTGATAAAGTTATTTTACATGTAATTAGCTATCTGCTAACAGTTAATTTACCCAATATATTTATACAATAAACTAATGTTATCAACTAGTCAAACTCACTAACCCAATCAGATACTAATTATCAGCTAACAGTTATTTAACAAACACCCCAAAGTCTTTTTAGTGCAGTTTACTTTATACATGTGTCGGGTAATAACTTTTTCTAGTAAATTTATCTCTCTTGTATGATAAAAGCAATATTTATTCAGTGTGTCAGGTTGTTGCTTATAAATATACTCACCGATCCAGTAAACCTTTTTAATTGCCAATATTAAATTAAAAACATTTATCTTCTAGCTACCTTCTTTAAGTTGATAATCCTTAACCTATAATACTACCCTCATTGTAATTAACATAATTAAGTACATATATAGTTGAAGTAAGATCGTTTTCACTAATGTTGAAAATAAAAGAAAAATGCTCCTATAGGGACATCTTATTTTATTTGTGCTGCTAATATTGACTATAGGGACAACTATTGTTTTTTTAATTAGCTATATTGGCACGTTAGGTGGTAGTACATACAACATTGTCCAATGTATAGTACATAAAATATATGGTAAAATATATCGGGTGAATTTATTGTCTGGATATATAATTGTTAGCATTATTTTGGGTTATTGGCCCGAACTCATTTTTTTTCATTGAGGCTCAAACCCACCCCTTTTATATAGGAGTGCAATAATGTGCCACTAGACCACAATGTCTTGACTGTCAACAAATTCATAGAAAAACGTGTTTACTGGTACATATTCTCCAATTTAAAAACATAAAATGGAGAATGAAAAACGCAGGCGTATATAAGATATTTTGGATTTGGATCACAGAGTACATTAATGGTGGAGAAGAGGGCAGGGTGGGGGGCCATGGCTGCACCTGCAACTCTGCAAGAATGCACATGCCATGCCTTGAAGCAATAGTGACCATTATTTTTGCTTTGCTTAGTGATAAATTTTACTTAATTTCACCAACAAATGGGGTTTGCAAAGTGAAATAATGTGAAAGTTGGTTATGCCTGGCCATGCAAGCTAAGATAAGCTTTTTTCTTTCGATTACTATTAACTCTGTTATAATGTAGTATTTGTCTGGAATTTAAACCTATGACCTCTCATTTGGGGATGTTACAATTATGCTATTTGATAAGCTTTAATTTGGAATATCATCACTGTTATATTCCACAAGAGATCAGATGGTTAGGAATTTGTTCAATAATTCAACAAAATGGGACCCCCACTACTGCCACCCAATGGGTATTTTTATTTATTTATTTTGATTGGAAAAAAATGCTGCGTATCATGAAACATGTATATATATATCTTCAATTATACGTCCTATGATGGTCAGCATAATGTAAAAATGCTGTTGCCCATTCACAAATGTTTGGTGGGGATTTAGTTGTGTATTGACCCAAACATATGATAATGCACATCAAAACCACTGTTAGATAGTGAAACCACAAGACAAGCTTCTCTAATAATCTGCCTAACTTCCTTATTCTAACAATTTTTTTTAAAAAAAAAATAATGCTAATATATCTACCAAGATTATATTATAATTAAGTAAACCATAACTTTATTTTTAATAACTCAAATTTTTCTGACTTTACCGAACTATATCTTAGACCCCCATGAACTTACACTCATAATTTTTATTTAATTAACATGGAACCAATGTGAACATATATGTGTGATGTGTCTTAGCTAGAAACCTAAAATGTGAGGCCAGGTATTCAAGCTACTGATTAATACCTGCTATTCTATTCACAGCGTAACTGTAATATCACGTACTAGTTACAAAATACTCGCTACACTGTTTATAAATATAATACCATGATTTACTCATTCACTATCTTATGAGTCTGACGTTTCAATTTTCGTGCATTTATGGATAGAATTGATTAGGATATGATGGATGGCTAGGGGTGGTGCCAGCAGGGCATCACGTACCTGCGGTGCATTTACTAATTACTTACCCAACCATGAATTATCCTCTGCTTCACTTGCCAAGTTTCCATCAATATTTGTCTTCTGGTAAGATATTATATATTACTCCCTCCCCAACAAACTCCATTAATAATCATTGTATATGCATCTTAATCATAGCTCCGTTGATAGCTATTCAACATTGTCATATCATTTTCCTTAATCCCACACGTAAGTAACACCTTAACTATGATGTTTTAATTACTGTATGTGGATTATATATATACTGTTGCATATACATGTCACACTGTGAAACTCCGTAAATCCTGTTATTATTTTATGTTCTTTTCAAACAGAACATCTCGAAGAATGTAAATCATAATAATTCAGCAGGACATTTGTTTATTGTGCACAAGGAGCCTCTTATTTTGAGAGATTACTCTCACACTGACACTGGTGAGATGGACAAATTGACATATTGTTTATATAAATATTGTAGACGTGTAGATTGCCATAATACTCGACAATATTCACCAAACCTCTATAAAAGAGGTCAGAAGCTAACTGCCCTTTTATTTCTCTTTATTGTCTCTCACTCTTTCTTGCTCCTATTAGCTATCACTCTCAACTCTCATCACCGGTTTTAGCAGAAACCTTTGGTCGGAAACACATATTTGAAGGCTCAAAATGATGGGTTTAAGTTTAAGGTTTTATCTCCTTCTCCAAACCCTCATCTTGTTCCACACATTAGTCGCCGGAGCAAAACACCCGCGCCACGTGTCATCCTCGTCGTCGGCGGGGGATCTGGTCCGCAAATCCTGCGTGAACGCCAGCTTTCCGGGCATCTGCTACCGGACCCTGTCGGAGTACGCCGGCGCCGGCGCCATGAGGACGCCGCGCGACCTGGCGCAGGCGGCGCTCGGCGTCAGCCTCCACCGCGCCGGAAAAGCGTCGCTACTCCTCCGGCGGCTGAAGGCCCGGAGCCGCCGGGAAAAGGCGGCGGTGAGCGACTGCCTGGAGCAAATGGGGGACACGGTGGACGAGCTCAGCCGCAGCGTGGCGGAGCTGAAACACCTCCGGCGAGGAATCGCGTTCCAGTGGCAGATGAGCAACGTGGAGACGTGGGTTAGCGCGGCGTTGACCAACGAGGACACATGCCTCGACGGGTTTAAGGAAGTTGAAGTGACCGTACGGTCGGACGTTAACCGCCGAATCCGAAACGTCGCTAGGGTTACCAGTAACGCCCTTTACCTTATCAACCAACTAGACACCTCCAGACACAAATAAAACTTCCATTAATCAATTAATTTTTATTTTACTAAGCTATTATTAGTAATAAAATATATATTTTATATATCTGTCTGTAATACATACTATTAATTATATATGTATGTATGTATAGTTTTTATATATTTTTATATACACACACAGAGAGATCTGAGTGTGTAATGTTTCAGGCTTGTGTACGTACTTGTGTTTTATGTGTCGGTGGATTTGGGAATTTGAGTCCCAATCTTTTACCTTGTAGAAAAAACTCGGAATTTGGACCGTTATTGAAAAATTACATCTAAATTTTGTTATATTCTGTGTCAATTATATTGTACGTAATTGTCCCCCCTTATTACTTCTCACAATGCATGATGTGATAGAAGTAAGATTTTAATTTAATTTATATAACCCAATAGTTTGGGGCGGTTGGTAGTAAATTATAATGTGTGGCTTTCTTTAAGCAAGAGTTAAATTTTGCGGGATTTGAATTTTTTTTTTTTTTAATAATAGATGTACTATACTCGAGATCTTGTGATTTAGAAAAATGGACTTTGTGCTTGCAAAAAAAAAAAAGAAAAATGGACTTTGTAAAATATCTCATGTTCAATTCTTGATTTCAGTGTTTTAAAAGTTGATGGTTGTATGGGAGTATTGAGAGGCTAGTGATTAACGAATATTTGACTTAAAGAAATGAAAAAGGTTAGTGGATTCTAATGAAAAAGATTGGTCCCCTTTTGATTTTTAGGTACCCAATGTAATCTAGTTGTAATTTTTTTATGACAAGAATTTTATAACCATTGTTTGGACACGTGCACAGAATAAACTTTATTCATATGTAACAACCCACATGAGAGGTAAACTACATTAGGCTAAAACATTTTGTGCTATAGGTCAGCTTTCAGAGGGTGCTAACAATAATAGAACTCAGCTCGTAATATTTTAGTACGAAAATCATGTTTCAGTGCTCATTCGGACACTCTTTTCAGGACTAAAATATTGGGTTAAAAAGTCCAGCTGCATTTTGTTTGGCTTGTTGAAGGGTATAGGGGTATAGGACCACCCATATTAATGATATATGGGAGAGTCCTTTTCCTTGGATGTGAAGATAGGAAACGCATCATTTTGGTTGGCGGTTGCGGACAAGCTTTACTATGTCGGCTTTGTGGAAAGCCAAAAAGAGATTTTGTGCGATGCCAAAAAGTTGCGATGTATGTGCACGTTCGTAAAGCCAAGTGACTAATAAGTGCCTAATTGCGTAGGTTTAATTTGAATGTGTTTCTGAAGTTAAACAATGGGTACATTTCACATGAAAACCAAGTAGGAAATAATCACGTGCTAGAAACCTACACTCTGTATAGGAGTGCAAGGGCGTATTATATATATAATAATTTCTGCCTTCACTACTATAGCGTGAGACTAATCTAGCATTTGAACTGCAAGACTAGAGCATAAAGTATCTTTACTACTATAAGACTAATCTAAATGTTAAATATCCATCACTATAAGACTAATTTGAACTACACACATAATATCTTCACTATCAAGAGACTTAATCAAATTTAATCATAAACATGCTCGAAAAATTTTACCCTTGATAATAGCTTGGGTCACAATTCTCTGACCATGCAATTGCAATAAGCATATACTATGCTAGCCAATCGTTATATCATGAACCAAGATTCATAGTACTCGTGATAGACCTGGTCCACAATATAATTTGTGCATGCTAACTCATTAGAATTTAGAAGTCAAATCCCAAAAACAAGCAAAGAACATAGGCTTGGAATAGGCTAAATATAAGAGGGAAAATTGTACTCTTGTGTGCAGGCAAGGGAAATCTCGAGTTCACATGCTTTTTTGCCTGTAGACTGCAAGAAGATGAGCTGGACACAGGAGCATTCTACTATTGCAGACTCATATTAGACTACCAATTTTAACCATTATACATATTGAGAGGAAGGAAAAAAAAAAGGAGTAAATTGAGCAATACAAATCATTCAGATATCAACTGAAATTTGCAAACTACAAATGGAGAGTAAATTTGCTTACAAGCACTATTTGTACCATCTTCCAAGAAAGTAAAGAATGTACTCTTGGCCTTACTCTACTATAGACTATAGTCATATGCTAGCAGGCTAAAAAGACATTAATCCAAAATCCACAAGAGAAACAGGTTGGTCTACCAACTACGGAGAAGAAAAGTTCTCCCTACCAATTCCCCACTACAAAGGGCACACTACTTAATCGAGCTCTAAAAATCATACAGAAGAAACACAGGTTTTGCTAGGGGCGAGTAGAATAAGAAAAACAAAAAAGCATACGGCATAGGAGAGCTGTCTGGTTCGTTGAGGAGACAACAATAGCTTTCAAAAAAGGCAGCATGTTTTAGGAACTTCACAGTGATCTGGAATCCAGACTGATGTATGAAATTCGTTTGCTTTAACCTATTCACAAGATAGAAGATATCATTTTGACTGGTACGAACAATTTCATAAAATATATATATCCGAATGGGCATGTCTGCATACCATTGGGGTCGACCATAGTAGACAGGCCAGTCTTTTCATGCATCTATTACTTGTATGGAGCAAATAATATCGATGAATTGTGGCCACCAAATCCAAATGAATTCGATAATGCTACTTTGATGTCAAGTTTTTCCTTTTTGGGGCCGACAAGGAACTTTAAATCCTGTTTTTTATGCATAGACACCATTAGAGTGTACCAAAAAATTAGTAGTGTAATTGAAATTATCAGTTCTCACTCAATCAAGAGAACCAAGACACGGGTTTATGTAATCAGAAATAAGCTGTCATTAGTTAGCTCAAATGTAAAAACATATAGTTACAAGGAGCAGAAGGTTCGTACCACACCATCACTTGGGTTTTCAAGATTAATATTTGGATGTACCCACCCAGTCCGAATTGCCTGCAGACCGATTTTAATTTGTCAATATGCAAGTCCAGTGTGTGCTTTGCAATGAGTTCAGTGAGAACCAAGAAAAAACAAGATTTTTTAAATAATGCCATCTATGGGCTTAATCACAGAAATCTATTCAAAAACATTTGTCTTAACTCCTAAGGCCATCTATGGGCTCGAGCATTTGGACCTGGTAAACAGGGCAGAACCATATGTCTGTCAGTTCATCTGATCCTTTATAGACCCAGCTATAGATGATTCACTCTAAACTGAGGATAAAATCCATTTAATTCTTGACAATAATGTCTTGCCACTTTGCCAGTTATGATTCTCTTTAGATTATTAGCTACGCAGTTCATGCTATAGAGGTAAATGTTTAGTTGTGTGAAACCAAAATCTCTTTTTTTTTTCACTCTTGGTGAATAATCAAATAGATTTTAAAACATGCCAAAAGGTTAATAAAATTTCTTGTCTTAGTGTCTAGGATCATCAAATGATTTTCATGCTTACAAAACGATTTCTTCTTCCTCGGACTAATGAAAGGATTGATTGCTTCCTTTTAGAGCAAGTTTATATCAACATTGTTTCTTTTATTTAAAATGATGCACGAGGTCATAAGGAAAGAGAAAAGGCACTACATGGCTAAACAAACAAACAGCCAAATCCACGGTGACAACATGAAAAAGGAAAGCAAGTAAAAGGTACCTGGGGCTGGGGAATAATGAGAGATCAAATAGAAAAGTTACCTGAACAGTTGCTACAGCCTCCACACCACCAGCTGCTCCTAGAAGGTGACCAATCATTGATTTTGTTGAGTTCACTCGTAACTGCAAGTATTGAATAGCAATTTATAAATAAACATATATACATAGTGAAAGCTATACACATTCATGGATTGGCAAAAAAGTTACATCTTGGACCAGAAACGTAATGCCCAATTAAGTTACCTCCGGATTCTGGCCAAAACAATGAACAAGTGCTTGGTACTCCTTGAGATCCCCAGCTGGTGTGGATGTTGCATGTGCATTTATATAGTTCACGTCTTCCCTAGATACCCCAGACTGAGCTAAGGCCTTCTCTATACATAGGATAACACCGGTGCCTGCTTGTAAAACAGCATGTTCAAGTATGTGTCAAATCTGTAGCTAAAAAGTAGTCGTAAGTCCAATCAAGCTACAAGGCATACACTTCAACTAAAATAATTCAAATAATAGGACTGCAAAAACAAAACCCGCTTAAGGGTTTCTTATATTGAAGTATATATCCAGCTGTATAACCATTACCTTCGGGATGAGGCTCTGTCATGTGATAAGCATCACAAGTGAAGCTTCCACCGAGAAATTCAGCATATATAGTTGCACCTCTTTTCTGCTCGTCCAAACAACGAAATTAAAGCACACCTCAAAAAACTAACCAGTCAAAGGTATTCTATTGATTTTTGAGTTGCAAAGAAAATGATAATGGAAATGAATCTTTAAGTTTACCTTGGCATGCTCGAGCTCTTCCAGGAGTAAAACCCCAGCTCCTTCCCCCATGACAAATCCATCACGACCCTGTATAAAATATGTAAGTAATTATTTTAAATTCATCACGACCCTGTATAAAATATGTAAGTAATTATTTTAACCTAAAATATTGCCAAAATAATGGAAAATTAAGTTTTTGGTTGCACTACTTCATTTGAAGTTGTAGGCACTAAAAACCAGGGCATTCTCAAGAACAAAGTAACATGTCAAGCATCCTGAGTTCGATTCAAGATATGACAACCATTTCTTTAATAACCATGTCTATGGTCCTCTTAACCTATGCAGCTTCAATAGATAAAACCTAAACAAAAGCATGAGAATAAAATAAAGGCATCAACAACATTACACTGTCCCAGGGTCGTGAAGCTTTAGTAGGATCTTTGTTTCTCTGAGAAAGTGCCCTGCAAGCTACAAACCCACCCAAACCTGCAACAAGAAATGAAACAAGAATGAAACAAGCACAGGGGATCTAAACATATTGAAAACTGCAAGACAAAGATATAATACCAATTGGTATAATAGCCGCATCAGATCCACCACAAAGCATCACATCCTGCAATACTCAAAAACATTTCCACATCATATTCTCGGTAAAATATTTAGTTTGGAATAACAATATTGCTTCTACAGCATTAATACAATCAAAGAATCACAATTCCAAAAGCTCTTTAGAATGTAAAGACAAAGATACTTACAGCTTCACCTCTAATGATGTGGTTAGCAGCACTCAATATACAGAAGTTGCTTGTAGCACATGCAGTCGAAATTGAATAATTTGGTCCCATCCAACCCTGCAGTTCAGTTGTAACAAAAGCTTCAAAGGATGCGCGCGGTTTCAATTTATGGCACTGATAAATACTAAAAAGTATCTAGTAACTAACCAGATCCATTGCAAGTATGGCAGAACCCATGTTAGTAGTAGCAAAAGGTACACAAAAAGGATTCATCTTCTTGTATGAAATCCTCAAAGCCTCTATTGCATCATTGAAAACCTGTCACATAAAAAATAATAATAATTTTATTAAAACCTTCTCTTGTACGTCAGGTTATTGCAGTTTTACTATGTCTTTAAGGAATACCCATCTAAGTAACCCTACCTCAGAAATTGGAAATGGTTATCTCAAGAATTCTGCAGACCTTAGCTAAAGTACAAGAAAGTTTGGTGGGAGTTTGGTTAAAAATTGGAACCAAATACTTAGTAATAGGAATAGGTTTTAGTAAAACTAGCTTATCCATTTGGTACAAAAATTAGAACCAGAATCAATAATAACTTTACTCTAAAAACTCTTCTAAAAAATCTCATTTTCTCTATTTTCATCCAATTCCCATTTCATAATTTTTTTAATCCTCATGGTCACCAATAGCGATCTTGAGATCAAGATCATTCTTGATGATATTGCCTTCATTTTGAGCCAGGGATACCTCAGATTCTTTATTGCTGCTGTTTTTTATACTTTCTCTCTCTTCATCCCATTTCAGATTTCTTTAGTTGCGGCTGGCGATTAGGAGTCACATTTCAGCATTCACACTCAATTTCTTCAAAATTCTTCACCAGGAGGATGGTGCAGAGTTTCCGATTTCTTCAGATCTCATAGAAGTATTTCATATTTCTTCATCTACAATTTTATTCAGATTCCTTATGCTACTGTTTGGTCTAGTAGATGATTCTTTTTCATCAAATTTATTGAGATTCAAAGTCATTAGTGATATGAATTATGAAGTCTCCACTGTTGATGTCTAATTTGTAGAGATGGCATGAAGTCGCCGATGTTGACAGCAAAGATAAGGGAAGGAAAAGGGGAACAGCGATGGAGGGTTTTTTTCCTTCTTTTTCTCTGTTAATTTTCATTCCGGATTTCCAGTGCAAAAGTGGTCTTTAGGTAAGGAATGGAATCTATCATTCCATACGGATTTAAATCTGATTCCAGTGTAAATAAAAATAGACAAACAAACAACACTATCGGAATCAAATCCAATAGTAGGTTAGAAACCCCTAAACCAAACGCCTCTTTAATGTAAAGAAATTAAGGGATTACCTTCATCCCACCCATAGCAGAGCCAATCAAAACTCCACATTTCTTTTTATCCATTTCATCCATCAAATCATTATTAATTCCAGCATCAGCCAATGCCTTCTTCCCAGCAGTCAACATGTAAAGCATAAACTTGTCCATTCTTTTTGAAAGCTTTGGTGCAATCCAACCATCAGTCGAGAAGGACTTGATCTCTCCAGCAATTCTCTGCATTCAATACCCATCATCAAAACCCAAAGTACATGCCTTTTATAAGAAGGGTTGAAGAACAGGACATACTGTTGGAAACTGGGAACAATCAAAAGTCTCTATGTCACTTATGCCACTAACACCTTCAAGAAGGTTTTCATAATAGACATTGGGTTCATGACCAACTGGTGTCGCAACACCCATCCCAGTCACAACTACTCGCCTTTCCTTGGTGGATGGTTTCTTCTTAGTTGCAACTTCCATGGCAGGTTGCACGACAGCTGCCATTACCTCTGCTAGATCATGTGTGAACTGAAAATGTCAGCATTATACTTGCCACATAAAGATTTAATGAGAAGACATTTATCATTAATTGGTGACAATTCACTACAATTACAGAAAGCAGGTAAATATGAAACCATTTGGAAATATATCTAGATGTTGAAAATTTTCATTTATTATTTAGCCCAAAAGAACAAGTTTCTATACAAGGTGGAAGAATAACCCAAAGTGAACCGGACACCTAAAAGGAATACCCAAGCTTTGAATGCTACTATCACAGCCATCCCTGTCCTGTATGGATTCATGACAATGTACAGAAGGTAGATGAAAAAGTAAAGACTTATAAACCCAGTGTCAATTGAAATTTGTCAAACCTCAACAACCTAGGGGTATATAATAGATAGTATTAATGGTTACCTTTCAGGGAAACAGAACGTAGGAGGAAAGTATAAAAAGATTGACTAGCAAGCCATTCCAAAAATACTAGTGAATTAAATTTTAGACCAACTGAACAGCTTCCTTACCATGCAGGCATATGCAGAGCAAGGCAAGAAAGATGCAGCTATACCTATACTTCCATTAGAAATAGATGCAAATTCAATTCAAATGTACCTATTCTTCTACCATTAGAAATGGAGAGGACAAACAAACAATCAACCTAATGGATACACATCCAATTCAAACGCACAAGGCTTAAATTAAACAAAATCCTGATTCTGCTGCATCAATCAACAACGAATACACCATTCTCTAACTTGAAATCTGAGATCGAACTACAGTTTAACTCTCAATAAACCACCCCAAGCAACTCAATTACACACACATAACATAACGGCAGAGGTGGAGATTACCAGAGTGAGTAACGCCGCTAGATTTACTGCGCCTCCTGCATCCGGAGAGCGAAGAGAAGGCATTATCCACAAATCCAGAATCGGAAGAAGAGAGGCCAATACTTCTCCTCATAATACTCCCACAACTACTACTCCGACAAGCAACTGAACCCAATCCACTCTCCGGCCTCGAGCAAATCGACGAACACTCAAAGAGCACCTTCTCATTCTCCTTCCCGCAGCCAACTCTCATGCATGCTGACATCAACCACGACGACATCGCCGACGACCCCATTCTCCCTCCAATTCCCAATCTATACACTTCCTATCTCCAAACTCAGCTCTCTATACCTATCTATTCTATTTATATATAACAATAACAATACTCTGTATATACAAATTGGTTGTCGAGAGCAAAGCAACTTGGAAAGGAGGAAGAAGAAGAAGAAGCGGTTAAAGGAGAAGAGAGAACAGTGTGCGTTTGTATGTATATGTAATGAATGAATCTGAGAGTGAGCGGTGAGAGAATCAAAGTGGTGTCGTTTTTATGGATCTCTGCGCTCAAACTTCCTCTCTCTCTCTCTCTCTCTCTCTCTCTCTCAGACGCCACCAACTTATTCACGGAGTATTTTTGCTTTTTCTATACATTTTTTTATGACCGGAAACCCACCACCGCCGTTACCTGGGCAGGGACGGAGTTACGTTTATTTACACCGAGTCAACTGATTTAATTTCATGTTTATCATAGATTTATTTATAAGTCAGTCTATTTTTAATTTTTTTTTAAATAATTTTTTTTGTTTTATTACTATTGTGACTTGACTATTGTTTAGTTCTCTATCAACAAAATCATTTAAATGGTGTTAAATACAATAACATTTTGATCAGTTCTAAGTGTTGAATTATTTTATCTTTTTTGTTCTAGATTTACATGTTTTATTTTCCTCTTATTCTTTTTTTTTTTTCAAAAGATCCTCATTAGTCCTATAATTATTGTAGCATAATCATTTTTTGCTTTTCATCAATAAATATGTTTAAATGATGTTAAACGATTTTGATGACATCATTTAAGGTATGATGAAGAGAAGAACTGCAATTTGGGATTGATATTGGGGCATAAATCTAATCAATTGAGATCTTAAGTTGAAAAGGACGAAAACATCTTTAAAAATTTTAGATTTTGACACGTCTTAAACGGATGGGTGACCGATGTGATAAATTTTGATATTAAAACTATAATCGTGGATGAACATCATCTCGGTCAGCTGTCCTCATTATCCTCTCTGAATATACTCCTGCTCTCGGTTAAGCATACCGCACACTTCTTTTAAATTTTATTTACTTATTTTGTATAATTTGCAAACTATTATGTATGAGTTGAGTTTACCTTTTCGAGCAAAGTTTGTCATTTGTTGGCAACGTAGTTTGTGAGGGTTGCATGTTTTCATCTTTAGTGTATAGATTTTCTACTTCTCCATTAAATAAAACAAATTATATAACACATGTGACAGCTTCAATAAATAAATATGAGTTTTCAAATTCCGAATTATATTTATAACATTCTATAATATAAAGTATAGTTTTATAAGTAGTGTATGGGTAGACATTGATTTTCGCAAAATAGGAAAAATAGGATTTTAAGTATTTTTCATTTTCCTTACCAAAAAAAAAAAAAAAATCCCTTTGATTGAGTTAATTGGATCACATATTAATTAGGCTTAATTAAGCAAGTTAATTGATTAATTGGCTACCCATTATATTATGAATTGGACAATGATCCACATTGCAAGATAAACAATATTACATCTACTCTTATTTTACACTTCATTTTCAATTGTCTTATGGGGTGTTATACAATAATTAACAAAAGGGGGGGGGNNNGGGGGGCACTATTTCTATTCATTAACTTTTCTTTATCAATTAAAATATATACACATAGCGGGTGTTATACTCCTTGGGAGTAATCTAGCATTTTCGTTGCAAAATTTATCATAATCCAAAATGATGTCGTTTCGTAAGCAGTAACTAACATAATCGATGCCTTTAATAGCGCCATTTTTTCATGCAATAAAAAAATAATATTGGTATTACATGTGCATAAGATGGTAAGTATATGTACATAATTTGTTAACTACAAGCTTATAAAATCAATACATTAAATTCATACTAAAAATTTGCTAATTTTCAATCAAACATCTATTAAAACTATACCATAATCATAATTATATGTGGACCACTTCATTTATAAATTTGTAGCTTTAAGTTTACTTACTTATCATTTAAACTTATAATTATAATTAATTGACATGATACATTTATATAGTTAACCAATTATGTATTTATATATGCAAATTTATATACTTAACAAATTATGTAACTACAGCAAGGGTGAATGTTGACTAAGTGGAATGAAAAAAAAAAAAAAAAGTCGCATTAATTTAGACAAAAACGACATTATTTTGGATTAGAGTTCATCCTCGATTTCTTTATCCATATTCGTCTTCTCAAATCCATCTTTGACTTCTTTCTTCAGTTTCGTGTTTTCAAAATCGTATCAGCTTCGCTCGTCTTCTTGATTTGAATCATCTTCGGCTTCGTTAGGTGCACGAAACAACTTGGAGTATGAGCATGCGATGTACTGTCGTTGTGGGTTAAAAATCCTAATTTGTACAACTCGCGATTGTAAGTGGAATTTTTTTTTTCTTGTCAAAGATGGAAGGTACGAATATGTATATTATTTTTAGAGTAAATTCCACCAAAGGTCCCTTGTCTTTGGTGGCAATTCCAAATTTAGTCCCAGACTATCGTTTTTGTCATTTAACATCCCAGACTATAATTTTTTGGACACTTTTAGTCCTTCTCATGATTTCTCCTATATTTAGTAAGGGCATTTTTGTCTTTTTATATTTTTCTTTTGTTATTTTTTCAATTTTAACCGGTTTAATTGGTTTAAGACTTTAGATAATCTTTGATTTTTAGTAATCATATTTTTCAACCGGTTTTTAGTAAAGTTCTAAACCAATTAAATCGGTTGAAACCTAAAAAATAACAAAAGAAAAATATGAAATGACAAAAATGCCCTTACTAAAAATAGGAAAAGTCATGTGAAGGACTAAAAGTGTCCAAAAAATAATAGTCTGGGATGTTAAATGACAAAAATAATAGTCTGGGACTAAATTTGGAATTGCCACCAAAGACAAGGGACCTCTAGTGGAATTAGCTCTTATTTTTACATTGGTTTAATTTTTGGAAAGACTCATTTAGTAAATGTGCTTGAAATTTTTTCAAGACGGTACATGTGTGGTTTTTTGTTTGAAAAATACCAAATTTCGTCGACTAGAGAACAAAATGAGAATGATGCATTTCTAATGGAAGTTTTTATTCTAATCACCTTAGGTAGAATTAGAGTTCATACTTCGCTGTGAATTGAAACAATTCCACCGGGAGGTCGAATTATATTATAATTCCACATTCATGTGGATTTGGAGCCACCAAAAAGTGGCAAATTCAATTTTCAGTTGTTAAAGTCATGTTAAGGAAAATATTATTTTGTTGTAAGTCATGTCAAAAATAAAAACATATTTTGATAGTCACATCAATTGAATCAGACTCCATGTCATCAAAACCTGAAACCTAGAAAACATGGTAAATGTAAAAATTTTATGAATTATAGATATGTCTATTTAATCCTTCTGCCTATTAAAAAATAAACCAAACAAACAAACAAAAGTTTCAAAAAAATAATTTCGTGCACGTGACATAATTTCTTTAAGGATTGATTGGATCATCAAATGTATACTCCACTTAATCTTGGCTATTTCAAAAGAAATATGAACAAATTTCGTGGACGCACCCACCGTCCATTAGTTTTACAAGTCATTTTCTTGAGATTTGACTCGCAGGTTAGGTTTGGCTAATTTCCTCCAACCCACGTACATACACTGATTGACATGGATATGCCATGAGTTTCACGCCACAATGAACTAAATTATATCAAATAATATACTTTGCCACTTCAATTAATGAATGAATATTTCATTGTTCTTATCGCTTCCAACGTGATGCTCGATTACTTTACTTTTAGCATGATGATTTAGTCTCTAGACTAGGGTAGTGAAAGTATTCTTGGACCGGTTTGGTCGCTGTCTCCGTCGTTTGGTCATCGAAAAAAATCGCGTTTGTCGGAATGTTGTTGTAGCTCCGCCAGTGTATTATTCACGTGTTATTGCAAGTCACTGGTAGAGTTTTAAGTTGTGGTATACTAAATTAATATATTAATGTGTTTAATTGCACTTTTAAAAGTTCGAAGGTCCAATTGATTTCTTAGATAAAGTTTGATGGTGTATTTGACTTTTTTTTTTTTTTTTTTTTTTTTTTTTTTTTTTTTTTTTCGTTTCGTACTAAATTAGAATATGAATCGTAGTTGAAATTATAACTTCATCAAGTGGGTACAACAAACGTGTTGGATTGGAACGAGAAAACCTAATCATTTCCTTTTTACCATTTCTATTATTTTTTTGTTGTAGAAAACAGTTCTATTAATGGGAGGTAAAAATTTTTGGGTACTATTGACTCTGTTATAGAGCGTAGCATATGTTCATAACTATTTTTTACTGAAACTTGAACCCACCCATTCTATGTGGGGTGCAACCGGGTGCCACTAGACCACAAGGTCTTTGAAAATTAAATGAAAAAATTGATACCCCAAATTGAGTACTTTTGGTGTGTTTGGTTCGAGAATTAGAATATGAATCAAATACGTAATTGGTAATTGCAATGAGTTTTGGTAAGAGTATTTTGCATGTTTTGTAATATGATAGAATTATAATTATTATCAATATTGATATTTGGTTATGTATGACCTTATAATCGGAATACATATTTTAAAATACAAAAATAAAAAATCAAGATAATTGACACAATAAAGTGAGTAGGCAATGTAGTGAGGCAATTTTGAATGAATAGAATAATAATACGTAATAAGTTTTGTAATTATATAGGGGTAATCAAATGTGTTTTAAAAAGTTGTCAACCAAACAATATATATGACTTTCATTCTCATTCATTGCATCTAATCCTATTAATAAAAATACACCCTTAATTGGGTGAAACATGATTCGGTTAGCTATAAAATTTTCTAATTTTAAAAATGGAGAAATGAAAACAAAAACTTAAAGCAAACTTGGTGATTGCCTCGTTGATAATTTAATGAACTAAATTTTTATTCTCAAAAAAAATAAAAAATAAAGCAAACGGGCCTAAATGTATTATTGGGCTTTTCACCCGAAAGCTAGCTAATGATGGGCCTGCTTCAGGTCCATTTGGGAATCTCAGTAGTACTACGTTCATTCTAGTATCCTTTTCAGTTAAAATCCGACCCGGTTACCGTTGAACAGCAACGAAGAAGCTCAACAATGGAGCAAAACCCTAGCAAGAAGAAAATCAAAAAAGCAGAAAACAGTTCGGAAATTTTCGCCTCCTGCTCGTTCGCTAGCCTCGGCCTTCATCCAACATTATGCGAGCAGCTCAAAGGTGGTCTCCTTTGTTCATACATTCATTAATTGATTCAATTGTTATGTGTAATTACTTACTTGATTATTGTTTCTGGTATGTTTTGTCAGAGAGGCTAGGTTTTGAAGTTCCGACTCTTGTTCAAGCTCAAGCAATTCCGGTTATCCTCTCTGGTCGACACGTGTACTTCTCTTTCCCCATTTATTTAATTATTCTTTTCATTCTCTTGATTATGTTTTGTTTAGGTCAAGTTATTCATCAAAGTTTAGTTTTTAAATATGGGAGGTGCCTTTGGGTTTTCCTTTATGTTTAATTTACAGGTTAGTGAATGCAGCGACTGGGACAGGGAAAACTGTGGCATACTTGGCTCCAGTTATTCATCAATTGCAGAAATGTGAACCTCGGATTCAACGCTCTGATGGTACTTTTGGTATGTATTTTATGTTGATATGTTGGTTCAAAGCTCACTCCCTTTTTTTTCTCTTGCATGTTCAATTCTTGCTCAGTGCAATAGGAGACAAATTGCTAGGCTTGTTGATGTCTTGTTTGATTCTTGCCTCAACCTTCAGCAAGTTTTTATTAGAAGAAACATGAAGTTCAATATTTCTCAAAGATATAACCTTACTGAAATATGTGCATGAGAATTAAGGACATTAAAATATTTAATGTTTGATCAATTGATCCTACAAATAATGTGGATAAGGCATGCCTTTAAATGATGCGGAATTATGAGTTACTTAACTTTCACCAAACAGAGCATATTACATGCCATTCTCATGTATAATAAAATGGTGAAACCTCATTTTGCCCTTTCTCTTGCCTTTTTTTTTTTCCTTCTTCTTTTGAGATTGTTAGTGCTGATAATAACTGACATATCTGTGATAGCGTTGGTTCTTGTACCAACGCATGAATTGTGTCTGCAGGTGTATGAAATTTTGCAGAAAATGTTACATCGCTTCCACTGGATTGTTCCTGGGTATATAATGGGTGGGGAAAACAGGTCAAAGGAGAAGGCCAGATTGCGGAAAGGTAGGAAATGTTGAATGTTTTGCTATTCTAAATAATTGCTGGAAACTGGATACTGTTAAATGAGTTTAAGTGTGGTGACATTGGTCACATCATCAGACTTTAAACAGTTTAGCTACACTTCCTAAATATAATCTTTCAAGCTATCGTTGTTCCTTACAATAATTCTGTTTGGAATGTAATACAAACTAGAAGTTATTTATGGCTTGTCATTTTTTTTGGGTATCTCCACATTTGTTATGCAGTATGTGAAATTAAACATACTCATTTTGTTCTTTTTGTGTAAATTTTGGATTAGCTGGTCTAAAATACTGTTGTTTCTATTGTTGAATGTACCTGTTTAGTAGTGTAGATATCACACTCTCAGCCTAAAATGTTCTTCTCGTATTCACTGAATTAATGGCTTGGGATTATTTCCATTTCTAGGTATATCAATTCTTGTTGCAACTCCTGGTCGTCTTTTGGATCACCTAAGAAAGACATCATCATTCATACACACAAATCTGCGGTGGATTGTTTTTGATGAAGCGGATAGGTATTGCATACATATTCTATTAATTTCTCCTTCAAATAAATTTTTCTACTACTTTCAGTTCCTTCATTGTCATTCATCTGTCTACTTTTCAGGATTTTGGAACTTGGATATGGTAAAGAAATTGAAGATATACTTAATGTTTTGGGCTCATTTGGCAAGGAGAAAACAGCTTTTAGAGGCCTTGAAGTTCAGAGGCAAAACTTGCTGCTGTCAGCAACATTAAATGAGAAAGTGAACCATCTTGCCAAAATCAGTTTAGATAATCCAATAATGGTTGGTCTTGAGGATAAGAAGTCAGATAACAAACAAAATCATGAAGAAATGGAAACAAGTGGACTTAATTTAAATGATGAATTTGAAACATCTGGAAAACTATTGAGTTCTTCCTGTGAGGAATATAAGCTTCCAGCTCAGCTACTCCAAAGATACATAAAAGGTACATGATAAAAGGAAGTTTTGTGTGTTGAGCCCAATTGTAATCACTTATTGTATCATCTTAATGTTAACTTGTTTTCTTTCTGCAGTTCCTTGTGGTTCTCGGCTTGTAGTGCTTCTTTCAATTTTAAAACATCTGTTTGAGAAGGAAGCTTCCACACAGAAGGTTAGGGAATATTGTAATTACAAATCTTCAGTAATGGTGATTGAATTGGATGAACAAATTTTACCTCAGACCTTTTTCTGTTTTATAATATAACATGTTTTGATAGTTCAGTGCGATACCTGTTGGCGTTCTTTTGTTTCCCACCAATTTCACTCTGTTTTGCAGGTAGTGGTATTCTTTTCTACATGTGATGCTGTAGATTTTCACCATTCGCTGTTGAGTGAATTTCTGTGGAACCCAAGTTCGCAATCAGATTTGGAAGTCAGACAAAAATTTTTGAGTTGCAATATATTTCGGTTACATGGTAATATGAACCATGATGACCGAAGAACTACATTCAATGCATTTAAAACAGAAAAAACAGCTCTCCTTCTGTCCACTGATGTAGCTGCTAGGGGGTTGGACTTCCCAAAAGTTAGATGCATTATACAGTATGATTCTCCTGGTGAGGCAACCGAGTATGTTCATAGGTAAAAATCCTCCTTGTCTGGGTTGCTTAGCTCTTTCCCTTGGATTTCCCTATGGTTCTAGTGCTTTTTGCTTCAAGTGTGCCACCAATATATTTCTGAACAGGTCATCTATTGTACAAACTGGCATTGATTATATGATTGCATTATCTGCATTCATTACCTCATCAAAGCTGTCCAAATTCCAGGGCAGCTGGCTCAAGGCTGTTCCCTCCAGCTGTGCATGATTGCATTAATCCTCTTTCTGAGCTAATAACAAGCTCTAAATCCTCATATGTTCATATCCTTTTATTACATTGTATAATATGATTTTGCTTCTTTGCGTATATTCTTACCACTTGAATATGATTTAACCTGATGCAGAGTTGGAAGAACTGCTCGGTTGGGTGAAAAGGGTGACTCTGTATTATTTCTACAGCCGATTGAAGTTGAGTACTTGCAGGACTTGGAGAAACACAGAGTGACTCTAACAGAATATCCCCTTCTTAAATTGCTGGATAGCTTCCCCGTGTTTGGTATGAAACACCTGTCAAAGAAATTTGTTTCGATAGAGATGCATCCCTGGTCAATTTTTCTGCAGAGATCATTAGAATCCTTTGTTACAACGGAGGTAAGACACTAGTGCATTTCATTATGTTTACATTCGTTAGCATTAGAAGTCCCTAGTTTTGAACTCCTATCCCGATGTTTACTGTTGTCAGCCAAATTTGAAAAAACTAGCAAAGAGTGCATTTTGCTCGTGGGTTCGTGCATACACTGCCCATCGCGGAGATCTGAAAAGAATTTTTATGGTGAAGAAGCTTCACTTGGGGCATGTTGCAAAAAGTTTTGCATTGAAAGAACAGCCATCCTTGGTCAACAAATCAATCCAAAAGCAAACAAAGAAGAGAGGAAGGGATCAAAAACAGAAGGGAGTATCATCAAAGAAGAGGAAAACCACTAAATAAATTATGAATTTTACTATCTAATATCTATACACACACACACAGAGGCACAACACGACGAGGTTGAACAAATCGCTTATCATACACGATCCATGGAAAGCTCGACGATGTTGGATGAAAGCTAAGAATGTCTGTGAATTGCCTCGAGATGTGTCTGCAGTGCTGCAGCAACATCCCTGTACAAGAAAATGCTTAATTTTTGAGGTTTGATGTAAGTGCATACTAGGTAGTTGAAATTCTGAGCATTGCCTTTATGGCATTAGCTCTACAGTTTTGTAGTCCAACTTTAAGCCACAATCTCACTTTTTTTCTACTCCTATGTAGCTGCAGCCTATTAAACAAAGACACAAAGTCTTATAATGTCTTATGATTCATAATTCCTTTTTAACTTTCGGAAATCCTATTGTAGCTATAGAATATACAATTGTACATGGTACTATTGAAAATTATTACTAATAATATTCGGTCAGAAACAATCGGTGTCGATCAACATCGAATAATTGGGGGACATCTATTATACGGAGTACTATTGAAAACTATTACCAATAATATTTGGTCAGATGTGATCGGTGTTCATTGACATTGAACGAGGATAACCTCAGCTAAGTTGATTAGACAGTTGGTTTGGAATCTTGAACGATCAATGGACAATATCAACCAAGTTAAAGAATAATTGATTTGGTAAAAAATTCTAAGTTCGACTCTTCGTCGGCGGAATTGTAATGGGCTTTGGACTTTTATGTAAATCAAAGTTTATCTTATCTTTTATTAGTTTATATAGGTGATGATTGGCTTGGCTGTAGCTGGGTAATGGTGTTAGGCTGGCTTCTTTAATGAGATGTAGATTCATCACCAAACATAAGAAAGAGGCATAGTACAGTGGGCCTCGAGCAGTCCACATCAAGGCCCACTAAGATCAGAGTCCACGAATCTACAGGCCCTTCTCTGGCAGTCAACCTTTTCAATCTCTGAAGCCCACGGGCCCACAGCCCGTGCAAGAAAGCACCTCAAACTCCCAAAGGCGTTGACGAAAGTGCGTGCGTCCACTCCCCCATGATGAGGTCTGCGTTCACCCACGTCAGGTGAATTTATCATCCCCAGGCTGGGTTCAAATCCGGCCCCACTCCCCGCCACACACAGAATAAAACTGGTGGGCCTTTGTCCATTAATTAGCAGGCCGTGGGCCTTCACCCCTGGCCCACTTCACCCCCCCCCCCACTCCCACCCTGTTTATCTACCTTTCTGATACATCTCATTTTCCATTCCAACTCCTTGATTTGAGAATCTTGAATTGAATTGAAATCTTCCAACCAGCAAATTAGGATCCTTAGGACCCTATCACAACTTGTCACTTCAATAAGATCAATAATCGATAAGTAAACTGTTAATGTAACTATAAGATCTGATGTTTGGATCAGTTTTACAATGATATAAAAATAATAACTATAAAAGAAAACATAATAAAAAGTATATAGAATACATATAATAGTAAAAATGAAGTGATTTAGTTAGTAGTTTGGGACAATCAAACAGTAACTAGAATGCTAATGCAACGGTCAAGTAATGTCGGAGGTTTGGATTCATCTACTAGTGTTAGGGATACCCAATAAAAAAGAGTAACGAGTAAGAGTATTAGTCAAGCTAATAAATACAGTCCATCTCATCTCTTTATTCACTGAAAAATATGTATAATTTCATCTCCGCCTCATTATTATTCATGATCACATCAATTTAAATGATTTATTGTAGTTGAATTTAAAGATGGCCTACTAAAACCATCAAATGGAAATGAAGAGTCAAAACGAATATCATTTACATCTAGTTATATAATGTTTAGGTTAGATTTCAATCACTGTATGTCATCACTCGCATGTATATGTATGTGTGTGTGTCTATATATATTTATATATTTATATATTTATATTATTTATGTGAGTATAGATATAGGGTCGTTTAAGTTTGACATCCATATCCTCACATGGAAGGCAATAATAATAACATACAAATGGGGAATTGTTGAGGAAAACAAGTGAAATTGGATGTTTAGCTGATGTCGGTGTTTTATTGCAGTGCCGTCCTTCTCCTTATATTCTCTATTTGATTTTTTAAAAATAGTTCATAAATCTATACTATATATAAAAACAAAATCCTCACTTTAAGCTTCCCGCCCAAAACAGTCCTAAAATATTTAGGATGCGATTATTTCCTATTTTCCTATTTGTTATACAATTCTACATTACAATTCCTATTCTATCACAATTCTACATTACAATTCATATCATACTACAATTCTATCGTAATAAGACTATATAATAAAACAAAATCATCACTTTAAGCTTCCTGCCCAAAACAATCTTACAATATTTAAGATGCGATTATTTCCTATTTTCCTATTCGTTGTACAATTCTACATTACAATTCATATTGTATCACAATTCTACATTACAATTCCTATCATACTACAATTCTATCGTAATAAGATACAACCTTATATAAATCCCTAACCGTGAACTTTAAAAGAGAAACGCAGAACGCAGTGCAATTATTCCAAACCTCTCCACTTTCAAATCCTATTTTTGTCTCTACTTCCGACCTATCCCCAAGACGAAGAAAATTTGTATAAGGCTTTGATTGATTCATTGTTTTTTGTTTTGTCCCGGGAATATCAACGTTCCGCAGTCTACCAACAAACATTGGAGTTAGTGCAATGGAAAGGACATGTGTTATACCAAACATATGTTGATACGGGATCATTCGAAAACATTGAGGAAAATAACATCTCCCCGGTCATATTGTTTTATTTAATATTGCTCAATTGTATATTGTTTTATTTAATAGGAATAAAATCATGGTCATGTTTGGTCATAATTCTTTATTTTGTATTTATTGTTATGCATTTTTTATGTTGTTAGTATGCTACCTTTTTTTTTTTTTACATCCATTTACAAACACATGTTCAAATTCAAAGATTTTGGATCGTTAAAGGCTCCCGGAGGAGTGGATAGCAATCAGTTAATTGGTAAATTCTACTTAAAATTTTGTTCTATACTGGATGTGTTATATACTGCACAAATTAATATTATTAATTAATTGGTCAAAAAATTAATAAAGTTTAATTGGTAACAAAATTTTATTTACCAAATTTTGAGAATAATTAAACCATTATAATTGTGAGAATAATGAAAACAAATTCGGCCTAATTTTATAAGAAAAAATAATTTATTAATTATTATTTACATCAATAATAATAATTCAAATACTTATCTATACTTCTATATCTATACTACTGTTAATAATTGACTGAAAATTATTTTTAAAAAACTTTTAGAAAAAGTTAATTACACTTTTCTTTTGAAAACTTTAAATTATTTAAACTTAAAAAAATAATTAAACATGGATTGTTAGATTATTTATAATAATTACAATTAATTCATTCAAATATGGAGGAGGAAGAAAAAAGTAGATGAGATACAGTGAACATGAATATACTTAACTTATAAAAGTATAATTACACATATATTAGTGTAATTGACTATTAATAATTGCCTAATAATAATTATGATAATTAAAATAAACATTGGCCGTTGAATTTATTTTTATAATAATTATAATTAAATTATTTCTAATTTTTCCCATATTTATTTTAGTAATAATATAATTACATAAGTCAAATTACATATTGATCTTTTTAAGATAATTGTAGACAAACAAGTCAATTAATTGAGTAATACTTTTGCACTAATCTTATAATCAAATAAATGTACATGTTCAATATTAATTTTTTTTTATAATTCATCTTAATTTTTACTATCTAAATATATAATAAAAAATTTATCTGTGCATCGCACGGGTAATTAGACAATTATTTGCTCTAATTCAAGTAAGGAAAACATCAGAAAATAAAATCGATCCAACAAATTTCATCAATTGCGATATATAATATTTGATGTTATAATTTATATAATTTTATGTCGATCCATATATTCTTAAAATATTATAGCAAATCCATTCCGTGCAACGCATGGGCGAAAATACTAGTTATTAAAATAATAAGGATAATTAAGTGGCTTTAAATCCACTAAAATAGTTAATAAAATTATTTACCTATCAGCATATATATGTTAATCTAGAGGTTATTGTCTGTCCCATTTCCAATAGGTCATGATTTTTTAGGGCATATAGTTATATAAATGGTATATAATTAGAACACAAAACATGGAGAAAACATTTTGCATGCATAAATATTCACTCACCATTAAGTACGCATAAATACACCACAAAGCATTTGAAAATGCGTCACTAGGTATAGTGATGTGTGGTGCATTGGTGTATTTTTAAACACCGTGTGATGCATTTATGTATATTTAATGGTGAATTCGCACCAATCGCAAACTTATATATATATATATATATATATATATATATATATATATTATACTGTGAATATACAAAGCTAAGCACTTATACGGAAGGAATATTATTGGATGAAATGGCAGCCGACTTTTGCATGAAAAGAGGGATGAGAAGTAAATAAAAATATATATAAACACCCACCCTGGCCTGGTTTATTGCCGTGAATCTCGTCTTGTGTTTGCCCATTACACTCTCACCTCAATAATTGCTACCTTTATTTCTACCTCTTTCAATTCTTTCATGTTCCATCTTTCCGGTTTTAGTTTATTATCGTAACGGCAGCAACTGTTAAGGTGATGTCCATCTAAGATAATCATCAATAAAAGAATTCAATATGATCAAGTTAAGTGTTAATTTTATTATGAAAGTTAATTAGTTCAAAAATAGAAGCCAGACCAGATCTTAAACTTAATTACCGTTTTATAATCTCTTGTAAAACTTAGATAAAGATAGATATTGTACAATTTTCTCCTTCTCGAAAAGTCGACCTTTTTTTTTTCCTCCACCTAGCACTACCCTCCAAACAAAAGCACCTTAAATCAAGGTTCCATTTTTGATACACTACAAAATATTACTCTGATTTTGTTTTATGAAACTAATGTAAAATCGTATTAAGTGGTATTTTTATATTCTTGTGCAGTAAACTTAGAGATCGGAATGGTATAAAACTATGTATAAGATTATCCTCCATGATCTGCATATATCAAACATGAAAGTTGAGTTGATGAGATCGATGGAGTGGGAAGATGATTGATTGAACCCCACCTTATTATGGTGCAATTAATTAAAATGAAAAAAATGGTAGTCCCACTACTTGAAAGGAAGGTAATGCGGCTTCTCTCTTTCCTTCCTAGTGGATAGCACAACATCATCATCTATCTTTCATTTCCCAGCTAAGAGATATTGTGGAATCACCTGGATGCTGACCACCCTTAATAATAATATTATTAATATATAGTCCCAAATTTCTTGATATATATGAGAGAGGGTTCAGATGAGAATATGACTCTCACGTAAAAAATGAAATTGAACTGAGCTCATTCATCTATTGTAATAGATTAAGAGTTAATAGTTGCTGAAAAATAAAGATAAAACAGGTCAGATCATTTGTATAAATTTTGTAATAATTATAAAATTAATTATGTATTTTTATTACTAAAACCTTTTGCATTGATGCATGAACTCTGATAGACGAGTGTGATTAGTCCTAACTTTTTACTGTGGTTAGTTGTTTTCATTTGAACCCACACCTATATATATACAGACACATCTTGTTCAATTTAATCTTGACTTGATCAAATAAACAAGGAGTTGACAAAAGCTTTGTTGAGTTAATAAAATTTAAAACGTATTTTCAACTATCAACTTATCTTTCCAGTTGAGTTGGAATACATTTTTCAATACATTATCTGAGTCAAACTTACGGGCCTCCTGAGGGGTGTTAAGCGTAATAAATATAAATAAATAATATACAACCTAGTTAGCAGATTAAACTTTCAATTGTGATTGAACCCTACTTCAATTTTGAAATCCCAGGTTAGGTATATTGGTTTGTTTTTATGAAGAGGGCATTTAGTGATTCCATACATGGAGGTTTGTTAATAGAATTAATGTTTAATTAAGTTGTCATGGGCCTATGCTTGGGAGGCAAGTTTGGGTTTGCTGGTCTCCACCATGATATGGAACCATTAAGCTCAATACAGATGGTGCTAGAAACGCTAACTCGGGCATGGTTAGTGCTAGTGGTGTTCTCCGCGATCATAATGGTATGTGAATCGTGAGGTTCACTATGAAAATCGGAATCACTAATAGCTTCACCGCCGAACTTTGGAGCCTCCGGGAGGGGTTGCTCGTTGTCAAAAACCATGGTTTCGAAAAGATCATTGTTGACAAACTCGGAAACGAACTATGGTACAAGCCATGAATGAGGAAACTGAGTCCAGGCCGAAATTTGAAACTTTGATGACTGACGGCAAGTTTATCATGAATCAATTTCGTGAGTGTGAGATTGTCCATGTTCTTCGTGAGGGTCATATATCAATGTGTCGACCACCTAGTTAACACAGGGCAAGGCAGCCACTGGAGAACACCAATCTTTCGTGTCAATGTAAAATCTCAAAAATGACAAAATACTTCCAACTGCATTTCTAAAATTCAAATCCAAAATCATTCGAGACCTCTAATTAAATTGAAAGAGACCTGTGTAATCTCATTCCTTCGCATAACTAGGTTTAAATGGGTCATATTAATTTGGTCAGGGCCGATTTTTTTATTTGCGTGGTCCTGTGTTGGTAAATAAGTGGGGCCCTATTAAAGTATAAATAAACCGCGAATTGAAGAAAAATTGTAAAGAGAAAAATGTAAAAAACTTAATTTTGGGCCCATATAATTACAAATACATATACTAACTATTAGGTCAGAGCTGAACTAAGGGCCCCTAAAATTTCGAGACCCTGTACTGTTGCACATCTTGAACGCCCTAAAATTAGGCCGTGAATTTGGTAAAGTGGTTTTGTAAGACAAATTAAAAGGGAGGTGAGGACAGTGGACATCAAGTCAAAGTTTCTTAATTTGACACCAACAAAAAACCTAGGTTTTTTTCTTGAAACCATATCTGATGCAATTATGCAAAACGCACCGAAATTGTAATGAATGGTCTGTAAGCAATCTTAAATATATGGGACTACTCGAGGTTAACGACAACAGGATGTGTAAATGTCGTGTCAATGTCTTTAATTAAGGCGGCACTAAGTCATTAAGTCTGATCTAATGCATATGTATGATTAACATGGGATCAATCAAAGATTATTGTCCATGATTAAGGTAGTTAATCTTTTCCCATAATTAATTTTATGTTTGACCACTTCTATGATATTGATCCTAACGAATATTCACACGCAAAAGAATTGAGATGGTAAATATCAACATCCATATTCTATATTTTGTAATTTGTAATTAAATATCTCAAGGTTTAATTTAATTATCCAGTAGATTAAATAAATTTGATGGGTTAATACTTCTCATTATATTTGTGAAATTCCTACCTGGTCAATAAAAAACACACGTTGAAAGTCCGAAGAAACCTCCATCCTTTAAACACACACGCTAGTCTAGTGGATTGTCGTCGTTATTTTTTGTCACGCCATCTACATTATAATTTTGCTTGTAATATTTTGTACCTCGTGATTGTTGAGAGAGTTTCTCGATTTAATCAACTAGCAGGTTAATTAGATGGATTATTTGGTCGAAAATTAAGGTAGTTAAGTGGGGGATAATTTCATGATTAGTTCGTTAATATAATTACAATAGCACTAAGATGCCAAAATGATTTCATCTTTGATGACCATGTGCACACCTAACGCCTTATATCATTCAATTGGCATGTCGACCGCCAACATGAGGTTTTTTAGTGTCTATGCCATCATTCTCTTTGCCTCTTTTTTTTTTTTCCCCCTGTTTAAATTATATTATATTTAAAGTATGGCATGATTAAACAATTAATTAATAAAGTAAAGAATATTATTTTAAAAATATGGGCATAAAGTATGTTTATACTTAATAACTGCGTGTATTGTAAATAATTAATAACCGATTTCAAATTATTTAATTAATTAAATTATTTAAAAAGAAAACTTGGGTGCATACATATATTACACACACCCAAGACATTAGATAAATCTTAACTAATTTATTCACTAATGTCACAAGAATCTTGTACTTGTCATTGCATTTTAAATTAAATAAAACCCTACGGCATGTTCTTTTCTTCTTCTATTGAAAGAGCGCAATAAAATCCGAATGAAATTTGAATTAGTACAAGAACAAACAATGATTTAGTTTTTTATTGGACAATTTAAAAGGAAATGGATCAAATAAGCTCTTAAACTTTACCAAAAAAATCAATTAGATCCTTGAACTTTTAAAATTTACAATTAAATTCACAAACATGTTATTTTGAAGCAATGAAACCCACAAACCTGTTGGCTGGTGATCTGTAATTGCATGTCAACTAGGGTTTCAGGCAACTTCAACAAACGTCCAACCAAATTCCGGTAATCCATGTCAAATACCAGCGCCCAAGCAGGAGGTGAAGAATTACGTTAGTTTGTCTTCAGGACTGGAAACGAACGTAATACGTTTTTTCTTTTTAATATTTATTTTTGTTTAATTTTTGAAAAACAATGTTCAACATATAGCTTATTTAATAAAAACTAATTAATTAAAAATTTTAAAGTTTTAAATGCAACCCCATCAACTTTAATCATAATACCATACAAATTGGCATGATTACAATAATTTAACTTGTTTGAGGCGTTAATCATATTTTTTTAGTCGAATGACCTAATTGCATTTTCGAGTGTAGTTCAGTGATTATTTTAAACCTTTTTTCCTGATAAAGTTTTGAGATGTGGGAAGAGCAAAAAAAAAGAAAAAGATAATAAGTTGATACATCTCTTGTGCAAGAAATGAAAATATTTTTGTTGATGGTGGGAGTGCAAATGTGAAAGGCAATGGCAAATCAAAGATGCAGTAGGGCGGGGCAATATATGTAATAGATAAGCTGATATATAATCAACTAAGCACTAGTTATGTCATGTCTGTTTGAAAATTGCTTTTCAATGTTATTGCTTTTTGCTTTTGTAATATGCTAAGGTCAAAAATGTTGTGAATATGTCTCCTTTCACTCCTTAATTCATCCGAAAAAGTGTTTCTGCCAATGCTTTTTCTAACCTTAGCTTTTTCCTCTCGAGTAATACATAGACTAATGGGCTTATGTATGTTTGAATCTACGCGTGTTTTACTACAATGAAAACTTTAAGCGATTAGTGATGATGCATATTTATTATTTTATATTGATCGTATAGAAAACTTATGATATTATATTTTAAATTTAAAAATAGAGAGTACGTTGAGTTTAAAGTGATGACAAATCCGATTTAGTTATATGATTAAAATAATTGTTGAGGGATGCTAGAAAATAAGAGAATTTAAAAAAGAATGGAGTTAGTTTTATAAATATTGCAATCTTTAAAATTTTCAATATTTATAAAATTGACATCATGTTCGTTCTTTGTTTGTTCTTTACTAAAATCATCAACTGTTGATGAACTTAAATAGGGAGATGAATTTTTTTACACTTTTTAATTTTTACATGAGGACATTGTTTTCCTTTTATCCCCTCCCCCACCAACCCCCACCCCACCCCCACCCCCACCCACACCCACACCCACACATGCAAACACATATATATGAAAATGTTTAGGTGAGAACACATTCCCTATAAAAAAGTGTGAATACATCCACACTCTTCATTTTGAGAAATCAAAGTCTAGAATCTTATCATTACTAAACTTTCGAGTTTACACTAATTATAAAATGAACCAAGCTCAAAATCTTTAATAATTATAAAGTTAACCCCGTATTTTATTTTATTTTATTTTTTACTAAAATTCTCAATCATTGATAAACCCTGATGAAAGATCGAGATTAGTTTTCACTTTTACAAGAAAGCTCTATATATTCTCATTTGATCATATATATATATATATATATATATATATATATATATATATATATATATATATATATATATAGTATCTTCTATAGTTTTTTTTTGAAGATAGTATCTTCTATAGTTTTATTCAATCAAATCATGTAATCTCTTGCATGAGCATTTATTCAAAGATATGATAGAATTGCCACCCAACTGATCGGTAGACCCTACTACATGACCACTTCTCATACAATACGATGCATACTAAATAAATGAAAATATTATTAGTTGTATTGTCACAAATATGTAGTACCAAATTTGATCTCGATTGACGTACACTACTATGAGCAAATATGGTGTAGCTAGGGATATCTATTAATATAAGATATTTTATCAATTCGATGCATATAATAAAAATGTAACAAGGTAGGTTAATTTTTTTTTTGTTTTATTAATTTTATTTAAGATGGGAGGGTATGTATTTACTATTTAGAACCTTACTCAACTATCCTAGAAAAAACAATTAAATATTTTACCAACCTCATACAACAATTAATGTTAAATTTACCTTAAAATTAAATGTACCCAAATTATGATAAACTATATATGCATGATTCCATTAAATAAACATAATGTGAAAAAGTAAATGCTTGATTATTAATTGGAAAATTTAATTATTTTTCTGGAGAACGATAAAAATAGATGTTATATTACTTGTACAATTAAAAAGTAGAAATAATGAGATAAAGAAATATAAAACTAGAGAAAAGAAAAATGAAGAAATGAAAAAAGCAAATAGAATTGTAGTTAATAATGCATCCTTTCGTAGCTCTAGCTATTTCGTTGGTAGTCGATGGGTGTAGGTGGAATTCCTATCCGTTCCTTTCAATAAGGCATCTATGAAATTACCTTCATGCATGTGGCTCTTTCAGAATGGAGTGTAAATTATATGATCAGATTCTATCGAGAAAAATTAATAAAATGCCCTAAATGCACATATTTTACATGTTTAGTGTTTTAATTGTACACTTTTTAAGTTCAGTGATCTAATTACGCGCACAAAAACAATAAGTTAGTGGGCTAATTGATATTTTTTTGTAATTTAAAAAAATATATAATTAAGATGGAATTATAAGGTAATTAGGTAGCATAATTATAGCTAGGTTTGATAGACAAAATAAAATGTTGTCTTGTATTGGGAGTTCCAAGGAGATTCTAACTGTCGAAACGAAATGGTTACGTTAGTGAAAGCAAAGGGACATATGTATATGTATATGTATATGCAAATCCCATCAGCCTCGGAATCTTTTGGGTATTGAGATGGGTTTGATGATCGATCATCGTAAAAAGCTGTCTTAGCCCTATCCCCAATTTCTACATATCACACCAATTATCAATGTACTTTCTCCACATGTAACTATATACACTCTTGTCCCATGCTCTACATGTGTCTATACATACATTATTTACATTGCCGACAAAATCAATACGACAACATCATGTGTGATTGACTGGAAGAGACTTATCCATTCTTAACTGATCAGTTTTAATTTGGGTATAGTGTAATCTTAAATCTCTTGGCCAACGAGTGAAAGAATCATATACGACAAGTTATAGAACGCTCTTGATTGTATGTGTATATATGATCTGTTTTTTTTTTTTTTAATCTCTGTACAAATAATTTTCACGTCGCATTATTTGTGTTTTTTAATACAATTTTAACATGATAGTGATAGATAGAACGGTGTTTTGATTTAATATTATTAAATAATTGAGTGATTGATTGATATGTAGACACGACACACCATGATACGATATTTTGTATAGAATTGAATACTTGAATATGTCCAAATTTTCAAATGCAATGCATATTGAGCTAGCATCTAGAACTGAGATTTGTGACCAACTGACCAAGTAGGGCTACCAAGTAGCAATCCTTACTATCAAGGATCATATATGCCACCTAATCATCTATACTCTTAAACAATGTACAAATACATAAAAGACTTATGAGCCAAATAATTATATTCAACATGTTGTATTACATGCTATAATCTTTCAATCAAAAAACCTATAAACCAAACACCCCAACTTTCAAATGTATTTTCATGTTTAATTAATTGATAATCTTAATTATATGATATTATTGTTGTTTAGGTGTTTGATTGCGAATAAGATATACACACAATTTTTTTTTCAAAGTTTAAGAGGTTAAGATGTTCTCAATCAGTTGGGATGTATTAAGGATCATTTTTTAAGTTCTAGGGCCTTGTTTCATTGAGCAAGCTAAGGTGGCTTTTTATAGTATGGAGAGAAAGCACGCGTCAAAATTTTCGCCGACTAGAGATATATGCACGCCTAACTAGTTAGGTCAAATGCACCACGCGTTGGCACTGAAGTAACCTGAATAGGTGTGTCAACTCTGTGGATGCTTCACGAGTTCGCGTGCTGATTTTTTGTCTAGGTATAATAGAACCTAGACAGCTATGACGACTGACTGGAGGCTTCATCACGCGCTGATTTTTCGTTTAGGTGTAATAGGACCTAGACTGGTATGACGACTGACTGGACGCTTCATCACATGCTGATTGTCCGTTTAAATAGGGTCCACTTCCCGACCTCTAAAGTGAGGAGCTGAGGCACAATATTGAAGTTAAATAAGTTCTGAAATTGCTAAATAAGTAAATACGCCCACCATTAATTTTATGACATTATAAATTGATTTCTAATAATCATGGATTATAGTATATGATACAATGTATAAATAAAATAAAATTAAAAAAAAAAAAAAAAAGTTGGTCGGAGTTAGGAAGTTGGTGGCCAGACAAAGGTTGCAGGTGTTCACATGGGAAGATACTCACAAAGCTGAACTACGCTGCTGCTGCAACCAAGCTTCAGCTCTGGATTCTGGAACAAAACCTATTTTAATTATTACTTTTTATTTATTAGAAAATTATTTATTTATTTATTAAAATTACATTTTGTAGGTTTTCATTAATAAAATTTTGTTCAAGAAAAACAGTTAAGAAAAGAATATTCATCGTACCCTTCAGAAAGATACACTGATTCCCTCTTTTTCCCCTAGCTTTTATTGCAGATGCATGAATGAATGATGAATATATCCCACTGTACTAAAAATTAAATAACTAATTTTTTAAAACAAAATTATTCTAATTTCTATTTTTAATTTTAACTTATTATACAATATAATATAATAGAGCTGTGAATTCAATAGGAAATTACGTGTTTCTAGTGCGAATTGAAGCAAAAGTCAATATTCAATAGCCATAGATCGTTAGTCATATCTATTTCAAGATTGCGATTAATACTTTTATTTTATTTGGTTTTTTGGAATTATTAAGAATATAATAATAATATATTGAGTGAATTTAAACGTGAATCGTAAGATCTATAAACTTTAATTGAATACATTATTTTTTTATGAATCGAGATGACAATGGTGCAAAAAGGTTATTGTGAGCCCACTCGATTAGTAAAAAGGTGTTACTTTATCTTATTCGGGAGATCGACGCTCTCATAAAAATCTAAGAGAAAATGAGTAATTACTATCCAGCCATCCAATTTGCATACTTGTTTTCTTCATGACGATATGGTTAATTGAACCCAGCCAGTCTCTGTTGACCAAATTGGTAACTAGAATTAATGTCAAATTGTAAAAGTTTTTAGAGTAAATCAAAACGTTTAGTACAAACTAAGTAAGGTTAAACATTATTTTTATAATTTTTTTCCCTTGAATAAACATTATACGCAGAGGAATACGTAAGAAGCAATTAATAAATAGTAAGGTTGCGGTTGGGTCCGACGTTTTCTTGAAGTAGACAGAAACTTTAATTTTTCACATTTGTAATTTTTTTTTCTTCATAAAATAGAATATGCTTTCTTCTCAAAAGGTTGAATCTCCAACCCTAAAAACTCTACATTTCAGTTCGATAGAGCATTTTAGATGATGTAAATCATGATGCGCACAAAAGACTGCAACTGGTGAGACTCAATCTCTGATTTTTTTCCTCAAACTTCAGTTATGTGACCATCCAACTGAGCTGTCCATGTTGACAAAAGCCTATACGCTTAGTTGCGTACTGTTCAAAATAATGGTCAAATAAGTGGAACATAATTCTAATACTAGAAAGTTAGAATTTAATTCTTAGCAATACTTTTTCGAGGGGTACAAAATTCTTTTTTTATAGGAGCGATATTTAGTTAGTGTACACCTTCAAATAGTGTCAATAGATCATATTCGCATTGTCAAAAAAAAATGGTACGTTTCTAATTAACACCAATGGTATCAATTCCTTAATTAATTAATCCCATCGAGTTGGTCACCACCCATATTAGCGTATAATTACGCACTAATCCTTCTTTGAATATAATAATCTTTAAACTCCATAGTTTATGGCATGTGGAAAATCTCCTGGTTTTGCGGCTAAATGCTTTAATTATCTCTGTTAACAAGACTCAACAGCAAATTGTTATTAGATAAGTCTTGACGTGTTTAGTTAGTATAAAAGACATCAAAATATATTAAGTTATATTACATCAATGGTAATCACAAAGTTTCTTGATATAACATTATGTATTATCACCACTATAAGATTAATATGAATTTGGCACATATCACATCTGTAGAGTCTAACTTTTATCCTTTAAAAGACTATACACGTTATAAATAAAAATGATGTCTAAAGTCTTGAAAGGGGTGGCTAAGTGGATGCAACATAATTCTCGTACTTAAATGTCACGAGCTTAATTAATTCTTACGAACGCCCTCTCAATCAAGCCCATCGCATAGGGTTTTCTAAGTGCAATTTACCTCTCTTTTGCGGGTTATTACACATGAGCGGGTTTATCCCGCACAAACTCTTGGTTAATTGTGCAACTGCAGTTTGCCCTCATTACCCCAACCCAAAAAAAAAAATGATGCCTACAGTTGTGTGGTGGCTCGGTGACGATTATTTGGATAGAAGAAAAAAAAAATTATAGGAGTCTATTGTGAGTCAAGACAAGTGATATCTTACCCTTTTGACGATTGAATTTTTTTAGTGTAATTTTTTTTTTTTTTTACGGTGGTGTTTAAGTGTCGCTTTTACGTGATCTTTCGTGATGAGTGAATTATCTATCACCTAATGAAAAAATAGCAATGTTGTTCAGGACCATGGGCAAAAAAATGGAAAGTGAAAAGATAACAAAAAAAGTATGTAACTTTCTTGAAATAAAATATATTCCCCAGCCAAGAAATCCCAATTCCAAGTACTTAAAACAGTTAAGAAATTTGAAAGGAGATGGAAGACAAGTTGGTGAACAGCTGTATTTTAGATACCATATATTACATTAGTCTTTGTTTTACATTAATATCTTCATCAAAGTGATAAGGTTGTCTTTGTTTTACTTCAAATCTTAGGGGTTAATATAATATTCTTGATGAAACATGTAATATTTTCAAATCAAAATGTAATATTTAGGGTTAAATAGTTACTCATGAGAAAAAATAATAATAATAATAATCATGAGTAAATTATTTAATGTTATTTTATGAGTAAAAATGTAATATTTATGACAGAATATAATGGTTTTGATGAAAATACAATACTTTTAAATCAAAATGTAATATTGAGAGTTTAAGAGTTGCTTATAGTGAAAATTTTAATACTTATGTGAAGAAAAAAATACTACGTAATATTTATAAAAAATTTGACCCGTTTCACGGATCCTCATAGGAAAATTTGCCATTGAGTAATGAGTAAAACCCACGTACAACTGCAAACCATACATGGCAACATTTGTATGCACACAAATATCATTGAAAATATGTTTAATATTACAAAAATGTCATTACATTTTACATCGAATATACTGTTGATCAGTGTAATAAACGTTATATATATATATATATAAAATGAAATAAATGTGAAAGGTAGAATTATTTAGAATTAATTGGGGTGACATTATATTAAATAAAGTGAGGGGGGAAAAGGCAAATGAAAATGTGATGAATGGCATGATTGCAAGAGAACATCAGCCTAAACATGCACATGACTTCTTAATTATATTCTTTTTTAGAGGGGCCCATCTCTTGTCTATCACCCAACACATTTTCACAACATTGCTATATATTGAATCAAATTGCACATGATTATCTGATTAATTAATTTTGCATTTTATACTTAATCTATATACACGTCATCTTTAAATGGTGTGAATTTGGGAAAGAGATAGCTTCAAACAACCCCCCCCCCCCCCTCCCCCCCAAACCCCTTGAGGATGTATTGATAATGGCTAGATTTGTCCATAACTAAAAATATGTCATAGCTTAACAAAGTAATTCATCCCCAATAGACAAAAATGACAATGTTACACATAATCATCAATAATCACATGTAGGGATATCCAAATCAAATTCATCCGAAAGTTAGTTTCGTAATCACAATGTTTAAAGTTTGACTCTCTTTGTAAGCTATCTATTTACATTATTGGTTTGAATCAGTAAACTATGAACAACATATGCTGATTTATTTTGTGTGATTCTTTACTAAGGATACAAGGCGATCTTAACCTAAACACATATTCAGGTAGCGATTGTAACTTTCCTATAAATCGAATCAATAATTACTTGTATTACGGAGTATTATTTATTTTAATTTTTTGAGTGAGAATATATTCAGTAATTATATATTATTTACTGTGCAACATGTGCATGTATTAACAGTGTTATGATTTGCCATGTATGTATATAGTAGTGATGAAGGTATTGTTTTACCCTAAAGAAACATCCCTAGCTAGGGTTCATTATTGGTGCTCATGAATAACCTTGTTTTCTTTGTTTAAACCTTAAGTATCAATTTGGACATTATTAGATTGACAAAAATGTTATCCAACACATTAAAATATCATGCGGGTATACATTAGTCAACTTAGGATAAATTTCTCCTTAATAGGCCGGTTACAATACATCGTATCCAGTATTTGGTGAAATTTTAAATTTTCTTTTATCAATTAAATTTTATTCTTTTAATTTAACGGTAATGCAATGATTTTAAAAATCGCAACTAATAATCTTGCCACCTATCCCATATTTTTAGCATCATAAAGAGTAAAGCCATTTTGCCATCCTCAATTCCCTACTAATCTTCACATTTTGACATGACGATAAAATCGTTTATATTTATTGGCTATCAATGAATTGACTGAATTCATTACAAGTTAAATTATAAATTTGAATTATTTGTGAACAAAGAATTTAAATTAGTTAAATAGTGACACGTAAGGATGCAAATATTAGAAAGGAATGTTACATTATTCCATTGTAAAACTCACATCTAAAATCACATATTAGTAACAACTAACAATTACAGATAACATCTAAAAATAACTGAATACCTAATAAAAATTCTGAACGGCGTTAGTAGACACGCAAAGTAAGTGCATCATAGACTCGTATAAATTAACTACAAAATTAAGGATGTAATGCAGTTTGAAGGGATATACATAATGCGTCCCACATTAACTATTGAATATGCCTTTGAACGGTTAAAAAAAAATAAAGATTAGTTTGGAAGAATTATATGCATAATTATTGTTGAGGTATATGAAGAAAGAAAATAGAGAATTTGTAGGGGAGAGGCGTGGAATAACAGGAATAATGTCATGGTAGAGCCAAACACGGCATGTAATTTCTTACTTTGTTTAACCATCTCCAGTCCATTCTCTGTCGGCTTGTTCTGTTCTACCACTCTCACAATCTCCTTATTCTAATCCCAGTAATTAGTAAACATAATCAGCAGGAGCAGCATTTAGGATTTGATTAATTTCTGAGTCCCAAATTAATTACCATTTCATAATGCATAATTATAGTACTATAATGGAGGCGTAGCTGGTATTGGCTAGCACTATAAAGCACCTCCGTGCTCATTGGCGTCGGATTTTCCGGCAAGTTTTCAGATTCCCCCACCACCCTAATCTCGATTGCTCCGCTGCCCTTTACCTGTCGTCCCGCTGCTATACACCTATTGTGTCTATCTATATAGCTTTCCTCTTTTGGGAATTCCCTTTTGTCTCTCTTTGGTTGGTTTCTTGATTTTCCGGCAGGGGTCTCCGCCGCCAGCGGCTGAGCTCATGATCTGGGAGGGGGATAGAAGAAAGGGGAAATTTTTGTTTGGAGGGGAGCTTTTCAGCTAGCTCCAAAAGGACTTTTTGGTATTTTCTTGAATGAAAACTGAAAAAGGTTCAATCTTTGGCAGTTTTTTAGGGTAGCCCAGAGAAAATCTATCTTTGGGGGGAGATTGTTTTCAACATTATGAAGCTTGTGGGATGGTGGTTTGGTGGCAAAAAGGGTTGTTTGTTGACTTGGGGAGAGTTGAAAGTAGAGGCCTTTCCTGAGAAGTGAAGGCACAGAACAGTAGTTACTGTAAGTTATTGCAGATTGAAGTAAGTGATTGGAGGAAAGAAAGGTTTGTTTCTATTGGGTTTTGTTGGGGAAGAAGAAGAAAGGTTGGATTGGATTTATTAGCACAGATTGGGGTTCTTATTTTGCTGAGATGAAGGTTCCATCAAATGGGTATATTGCAAATACAGGAGAAGGTGTTTATTTATTATGCCCTAATAAATTTCTTGCCATTTGTTTCTCCATTTTTTCTGTTTCTTGTGATGCTTTTCCTGCAATCTGTGCTTTACCTTTGCTGTTGCTGCTAATGTCTGCATTTTCTTGAGACCTAAATTTCATTGTCTGAAACTCATCATCTCTATTTTGGGATGAATCAGGGGAGAGAAAGGTGATCAATTCTGAGCTATGGCATGCTTGTGCTGGTCCATTGGTTTCACTGCCTGCTGTTGGGAGCCTTGTGGTGTATTTTCCCCAAGGCCACAGTGAGCAAGTATGTTTAGTTTCCTCCATTAGTCCATTTGGTTCAAGTCTTCAAGATATAAAAAACCCGAATCTCAAGTTTTGATTTTGATGAAAATCGTGTTTTATCTCGAGAACTTTCAGGTTGCAGCATCAATGCAAAAGGAGACTGATGGCATCCCAAACTATCCAAATCTGCCCTCCAAATTGATCTGTATGCTGCACAATGTCACCTTACATGTATGGTGCTTTCTCGGTTCCACAAAAGCTGTTTTAAATCCATATTCCATACCCTTATCGAGCCTGCTGTTAGTTTTCGAATTGGTTGAATGCAGAATTGTTGCAACTGAGATGTAATTTGATTCTTCGTGTCCTCTGATCTTTGTAGGCTGATCCTGAATCTGATGAGGTTTATGCTCAGATGACTCTTCAACCTGTAAACAAAGTAGGTCAGCTATCTTAGAATTGCTATCTCGTTTTTCACCTAACATGATACTAATCCGAAGCAATGATATATTCGGTTACAGTACGATCAGGAGGCTTTGCTTATATCCGATATGGGGCTAAAGCAAAACAGGCAACCTACTGAATTCTTCTGCAAGACGCTCACCGCTAGTGATACTAGCACTCACGGTGGTTTTTCTGTTCCTCGTCGGGCAGCTGAGAAGATATTCCCACCTCTGGTATTATATATATGCAGATAATAAGACTAGGAAGTTTGAAGTGGTACAAAACAAATATTTCTTGTTCGGTTTCTGACCCAAGTTTTTTTGGATAGGATTACTCGATGCAACCTCCGGCTCAGGAGATAGTATCCCGAGACTTGCATGATCAAACATGGACTTTTCGACATATATATCGAGGTACTTCAATAACGAAACAAAGAAAAATCTGCCTTGCTTATCTAAGTGAGCTATGTTTAAGACCAATCGTGCTCTCGGATTTGTTTAGGTTCTTAATATTACCTAGACTCGATATTCATTTTCTTGCTATTCAGTATTGCGTTTCTGTGAATATCTCAAACCGTTCATGAGGATTCAAATGCACTTGCCCGTTATAGTTTTTTGAGCGCCAATCTTCTTCTTGATGTCTAATTAAATTTCATTCTTTTTTTCACGTTAGGGCAACCAAAAAGGCACCTATTGACTACTGGATGGAGTGTTTTTGTGTCCTCTAAACGACTTTGTGCTGGCGATGCTGTCCTTTTCATAAGGTATCATCCGAAAATAAACTGCTTTCTGAGTTTCAGCAACCTAAGTATTTCGTTTCACTGAGCTTATAAAACGCAATGTAGGGATGAAAAGTCACAGCTTCTCTTGGGTATAAAACGTGCTAACCGGCAACAGCCTGCCCTTTCCTCGTCGGTTATATCTAGTGACAGCATGCACATTGGAATCCTTGCGGCCGCAGCTCATGCTGCAGCAAATAATAGCCCGTTTACCATTTTTTACAATCCGAGGTATAAAAACGAATGTTTTCTTACTTTTACTTCCTGCAATCCTCGTTTTTGGCTCTCAGAATACGCATTGGACTGAATCTCGTTGATTAAACAGGGCAAGCCCTTGTGAATTCGTGATCCCTCTTGCCAAGTATAACAAAGCTATGTACACTCAAGTTTCACTAGGCATGCGGTTTAGGATGATGTTTGAGACCGAAGAGTCTGGTGTGCGTAGGTATATGGGGACAATCACGGGTATCAGTGATCTCGATCCTGTTCGATGGAAAAACTCACAGTGGCGTAATCTTCAGGTACATAATAACTTTATAGCCATGGAATATATACGATTCACTTTTTCCCTCGGACTAATCCATTCCCCGTCAGCTTCATGTAATTTGATGTGAAATTTTCTTTATATTGGACTGAGATTGTGTTGTCTGTGTAATCATTGGAGGAGAGAACGAAAAAAAGTTCATATTTTGATGATATCTAACCCAAAAAAACGTAATCTTTGGTAGGTTGGATGGGATGAATCAACTGCTGGGGAACGCCCTACTCGGGTTTCAATTTGGGATATTGAGCCCGTTGTTACTCCTTTTTACATATGTCCTCCTCCATTTTTCAGACCCAAGTTTCCCAGACAGCCTGGGTTTATGGGTAAGAAACCTAGTAGTCCGCTCTCGTATACTTTTATTTTGGCAAACAAGCGAAAATATATTTGATGCAAGGAGTTCGTTTTGCAGGCGACGAGTCAGATATGGAAAATGTATTCAGGAGAGGCATGCCTTGGATTGGGGATGAATTTGGCGGCTTGAAAGATGCCTCGAGCTCGATGTTCCCTGGATTGAGCTTAGTCCAATGGATGAGCATGCAGCAGAATAACCAAGTCCCGGCTCAATCGGGACTGAATCAAACCGCTTTGCAAGGAAACCTTGGCGTCGATAACCATTCGAGGCTACTGAACTTTCAGTCCCCTACATTTGCTGCCCAGAATCTCCAGTTCAACAAAGCAAATCAGCTAAATCAGCAAGTTTCGCAGCTACAACAGACGCCATCTCCAACGTGGCCCCAACAGCAGCAGATGCAGCTGCAACACTCGTTGCAGCCCTCGTTGCCTCAACCGCAACAGCAACCGCAGCAGCAACCGCAGCAGCAATGTCAGTTGCAACCGCAACAGAATATGCATTCGAGCAGTTTGAGTAACGGTGTTGTGCCTTCCCCGATTCCAAATCAGAGCCTCCCGCAATCTGCTATGCATTCTCAGCTTCAGCAGCAGCAGCAGCAGCAGCTAATGGCGGGGAATGTGCAGTTGCCACAAAACCCCCCTGCAGCTAGTAAACCGACGTTTCCACAGACATCATTGCCTCAAGAATCGCCATTTCAGCAACAAATCGACCAACAATCCGTCCTTCTGCACAAACCTCAGCAGCAACAAACGCAATTGCAACAAGCTCCGCTTCAGTTGCTTCAGCAAAGCCTAATGCAAAGGCCACAAACGCATCAGTCTTCACAGCCGAACCTTTCTGAACACCAGCTGCAACTGCAGATGCTACAAAAACTGCAACAGCAACAACAACAACAACAACAACAACAACAGCTCTTGTCCCCGGTTGGCTCCAATTTGGAACAGCTGCCCCAACAGCAACAAGTGCTCCAGCAAAACCGTCAATCACAGCCTCCCCCGTTGCCTCAACAGCAGCTAGGTAACAACAGTTTCTCCACATCCCCGCTACTTCAATCCCCGAAGTATCCAATTAACCAGCCCCAGGGCCAGCAAAAACCACCAATTACAATAAAAGCACACTCCGGCCTTACAGATGGGGATACTCCACTGCGTTCAGCCTCACCATCCACCAATAATTGCCCAGTATTTCCATCTAACTTCCTCAACCGGAACCAGCAGCCTCCAACAATTTTGCTGGACGATTCTATAGTTGATCCTTCTTCTAATCTGGTTCAAGAGCTTCGTACAAAGCCGGACCTCCCGATAAAACATGAGTTACCCATCTCAAATCGTACAGAGCAGCCTAAATACAAAGGTAACGGTACTGATAACTTAGATGCAACCTCATCCGCGACATCATATTGCTTGGATGCTAGCGGCCTCCAGCAGAACTTTTCACTGCCGGGCTTCTGTTTGGACGGTGACGTTCAATCACATTCTAGGAATAGCATGCCTTCCGCAGCTAATATTGATGCACTGGCACCAGATGCTTTGTTATCAAGGGGTTATGACTCTGGAAAAGATATGCAAAACCTGTTTTCTAATTACGGGAATTCTCCTAGGGATATCGAGACAGAGTTATCCACTGCCGGGATCAATTCCCAAACGTTTGGTGTGCCAGATATGTCTTTTAAAGCAGGTTGCTCCAATGATGTCACTATCAACGAGCCTGGCGTTTTGAATGGAGGTTTGTGGCCAAATCAGACTCCACGTATGAGAACATACACAAAGGTTTGTTCTTTTTCTGCTAAGCATACTTTTATCTTCGTCCCAAAATCAGTGCTAGTCCTTGAGTTGCATTATAATAGTCCTGACATTGGTTAAAAATTGTGAAAGGTTCAAAAGCGGGGCTCTGTAGGAAGAACTATTGATGTCACACGTTACAAGGGGTATGAAGAACTAAGGCAAGATCTGGCACGTATGTTTGGTATTGAGGGACAATTAGAAGACCCACAAAGAACAGAGTGGAAGCTCGTCTATGTAGACCATGAAAATGATATATTGCTCGTTGGCGATGATCCTTGGGAGTAAGTCTCGGTTTCCTACACACTTTGTACTCTACACTTCTAAGTTTTACTTACGTTACCCTTAAATTTCTTTCAGCGAATTCGTGAGCTGTGTCCAGAGTGTCAAAATACTGTCTGCTGCAGAAGTGCAGCAGATGAGTTTGGATGGAGATTTGGGGCCGGGCCCAAATCAAGCTTGCAGTGGGACCGACAGTGGTGGTGCATGGAGATGAGACTATAACAACAACTTACCTACATTATTTAACATGTAAAAGTATTCAGATCCAGAAGCTAACTCGCTATGCCGTTTGGTTTGAAGCCCTTCCCGAGATTCCCAAGAATTCAGGGCTGCATATCCACCCGCTAAAGTGTAATGGAGCCATTGTACAATAGCCAATTGAGCAGACTCGACACGAGTTCGTGCCCTTGTTTTATGCCTTGACATGAACTCATAGAGTTGTTTCAGGACTCAAACAACTTTAAAATGGTGGAAATTGACTGCTTAGCTTCACTAGTTGCTTTCCAGGTCACATTGTGAAGTGTAAAGATCTTGGCTTCTTGGGGTCCCATTTTCTTATGATTCTTACTGGGAAATGTAAAGCTGCTTTCAGAGGAGTAGAGAGACAATATATATAATATAAACTTTGTTCAGTTCTTAGGTTTCATGCAAGACATCCTCAAGTATTTTTGTCCTGAATTTGTTAAGGAACATTTGCTTCAGGATGGATTGTTGTCTCAGAACAAACCTATGTACCTTATGAATATGGAAATGCAATGCATAATTGAGTAAATCATATCCCCATCAACATTTTCACATTACTAACCACTAAGTTTGAATCTATAACATTTTTGCTTTTCGGGAATCGAGAATCAAGATGGGAATTTCACACAAAAATGAAAAGGTACAACAGTAGTAGAAGGTGTGATAATTCACTTATGCCATTGCTTAGTTTCCATGTAACAAAAAGAAGAGAGGAAATTCTATTACAGTTGACACAAGTATCACTAAGACTTTGCTAAGGAATATTCTCAAACATGATTTTCCAGTTTTCTGAGCCGAAATAGACTACAAATTTTTTGGAAAAATAGAAATTCTGTCGCAAGGCGACTATGAGAGCACAGCCATTATATCAGATGCCCTCAATGCAATGTACTCAGAACCATCACTGCCTTTAAACTCATTGCCGGCATACTTGGAATACAGTACGGTGTTACCAGAACTAACGGGTAAAGATTTCCTGTTTCCTTCTTCATCAAGAGGACCAGGTCCAACAGCTACAACCTGTTACGTCAATCAATGGTAAGAACAGATCCTAAACATCATGCAATAATGGGAACACAGATCACTTAAAATGGAGATAGTACAATGAATGATTACTGTGGAAATGCAAATTTTTACTTTTTAAAGTAAATTCTTACTGTGCCAATGGAAGGCTTCTCCTTGGTAGCCTCAGTAAGCAGCAACCCTCCAGCTGTTTTGTCTTCGGCCTCAGCAACCTATATCAAAATGCCAGGCAAGAATTTTCATGTTTCAGAATGATGCAAATAAAAGATCGAAAAAAAACTGAGCCTGTCATTGAGAAGCATGCAATTACTCCAAAACTTGACTGGCCTCATAGTAGGTCACATCACTAGATATTGAACTTAATATTGCAAAAATTTGAATCATGCCTTGCAGGTTTTAGAGGGCTTATTCTTTAAAAAATGACTAGTGTGACATTCAGGGTACAGTTGTTGGGGCATTAAACAGGTTCATTATGTAGTGAGACAAATGAACCTTGCAAAAAATAAACATAATAACCAGGTGAATGACAAACCTTTATTAAAACCCTGTCATTGAGGGGCTTCATGTCCTTGACTTCATCTGTTTCAAGAATACCAACAATGTCATCCTCTTTCAAAAGTAGATGATTGGTTCCATTGAACTCAACCTCTGTCCCAGCATATTTCGAGTATACAACCTGGGTTCCAGTCTGTGCATAGTAGGAAATTTTCAGCATTAGGAAGTTACATTATAGCTATAACAGATCATTTCATCACATTCAATTACCTTCAGACTGACGTCCACCTTAGTCTTTCCAATTGTTCGGCCCTCTCCCACAGCAACAACCTCACCACCCTGGGGTTTTGATTGTGCTGTTGTTGGAAGTAGTATGCCCCCAACTGTCTTCTCTTCAGAAGTCTTTATCTTCACCAACACTCTATCCGCCAGTGGCTTAAGTGAAGTGTACTGAAAGAAGGAATTAAATGACCAAAATAAGTAATAGAGCAAATACAATCTAGAGAAAAATCTTCAAACCCAGCCCTGCGTATCATGGGTTCCATTCATCTACCAAAAACTGTAATTGACTATTAATGGTATTGCCAACCTAAGGCTTTTAGAACAGAACACTAACACAAAACACCAGCCAAGGCTACATGCGTAGCAAGTACCAAGACAAATAGAGTCAGAGTGTCAGCAGTCAAAACTGTTATACTTGGCAAGCAATTAGGCAAAAGGATTATTGCTTAATTGAGTAGGCTGAGCTTCTCAAAAGTTAGGCTTTGCTTTTAAAAAAATCCTCACTTGAAGGATTATATCATTATAACTCTTGTCTATTCTTGAAAGCCCAATTCTATTGGATTTAATTTGTTTGGCTGAAAAAGCACATGAACAAAAACAATGAACCAAGCCATAAACATACCAACCTTAAAACTAAGAACAAAGAAATTTCGCATATCCTAAGTGGAGACACAATACTATGGCCCTATGCCCCTATGGCAACTCGACAAAAATAGATAATGCACCAGTCCAGCTCAAACTATGCACATCTAACTCCTGTCAAACAGTAGCAGTATCCTCCCATATCTTCTCCCAACATGAAAACAACTAAAATGACTCAAAATTATTCATAGTAATACCAAAAAACATTCACTAAAAGAACAAGTGCATACCACAACCATAACAAAAAGAAATTACCTATTATGTACTTTCAGTCAACAAATTAAGTAATTGTAACTAAACTGAAAGTATATGCTAATTATAATAGTTACATATTAGTCGGTAATGCAGGTTATAAGCAATTCCAACAGCACACTACGAACCTTAGGGGCAACAGTAGTAGCGGCCCTGACGACGAGTCCCCGGAAGGGGCTGTTTGCGCTCTGCCTCTGAGGAGCGAAAGACGCAACCTTTACGGTGTTAGTGGACCTGAGTCCATCAAAGGAAGCAAATCCCTTGGCGGAGATGGTTGAAGCAGTGAGCTGAATTGATGCCATTCGCTGTTTTGACCCGGAATGACAAAATCCAGTTAAAAGGTTGTTACTTTTCGGAACTGAAAGCTGCAATAGGGATGAAATCAAGCTGAGAATCGGTAGGGAAAATGCATACCTGAGTATTAGGAAGAATGCAGTGGAGAAACCGAGGAATGGAGAGTGTGGAATGAGGATAGTGTTGAGTGATAATTGCTTGTAGGGGATAATAAAACCCTAGAAGGTTCGAGAGGGATGGGTCGCCTTGCAAAACAGGAGATGCTTCTAGAATTTTATCTTGTTTTACTTGGGCCCAATTTGTCTACAAAACATATGGGCCGTCTTGGATCCATGGGCATCATTTCATTATATAGGCCCATTATTCGTTTTCCAATAGTTATACTAGGAACCAGAGTCCACCTCGTGAGATGATCCGTGCCAATTTATATATTGACTGTTCAAAATTTGAATTATGAACATTCAGTACGTAAATTGTGAGCATTCAGTATATAAATTTCATTCAAGAGATCTTTGTACATTTGGCAAAGCTAGTATGAATGTTTTTTTTTAGTTAGAGTCAGTTTTAAGATTGTTTTTTTTTTTTTTGATCATGTTTTAAGATTGTTATTTGATTTGATTTGAGAATTTGTTAAATTTTTATTCTCTTTAGTTAATACTTTTATCTAACATGTTAATTGTATTTTGAATTATATAGTTTGTAAAAATAAAATCTTAGTTGAGTGGAAAGTTGTTACTAGTTAACTCAAATCACAATCTATTTAGTATTTAATTATTCAAAATATCTTAAGTAACATGTAATATTGGCATGATAATTCTCTTGAAAGAGCTTCTGTGCACTATGCGTGCAAGTTTAAAATGCGAATTAATGTAAAAGATTGAAGGAAAAACAATTTTAATTTGCGCTTTTTAAGAATGCGAAATTACATATAAAACTAACTATTTAAATTATCTGCTAATTAGGGTTTCACTACTATAATCTTCTCCATTGCATATTCATTTTTCTCCTCTCTCTCACTTAGCCCCCGGCCTCTTTATTATAATCAAGTAACTTCTTCAACCAAATCTGTTTTTATACTACCTTTGAAGGCTTTGATATGTGGTAAAAAATTCCAACAATTTTTGTCGTATATTCAAACAACCATGAGTTGTGGTTGACAAATTGAAAATAAAAATCCTAAATTTTCATCTACTTTTTTGGGTCGTCGAAAAATGACAAGTATTTCACAATAAGATTTTGGGTATTGCTTTAATTTGAGTTATTAAAAAAAAAAGTATTGAATTTTTAAAATCTATAGTGATTGATAGAGGGAAGAGGAATATATATATAAAAAAAAAAAAAAAAAAAAAAAAAAAAAAAAAAAAAAAAAAGACAAAAATATCCAACAACAAAAGAAAAACTAATAATAATAATTTAGTATTTACTCACGCAGTTGGTACGTGCATTGCACGCACCAATTTGGCAGTTGGCACGACTGCTTCTCCGCTTTTTTTCTTCTTCTTCTTCTTCTTCTTCTTCTTTTCTTCGTTAGTGAGTCTCACAAAAAATTGGATCATTGTAGGAGAAAAAACTATTGAAAACCATTATCTCTATTTGTCTAAAAATATACCCAAATTTTTTCATATGAACAAGAAAATCAATTAAAAATTAACTGTTAAGATTGATCTAAGAAGAAAACAATTTCAAGAACGAATGTTTTTCATTTGCATGTAATAGCCAAGCTCCAAGTATACTCATGTCTTAGCTCGCATTTTATTTTTATATCTTACGTACTTTCAAACATGTTAAAGGTTTATTAATTACTGGAATTGTTTAATTATTATTTTTTGGCTAATTAATCCCATTTCATTTTCATTGACGTACAAACATTGTGAGATTCCTGGAAAGAAACGAAACCCACACGAGGTGTTAAGACATACACATGATGTCCAGGTCAGCTTGTGATAGTAACAAGTAACAACCTAAGCTGACTACATAGGAGTTGTATTTATTCGAAAACTATATCATTATACTTCTTACAAATGGTATCAGTATTAATCAATCGCAACACTTATGTGAGATTGTATCACAGATCTCAATTTGTGATTCAGATCTTTAATTAATATGTTTAATATTTGATTAATAGATTGAATCTTTGATCTTATTCGTCAAAAAAATCTGATCCATTTCACAAATTAAGACTCGTGAAATAATATCACTCGAATTATCACCATCAATCAAACATTTTAAAACTGTTCCGAAATACGGCATAAATTTTCTCCTAATGACGTGTATTATATTATATTAAGACCACTGGCGGCTTCAACGTTGTATGCCCAATTATATTACGGAAGCTGTCTATTTTTATTTTTCCTAATGAACTCGATCTCCAATGTGATAAATGGGGTTTACACCAAATGTATTAGTAACATTTTCTTTGTCTTTTTTAGATTAAAAATAATATTAACTCCGTACATAAATAAGTATATAAATAAACTCAGCTGACTAGAATGCTAATTATAAAATCCCATATTTAATTAACAATTACTTTAAATATTGACTTTGTTAGTTTCTATTCCACCAAAATAATTTCAACGGTCTTTGCACTCATAATCATAGTTGGAGTTCCAACAGATTTTTTAGAATAAGAGTGAAATAATCTACGAACTACACACCAAACTGTAATTGAGACATGCAATTTTAAAAAAATATAAATGAGTTTTTAAACAATTTAAAATTATGTAATTAAATCAAATGTGACATGCTCTCCTGATTTTTATAGAAAGTAGAAACGAAGAATTCTTCGTCTCGGGCCAGCAAAGAGGGTTGTGTTATTTAATTATTTTATTTTATTTAAAATTGTAAAATAAATTTAAAATTTACTTTTGGATAAATTAACTGCCACATCAACAATAATTGCGAGAACAAAGCACTTCGATTTAATTGCATTATATTTTACGGAGTAATTGTTTAGTGACTAAATTGTACTTTTTTTTTATTTGGATGGTCAAATTTCCGTGTGTGAACACTTAGTTGCCATTCTTGAAAGTCACAAGTTTCATTTTTTGTCAACATGATCGAGTCCGTTACACAATATCTTTCTATTTTGATTTATCTCTAATGTGTAATTTGCAAATTATTATATAATAATATATTTACATAATACACACTCACAAATAGTTATTGTAAATTTTTCTGCTAGAACATAAAAATATGAATTATGGTAGTAGTTAAAGTAGAAGTAAAGAGGAAAGTGGTGATGCAAATTGACAAATTATTGGAGATCATGCATGACGCAAACAGAATTTTAGATAAAGACTATGATAAGTACTGTGATAATAACGCGTTGAACTTGACTATATTTTGTATGAATATTTTTTGGTTTGCTTGTTACATCCTCATGTTTAATTTCTACTATTATAAAACTATTTCTTTTTATATATATTATCAAACCTCAAAAGTGCACTTTTTGACCTTTTAGACTATAAGGACAATTCTATACGGATAGGGCTGTTAACGAACCGAACATAAACGAACGGAGGCTGTTCGTGTTCGTTTGTTAAGGATTTTGGGGTGTTCGTGTTCGTGTTCGTTTGTTAAGGTTTTTGAAAATCCTGTTTGTGTTCGTTTGTTAAGCGTTCGTTAGTGTTCGTTAACGTTCGCGAACATGTTCACGAACGTGTTCGTTAACATTAACAAACAAGTTCACGAACATGTTCACAAACTTTAACAAACAAGTTCACAAACTTTAACAAACACGTTCACAAACATGTTCATTTATATTCATGAACACGTTCGTGAACACTTAATAACCAAACACCCCCACATGTTCATGAACACATTTTGTTCGAGAACAATAAATAATCTACGTTCACGAACAATTATATATATGATTGTAAATATGTTTGCGAACATTATTAAACGAACACTAAATGAGTTTGTTCGCGAACACTACTAAACGAACACAAATGAGCTTGTTCACGAACACTACTAAATGAACACAAACGAGTTTGTTCGCGAACACTTAGCAAACGAGCTTACCACTGTTTAGACTCTGTTCGTTTATTAACCGAGCTCTAAATTTTGTTTGTTAATGTTCGTTTACCTTAATAAACGAACATAAACGAACGCTTACCGAGCTCGAACACGAGTAGTTTGTCGAAAGCTCTGTTCGCTAACCGCCCTATATACGGATAACTAATGACTCGTGAAGTGTTATTTCAGTTGTTTCATAAGTCTAAATTTACCTACTATTGATATGTGGTGTGACTAACTTGATCAGTCAAACTATGGGTTAGCACGCGCCATGTATTTAAAAATGACATGAATTTCGACATGTGCTCCTTCAATTCACTAATAAAAGCTAGCTATCTCTTAAGATGGAAGGATTTTCGACTAATACTTCCATGCTTATTGAGAGTCGTATGGCTTTAGAACTTCAACACATTCTCATGTAATAAGATCCATATATCCATATATTACAAATTTGGACTCACTTTATACTTTTGAGTTCTCCATATACTTACCACACTAAAAGATAATTAGCATTATAATCCTTAAAAGATTGAGGCTAACCTTTGACCCCCTAAGCCATAGCGCTTGTAGCATATAAGTAGAGTAAAACATTTATATCGTTAGATAAATTATCAAAACATGTCCCCCCAAATGCCATTTTGTCCTATATTAGCAAAAAATAAAAAATAAAAATCCCCACACTTGTTCATTCTCTCAAAACATATGAAGTCTTCGTGAATACATATATACCCTTTCCAAATTGAATGATCTCATATATTGTTCCCAATATAAAACATTCCATTATAATCAAAAGTACGTCTAAATGGATAGTAAGATATTACATTTTTTTTTCATCGTACAACATAAACCTACATTTGATAATAATTAAACTCATGATCTTTAAATACAATAATTATACTTCATTCTGAGACAGTCTCATGAATCTTTATTATTGTGTCAAATTTCGATTGGGGTCGGATCAATATAAAAAAAATATAATACTTATAAAAGAAAAATGTAGTACTAATAATGAAACCTTTACTCATATATTGACAAGTGTTTGTTACTTATAAGAGAAACTATAATATTTATGAGAAAAAAATGTAATACTTTTGAATCAAAATATAAAGCCATTACATTTTTCTTTATTCATAATTATTGTTATATTTTTATCCTGATCCGATTTGTCTTAGAGACAAAAACTCGTGAGACCATCTTACACATATTTTTGGTAACATTTTTATTATATTGTTTATATTGTATATAGTATATGTTGGATATGTCCCGCGTGGGTGAGTCAAATCCGAGTCTCCTTCCTTATGCGTGCAATTTATGTGCACATGCTTCTTAATTATCTATCGCATGAAAATTTGAAAAGCCACCGCGTATTCTCTACACGGCGAGTTGACCCTTCACTCTCCTTCACAACATATAAATGGAGCCGCCAATTCTCTTCTTCCTCACTTCACTTCATCGTCTCTTAGCTCAAAATCTCAAATTAAACAAACCTCCTTCAATTAATTGGAACATCCTTATCCGATTATTATTACTCCAATCGAATCGAATCGAATCGAAACTGTTTCAATGGTGAAACCCAAAAGACAAACTGCTGAGATTAAAAACGAACCCGATTCGTCGCTTTCCTGCAAATACAGGGGTGTTCGGAAGAGGAAATGGGGGAAGTGGGTGTCGGAAGTGAGATTGCCCAACAGCCGGGAGAGAATCTGGCTGGGATCCTTCGATTCGCCGGAGAAGGCGGCGCGTGCCTTCGACGCGGCCCTTTTTTGCCTGCGCGGCGAGTCGGCTAACTTTAATTTCCCCGATAACCCGCCGGATATCGTCAACGGTAGGTCCCTCACCCGCGAACAGATTCAGATCGCGGCTGTCCGGTTCGCCAACTCGGCTGCCCCGATTTCAAATTCGGGTTCGGGTCGGCCAGAGAATTCGGATTCTTCGTCGTTGTTAAATGCGGATGCACCCTCGCCGCCGTCGCCGTCGGACGGGAGCGGATCGGTCCAAACGTGCAGTGAAATGACCGAAACGTCCCTGGACAGCGACTTTCTAGACCTTTGCTCTTATATAGGCATGGAGGACAATGTGGCCAACTTTGGGATTTTCCCAGGATTTGACGATTTTTCCGGCGAATATTATTATGTTTCACCGGATATCGACGATGTTGCAGAGAATTACGACGGATTTTCTTCACAAGATTCTTTTCTTTGGAGTTTTTAAGGATAAGATTCTTTGTTTTCAAAAAAAAAAAAAAAGAAGGATAAGATTTTTTTGGACATAGGCATAGAATTCTGGGAAATTTTTCACTGCTGGAATTCATGGCTTTTTGGTCCATATTAGGAGGCAAAAAATAGTTAGGCTTGTATAATAATCAGCCTTAACATAATTTACAATGTTTATTAGCTTTTCATATATAGTGATTTGAATGCATTAAAGGAATGTTTAGAAAAAAGACATTTTTTCTATAATTGAGTTCATATTTTCTATTTTTGGTACTTGTGTACATGATTGTCAATTTTTGTTTTTTTTTTTTTTTTTTTTTTTTTTTATATAAAGGTTGAATCTCTAATTTCAATAGCGCTTCACACCCTAATTCAACAGAGCATAATCAAGTTAACATTTAATAATATTATTTAAGAAACAATTTTTATTCTGAACCCATACTCAAATTCATATTTAGAAGAAAAAAAACTATAAAAAGTTATAAACTAATATAAATAAAAATGTCATTTTTCATTTATTGATAATACTCATCAAATATTTTTTTTTGAGTACTACTGACTCTGTTACAATGTAGTATCTGTTCATAGCTACTTTCTCAACCTACTGAAGCACAACGAGTCAACAGTTACTTCCACTGAGGCTCGAACCCACTTCCATCATTCATGTGGGAGTGTTAACCGGGACACCGGATCCCACTTACTTAAGTGGTAAAAATAAAACATGTGATTTGAAAATCAAAGATAGTATATAATAACATAATGTGGTATTTATAAAAAAAAAAAAAAAAACATAATATTATATTGAATGCTTAATTAAATCATTGAGTGACAAGCTAACATTATCGCTAATATAGATTGAATTTAGTGGTTTATTACATGTATGGTTGACATGTGAGTTTACGTGGTTAACTTATGTGTCCGCTAAAGGATAACATAGCTTTGGCCGAACCTCCGAAACTACCGGCGCAACACCATGTGTCCGCACCCAAGTGACCGCCACGTAGCGCCACCAAATCACACGTGTATCCACCAAATGGCACAGGCCACCAGCCTCTCCACCGTGTCGCGGCGATTAAAAGCCAGTCAAACTCCACCCAACTACGTGGCGGCGAAAGGCCACCCCCACGTTCGGCCCTCGGGGCCCCACCACCGTCCATAAAAACTTCCACGCTCAAACGGAACGCACATCTCTCGTCTCAACAACAATGGTGAGGCCCAAAGCCGCGAGCGCCGAGCGGAGAAGCGCCGCCGCCGCCGGGAAGTTCAAGGGCGTGCGGATGCGGAAATGGGGGAAGTGGGTGGCGGAGGTGCGCCAGCCGAACAGCCGCGACAGGATTTGGCTCGGCTCCTACGACACCGCCGAGGAGGCGGCGCGTGCCTACGACGCCGCCGCCGTCTCCCTCCGCGGCCACGCGGCGAAGCTCAACTTCCCCGACGACCCTCCCCGGATTCAGCACGGCGTTCATCTCACGCCGCCGGAGATTCAGGTCGCCGCGTCCCGACACGCGCGCAGTAACTCGACGCCGGAGACGAAACAACCCGCCGTGGAAAATATCTTCTTCCCGCCGCCGCCCGTGCCGCCGGAAGTCGGCGGCTGTACTTCATTTTGCGATCAGTTTTCAGCCGAAGGTTGTTATTTAGTTGGTCAAGAGAGAAGAGATGAAGATCATCACACTGGAGCAGCACTATCTCTAGATTCTTCTCGTATCGTCTGGAATCTCTGAATTGAAGATTCCAACAAATAAAAAAAAAACATCATTAGAAGTTAGTTACATAGTTACCGTTATATATATCAACTGTCCACAGAACCCACGTACCATTGGTATTGTTTGGCGATTTTAACATACTATTAGCGAATAATTAGCTACACATACCAAAATTTAGGTTGCCTAATTTAAATATTAAAAATAAAATGATTGAATTAATTTTTATTGATTTATTGTTTCTTTTTGTGTTTGAAATTATTAATAATCCTATTTTGTCATTGAACTTCAAAATAATAAACAAGTTAAATTCAGACCTTGCATGCATGCAAACGGAGCATGATGATTTGTTATTTTCGGAGGACACTAGATATTTTAGAATTTGGCTTATGTTTTGCTATATCTTTAGCGTTATTTGCTCGTCATTGACAAGCGCCTACAGTTGTACCTACTATTATTATTATTATTATTATTATTATTATTATTATTATTATTATTATTATTTAATGATGAAAAAAATGCAATTACTTTATAATGACAAAGAAAATATGTAACCTATGGTCCACGCAATAACTCTATATGCTAGCTTGCGCTCTCTCTTTCTTTTTTTTCTTTCTTTTTTTTTTTTTTAAGTTGCGAATATTAAATTTTAATATTAGTATTATATTCAATATTAGCAGACAACAGAGAAATATGATGTGACCACCCAATATCTCGATTGAAGATGCTTTTACAGTAACATTGTCAACACTAGTAGGGTCGCGAATTTAAAGCCCAACGGGACCTAATAGACCAAACCAATAATAGAATACAACTAGTGACACTTGATGATGAACTTGTAAAAATTTACCTCAACGAGTCAATCCACACCACCTCAATTCATACTGATCGGATATAATTACCGTAATATATTTAATTGTATCTGGTACAATTAACATCGAATATAATTACCGTAATATATTTAATTGTATCTGGTACAATTAACGCGGGACTCGATTTACTAGAAGCACTAGCAGCTAGCTGTGATGGAGCCTCCAGCTCGAATTTTCATTTCGAACAAAACAGAAAATGCCAGCAGAGAAGTTTGATGGAGATTGACAAGTAGATAAAGCATTACTCATAGGTCACTGAAGCAACAGACAACTCCAAGTGCGCTAGCTAGCTAGCTGCTTAGCTTCAACAAATTTCTCCCCCGATCAAGTGAGTGAAGCATAATTCTCGTACATAAAGGTTATGAGTTTAATTCTTACAAGTACTCTTTGAGTTGAGCTCAGCTTGTCGACTTGTCAAACATAAATTTTTGTTGGTAAATCGTATTTATGTAAAAATTATTGGTGCACCTAACCTAATTACCTATCATGCTAGGGTAAAATAGAATAAAATATAAAGAAAAAATTGTTAATACGTGTAATATTGTTCCAAAAATATTGCACTTGAAGCCATTAGAGGTGATGGGTATGGTAGGCCACAAGGAGCCATCAATAGGTTTATCCAAAAGGGAAAAGGGTAAAGAAAATGTAAAATCACGATGTCTTTACAAAATTCTAAAAGTGAACGACATTATTAGCTTCGTCATAAGATCGAATTGACAATTCACTTGAGAATTGAGAAATATATATTCCTAAAATGAGAATTGAAATACAAGTTGTACATTTATGTATAACTCTTAACTACAACAATGCAAAATGTTTCAGAAAAATTTGAATATAATTTTTAAATCTCTTTAATTGCAATGGAGAACGATAAAAGTCAGTGATATAGTGAATGAGATAAGTACTACACTTAAAACTCGTTTTTAACAATGTTGTTAGAAGTTAGAACTAGGCCTTAGAGTATCCATATTAATGGTTTTTTGATGATTTTTGTCAGATTAAAAACTATGGTTTTCTGTTGATGTGCGCAATGCTTTTTAAGGTGATTTGTACTCTTGTAAGGTTAAGTTTTTGTGAGTCCCAAATGAGAGAGATGTCAGAAGACTACTAACTTTGTGCACATCAAGCGCCTGCTGGCCCGTCTTCTACTATTTTTTATTTTATTTTTTTTTTTTAAATTCAAGTCAGAATGGTTATATTTTTTTGCTTCTTCTCTTTGTCTCCTCTCTCTCATTGTTGGCACATAAAAAATCGTAAAAATTTTGAAGTTGGTATTGTTGTTCTTAAATGAGGTTTCTCATCCATTAGACAAATGTCGTGAAAATCAAATTTGAGACCTTTCAGTACAAATATCATGTTCCAAACACTCGACTATTTCTTTATGTTTTTATTTTTAAAATAATATAATTATTGTATTAATTTTTTAAATGTATAGTTCAATAAAATGATAAATATGATGAAAGATGAAATTATAGCAGTGAGACAAAAGTGGGGTCCGCCTCAATTATTAGAGAGCTTCAATCAGTATGAAAAAAACACGAAAATAAAATCAGTGGGCTATAAACGTCCACTAAGTGGACCCCGCAATAATTACGATATTGACACTGCTTTGATTCCTAGACACGTACGCCTCGCCGCCGGCGAGGCGACGTTGCCGGAATCTCTGATGACTCATTTAACGGCTACTTGGGCCCCACTTCTGTTATTGGGTCCCAGCTTTAGGATAAAGACATTTTTTTAATAATATTGGCCACTGACAAGTGACACCTTAATAAAATGGGTTGGAACTCGGAATCAATAAAAACAATAAATAAATAAATTTCAGCCAACATTTAATATTTTAAAAATGTTATTTTCTCCTTAAAATGTTACTTTTTTTACGGATTAATAGCACATTAAAACTCCCTATATTTTTAAGAACAAAAGATTAATAAACTCCCAATAATATATCAATAACCGTGCAGTTTAGTAACACGATGTGATTCTCGAGATAATGAGTTTGAGTTTCAGTATCTTTGTGATTTAGTAGCATGAAGTGATTTTTTTTTTTTTTTTTTTTTAGTACTCAAGAAGTGATCCTTCTAAGAGGTGATGAGTTTGAGTTCCAGTTCCCGTGAACAGTTATGTTGAAGTCAATACTGTCTCCACTTAGACTCGATCCCATGACTTCTCATATGGGATAATAGTCATTTGAGCACAATTGTTTGGCAGATATTGATTTAATTGTGGAGTAATACATTTTTGTTTTTATTTTTTTTATAAAAATGAGAGAATAAAAAAAAGAAGTTCAATAATTTCAGTTGTTCTTTTGATGCAATCATGGTTCACTTTATATATAATTACAAAAGCAAAAACAAAACCAAAAACCATGGGCGTAGTATAATCATATCAAACAACTCCATCATAAAGACCTTCGCCACGCTCTAACTTTCACTCCTCATTGTCCACTTCTCCAAGAGGAGCCCAAAAAAAAATTCAGTCATGATAGGCAGACGCCTGAGTCCGGTGATCGGAAAAATCTCCGGTGCGCCGGTTTCCGACGGATCAACCAGTCCGAGAAGTCCTCTGGAGTTGAAGTCACCGAGAGGTCCGAAAAGTTACGATCTTGGAGTGGTCGGACTCGCGATAGTGGCTGCCCTCGAGACGTCTCGTGGCAAAGGCGGCGAATTTCTGGCCCTCCGGGCTGTTTGTAACCGGCCGGTCCCGATTCCGGTCAATTCCGGCAGACTCGCCGGAGGTTTTGGGGAAACGGCGGCGGAATGTTTGGATGAAGACGAAGAAGAGTATACTTTGGTGACCTGCCGTGGTCCGGATAACGAGTGCTACACCCGGCTGTATTGCGATAGCGGTATTGTCGGCGGCCGGAGAAGCCTGAAACCTCGCCGGCCGACCGTCTTCGAGATTTCTCCGGCGAGAACCGGTGACTCTCCGGGATACCCAGATTCAGATTTTCTTAGTTCATGTCATATGTGCCGGAAAAATCTCCACGGCAAAGACATATACATGTACAGGTACATATTATCTATTAGTCTTATTAGTTTGAGCGGATCAGTCTATATGCTGATTTTATCCTTTATGGTTGAAATTAAAAGGTGGGTTTTATCTAGTGCTCGAGTACTGGTTGCGGGTTTTCATTGTTAATCTAAAAAATAAAAGAAAAATTCGTTTTTTTTAAGTTTCAAGAAACATGTAGATTGATGTGCGTTGATGTATATTGCAGGGGAGAGAAGTCATTCTGCAGCACAGAGTGTAGATACAGGCAGATAGCGATCGATGAGTGTAATGAGAAGATGATGGGTTCGGAGATTTTAAGGTCTGATGATGTTTCAAGCTCCTCTCCTTGTAGTAACGGGCAGATGTTTTCACCTGGAATTCTGGCACTCTGATCTACAATAAAGCTGTAGTGATTAGTGCAACATAATAAGTGATTATAATCTCTAATTTATGGGAAAATTCAAAACTCACTACTTAAAAGGTGTAAGGTGGGTGAAGTCCGTTTTGTAATTATAATTAGTAAATTATGACAAAGAGATAAGAGGGCATAGGTTATAATCCCGGGTATATACATTTGAGAAATTAACAAGAGGGGCTTCAATAATTCACTTTTCTTTTTTGGGATATAATCTTGTAAAAAAGGCTTGTCTTTATGCTCTCTCAATGAAATTTTGAAATCCTTATGTGGGTGTTAGCTTTTGTTGCAGTTCTACGTTTGTACTTTATGCAGTGTTTGGCTTAGGATTTAGGAGTGACCATTCTAGTGAATCTACCATTATTTTATTCGTTCCGGTGAACTTTTACGAGGTTGTATGTATGGTAAAATTGTATTATATTTCGGGGTTTTTCCGCGAGGCCCTCTGCAAAATATCATTAAAAACTGCACACTGAGAGGTTTCCTTTCAACATATCTATCTAGAACAGAATGTGGTGGCGGATATTGTGGCAAAACAAACACGAAACTGTTTCTTGGCCCGTATAACTCGCTTTTTGGTGTTCTATAGTGGGGTTGTACCAACCTGTTTTAAAAACAACCAACTCGACATATGTCGTTGTTTCTTGGCCCACAGGCGTCATTTCAAATGGGCCGAGATGACTTGTTTTGACAACTCTAAATTAGCATTTTTGGATTGGGCTCATTTCTAAAAGAGTTATAAAGTTGTGAATTTTTGGGCTTGACGCTATTCATTTGGTTTTAACAAAGGATTTTTCAGTCCAACTATGACCCATTAAAATTAGGCATATTATTATGTGGACCATGATCCATATAATATTGTGTGGATTATAACAAAAAGTATATTTTTAATATACTAAATGTACATTATTTGATAAGATAGTCCACACAACTGTGTGAACCACGGTTAACTCAATAATAATTGAGTGAAAGCCAATGTAAGCGTTTCTATTGGGCTTGGGCTTTGATATTTGCACTATTGGGGTTTTAAAGCAATGAGAATTGGGCCCCTCTAACTGAAAGCAAAAGCCCACAAACCCACCATTCATTTTATAAACGATAGGTCCAATTACCTGCATGATATTATCTGCCAAATTAGGTCTTTTTATTTTATTTTTATATCTTTTACCATAATGAATACTTTTCTTTTGACTTATTTTTCTTGAATACCAAGATGAAAATCTATAAAATTACTTTCGGAACTCATTTTTCATATTTACAAACTGACCCTTAATTAAAAATTTTGCAAATAGCATTTTATTAATAACAACAACAACAACAATAATAGAGCTAAGAAATAAACTATTGAAGTTTGTGGTAACTCTAGTTGAATTTGTTAGGCAGATTGTGTTGTATTCAGAAGGTTCCAAATTTAACCTTTTCGGTTTGAATCGGTTAGCTATGATAATTTATGTTAGTTTATTTTCTTGTGGTTCTTTACTGACTAGCGTTATGAGACAAGTGTCACACAAAATGACAAAACGCACGTCCAAGTACCAGTTTTTTTTTTTTTTTTTTTTTAAACAAAATTATTGAAGAGTGCAAAACTAGTCAATGCTTTTAATTTACTTGAATCACGGGGAAGAATCTTTTTGTTGGACCACAACAAGAATTGTTTTAAATTTGTATTTTTATTTTAAAAAACCCCACAATGATCCATATGTGATAATATATGTTATATAAAGTTTTTTTTTTTTTTAATTCTAAAAAATAACCCCCACCACCCACCACTTACTTGTCGGTGGTGTCATGTTCTATATAATCTATTTCTAATGTAGATTATTATTATTTTTTTTTTTGAAAGCATTTCTAATGTAGATTATAGACCACGCACGTGAAATTATGATATGAATATAATTGTACTTTGTTGTAAAGAATTTAACACATATATGTTACGTTAGAAAAGAAGTTTCAAATTCATATGAGTAACTCAACTGATCATATGTATAAAATTTTTCACAAGAGATCAATGACGGAGTCTCATTAATAATAATAATGTAGGATCAAAGACTTTTTATGTGTAATGTTTTCTCAATAATGTTGCTCAAATGATTGTGAATTCTATTTCGTAGTTATCTATATATATCGCGAAAGCATTGTCATTTGTGGTGCGAGACAGCCCCTTAATTTTTGGATAAGTAAACATAACCCCACCAGTGAAAAACATAAGGCTAAAAGGAGTGGAAAATGACATTTATAATTTTGAGAAAATATTTATTCGTATGACAAGATATGATAAAATATCTCAAATATTTATTAACTTTTTTTATATTTAGTAACTATATTAGGTGTCAATTGAGTCAAAATGTTTCCGTCACCAAACTTCATTTGTAATAAATTTCAAAGAAAATCGAAGTCTAATACGTACTCAAACATTTATTAACTTTTCTATATTTAGTAACTATATTATACGTAAACTCAGTCAAAGTGTTTTCGTCGCTGAACTTTATTCACGTGAAACTTTAAAGATAACCAAACTCTAATATATACCCAAACATTTATTAAATTTTCTATATTTAGTAACTATACCAAGTGCCAACTAAGTCAAAATATTTCTTTCACCAAACTTGATAAGAAAATTTTAATTTAAGGAGAACCGAGCTCTAATACTTCAAAGAAAAATTGCATCCACTATGTTATCCACCAGACATTTCAGGTAAAAACGAAAGTTAGAAATTATCTCATGGCATTGATTTAATGGATGAAAATTTTTACTTAGGATTTGCTTCCAACGTCAGGGTGAGAGATTCAGTTCCTACCATGAACACTGAGGATTTGGATAGTAGATTAATTTGATTTACCTCTTTATAAATATGAGACAGGTTTATATAGTCTAGGATATAATCTGTCAAAGTCAAAAAAACTTTATATTTTTATATATAAAAGTAAGAATCTTGGTTTGATTTTTCAACTTGTAGCAAGAAGCAGAACATGCAAAGGGACAGAGTGGTGTTAGGAAACGTGCAAAATTGTCAAATTAATGGGGTGGGGGTCGACAATTCTGGCCAAAATTGGCCTATCACGGAACGCAACTGCACAACCACCACAATCATCAATACCATTATCCCTACTACCACATTTTCTCTAGACTTTTTTTTTTTTTTTTTTTTTTTTTTTTTTTTTTTTTTTTTTACAACTCCTTGTGTTTCCTTCTATCTACGTATAAAAAAACGGGTCACACTTGTGTCAGACCTTGCGTACTTTTATATGTGAGACAAATCGAATCGGCTCGTGTATTATAGTCTGGTTAATTAGTAGTTAAATGTCTAAATATGCATTGGGCCTTGACTCCGTAGTGTTTCTTTGATAACTTTATCTTTTTATCCTATCATTGTTGTAAAAGACTCGTGAAGAGAAATGGAGAAACAATCTTTAGACCAACTTTCATTTGATCGATATGTGGTTAAATTAGGAGCAAACCTCATTCATATTGATATGAAATTTACTTGGTAACATCAAGATTGCAAGTTTAATTCCTTATAAAAGATGTCTATTTTGACCCTATTGGTTTAAGCGAGACAGCTATGATCAACTTAGGCTATTTCGTTCAACTAGGATCACAAAAAAACCTTCACCTAAAGCGTATCTTTGAGTAGCGACTTCAAACTTTCCTGTAAATCATATCTAGATAATGTAGTAAATGTGTTATTTTACACTATGAACTTAGAACTAGATTCAAGCTTTTGCATACAACCAAAACATTCATTCAAAACAATACAATCAAATACACATGAAACAATAATGATTGTTGTATAAGAACAATAGGACAAATTAAAGCAGATCCATATAGTCTGAGAGAATAAGAAGTCTCTAGATTAATTACAAAACCTAGCAATTTGGCAAAATATATATTAGAAATATAAATATATAGTTAGATCTAAATAACACTTTGAAGCACAAAACAGTTGCTGCTAAATCTTTACTACCAAAGCTAGTAGTAATTGATCAAAGCACAAAATAGTTATTATGACTGATGCTCAATCTTCACTGGAATCTGGGCACCTAGTCCCAGCCATGCCTTCTTGTTGCTCTCTTCTGGCTTAGATGAACCCGCCATGGCGTTCCCCATCGGGTATGGCGCCTTCGAAGTAACCCTGCAATCCAGTTCCAACATCAATCTCACTTCACAAACATACTGAACAGACAAAACTATAAGAGTCTAGATCTGTGGCTAAGAACATGGTTCGTGTAACGAAAAACGCTCTATCTATGTTTTCTCTAGGATGTTTTGATGGATGAACTAAAGATGTTCTTGAAATGCTCACCTGTCTTTTCTCTTCTCCAAGAACCTGGCTAGGGAATGCCTCCTGGCAATTGGCAAGTCTGCAATTGAGGATAAGGTTATACATAAGACATAAGAATGAACAATAAAGAGAGGAATCTGCCTGCACGGGCAACTCAGTTGGTTTCTGGGTGTCAGATGAAACTTGGGAAAGCAACACATAAAAGACACAAAAAGGAACAAGAGATTACCAGAAGTGATGGGTTTCTGGTTGCCAAGATTTGGGACAACCTTAGGAACAGCAGGGGGAGTGACCATATTGGTAGCTGAAGATTCAGCAGGTTTTGGGGACACCAAGGTGGGAGTATTATTGTTGTTGTTGTATGAAAAGATGTTGGGGGGGTTGTGTGTGGTGTTTCCTCCTTTGGCCAAAACCATAATTTCCTTAACCTTCTCTGCTGGGAAATCATTGAACACAAGCACCTGACCACCATAGAAAATTGTCATCTGTGACTTCTCAGTCTCTGCCTTTGCCACACTGCCACACAACAACAACAACAACAGATTTAGTAAAACACAAACAAACAGAATTGTCCAAAGATTGAATCTTTATGTGTTTGAGGAACAACCCACACCTTGAATCAGTCTTCTTAGTGGCCTCTTCTTTGGTAAAGTTAGGGAGCAAGTTCCCGGGTTTGGGTCCAGAATTCTGACCCGATTTCTCAATCATGGGCAACAGATTCATTGTCTGTGCTGCTGTCCCTATTTCATGGAAACAAATCAAAAAATTGCAACAATCAGACATGATTCCGAGATTGGTGGGAAGATAAAACTAGATTTGTAGAGAAATGGCAGTCAAGTTCGAATCTTTAAGCACAAAACAACCTAAATTAGAAAAAAGTCGAAAATTTAAGAAAACCCAGAAAGAATTAATGGCCGGAGAAGAAGGTAAACATACCAGGAGCTTCAAAATTGCGGGAAATTCCGAGACTGAGATCACCAAAAGAGCCCTTTTCCTTCAAATACTGGCTGAGAAGAGTACACGTGTGAGAGAAGTTGGATTTCTGGGCGGAGGGTCTCCCGGAATCCACAATCTCCGACGAACCCATCTCTCCCCGGCGGCGATTGATTCACTCCAAAGGCTAGTACTTTCCAAACCCAGAATAATTTTCTTCCGCAACGCAACGCCTGCTTGCTGGTTCAATCGTACACGTCTCCTTATATTCTTAAATTATCGGAGAGGAGGCGATGGTGGGCGGCGATTAAGGTTGTAAAGGGAATTGTGCACGAGTAATGTATGCTGTTAAGGTATTTGCAGCTTCCGAGAGTTGACTGTGTCGACCTAACCAATTGTTGGAGTTTTTTTTTTTTTTTTTTTTTGGTCTCTAACCCACCAAAAATTTATTAATAGCATTAAGTTTTGATTAAAAGATAAAATATACGGTATTTATTACTCCTATTAAATATTAATTAATTACAAAGTTCTTGCTTGCCCATTAAGTTCTACCAACATGAGTTGTTTGGTGGTGAATGCAAGATTGAACCAGTTAGATTTATGATGTGATTAGTGATTAGGCTAGTTCATTTTCCTATGAATATTTTGCTGTAAAATATGATATGTTATTGTATTATCTATTTGGTATTCTTTAAAAAGGTTATATTATATCTCATTTTATAGATTTCTTTTGGTTAAGACACGTCTCCAAAGGATCAATTTCATTTTTTTCGCGCAGAGATGCAACCAGATGTCACTAGACCACAAGTACTTTGACATTAGTTACCGTTTGAATTGTACAATGCAGTAATTGATTGGTGAATGGATATGCTTTGAAATTTCGGAGAAATTAATATTACCAAAAACAACAAGGGGCCATTTCAATCACGTGTTGTTTGCGTATCGAAATGCGGTGTACTTTGCGCGTTGTGATATCCGATCGAGAAATAATTCTCCTTGATTCTCCTAAAATTTACGCCGTTTACCCCTCTCCCTCTTTCCGTTAACCTGCCGTCTATCTCGGTTTCGTCATTCCCACACCTTTTTCATCTTCAGGAGCATTGAAATGATTATACTCAATCCAACCTTGATGATAACATCTTTTCTAATCAATATTACCATAATGACATTTTTTATGTTTTTTTTTTTTTTTTCTGCTGAGCATCTGAAACTCTAGAAAGATACAAATAATGGTAACTCAACTGAACACAGAGGCTAGACATTTATGTACGCATTTGCGTACAAAGAGTCCCTTCACTTTATGAGGTTGTTTCTACACTGTCACTTATGAGACTAAATCCATGATCTTTCTTTTCAAATTTCACACTTATGATCAGTTGAGCTGTCCATGCAGGCATGATTTTAGAATCTTGACCGAGGGAGGGATATGTTGTACAATTGCTTATAGATTACAGTAAGTGATAGCATATGATTATGAGTTGGATTTTTGGATTATATTGGCTAATTAGAGATAGTGAAACTTAATCTTTTTGAAACATCAATTATAAGCACAAAAAATTCAAATCATTCTCTTAAAAATGTATACTCTTGCTATGCGATCTATACTAATTAGCAACAATAAAAGGGGGGAAAAACACATGCACAAATCACAATGGATAAGGTTTAAGTTGGGGTTAGGTCAAGTTATTAATGATGACTTTGAAAAACTGATACTACTACTACTACTTAATTTTTTCTCGTAGTTATGCCATGATCCTTCTGGAGTTCTTCCAGGATCATCATCCCTTAGTCTGTAGATTGACTAAAATTGGTTAAAAAATCAACACATTAAATGTGTTGGGTACCATTATGAATTTGCTTGAATCATGCACGTGTGCAATAAATTGTCAAGGTAAAATTAAGTTGTTAAATGTTTATAGAGAATAAAAGAGTTATGAATTTTCTTATAAAGTTGCTACTCCAATATGATAGGGGTTTTTGTGTGTTTATCCAAGAGAATAATTTATTTGAACATCGTTCTAGCTCTTGTCATTTATAAATAATTGTTGGTTGACATATATAGGCGGTTTTGTTTTCTGATTTCTCTCCAAGTGTCTCCGCTATGCGGTTATGTTGATATAATAATAATAATAATAACATTTTGATTGTATATAGTTGTTTGAATCACATTGTGATAAGGAATGCAAAATATATTTTGAAGAAATGGATTGAGATTCTTTAAGAACAAAAAAGAAGAAAGGCTAATTAAATAAGAAAAGCAGCCTCGAATAAAGAGATCCGATCCATTGAATCGAGTGGGCAGTTCATGATTTCTTTTTTGATAAATTGACTTCATTTCTTTGGATATTTTATTTTGAAGCATGCAAAAAGCTAACTATGGTTAAGTTAAGCTTCTTATATTATTATTAATTATTAATTATTAAATTGCAGGTGGTGTAAAAGCATTCAAAGCAGTAAACTCAAAATTGAAATTTTTATCAGCTCAATCAGGTAAAGTTCCGCTTTCTATAACTTTAAGCTTCTTTAGTGCCGGTAAATATTACGATCGAAAGTGGGCCATCCCACCTAACCACGGTAAACGACAACCCAATTGCTCCCCTTATCCTATTGTCTTTAGAATAATTATTAAAATAAATTATACTAATTATTATCAATTAATTAATAATAATACTCCCTCCGTCCCATTTTATGTGTCGGTTTCAGTTAACGAGGCTTGACTGAAGTTATTTTTAATTCAATTTTTCATAATATTAAATTTAGTATTAATATACAAAATTTATATATTTAGAAACTACATTAAAAGTACTATTAAACACAAAAAATCAAATTTAAAAATAAGTAAAAAATAATAAAGAAAATAAACAAAGAAGAAAAAGTTGACTTGACCAATGAATAGTAAGTATGACAGATAAAATGGGACAGAGGAAGTAATAATTATGGAAGCGGCGAGTTCACGTTCATTACACGACTTGAGGTCCGCGTAATGACGGATGATGAAGGCCAGCCTATTTATCTCAAGGTGGGACCCACACGCAACTTGAGATTTGATTTTAATGCAATAATAATAATAATAAATTAATTAATTAATCAATCAATTAATTAATAAATAAATAAAGAGGGGCATAATAGTAATAGGGAGTCAAAACACGTGTTGAATGCTAGAAATAAATAATTATGGAATTGTTGTTGGCTTTCCACTATTGACTGCCCCTTGTATACTAATTCAAAATCTATTACGGGATGTTTGGTTCACGGAATAGGCAGGGAATGGCATAGCATTCCCAGTAATAGCCTATTCCGTTGTTTGGTAAGCAGTTGTATTCCCAGGAATAATATTCCTGGGAATGGTCTATTACCCTTGCAAGGGTAATAGCTATTACCACCCCTCCCCCTGGTATTAACCTATTCCTGACTTCTCAGGAATAGGAAATTTTTTTTCTTTCTTTTTTACCCTTTGTTAAACCTAATTTTTTTAGGCTCACTATTCTAAAATTGATCGCATCCCAACTTTCTCTCTGTCAATACAAAAAAAAATAAAAATAAAAAAAAATAAAAAAAATAAAAAAAAAGGCCACTGAGTTCTGCAGCCTATGGGAGAGTGGGATTAAACTCTTACACCACAAATGTTGTTGATCATCCACCCACTCGATCTCGATCTCAAGTAAGGTTTGATCCTTTCACTGGGGAACCTTACAAATTTGACCCCTTCACCGGAGATCGTCACGCTAATTTTTAAATCCGCACTGATGATAATTGTTCTTGTTGTCAAAACTACGTCGGTAAAGTTGAGTGAGGCACTATAGGTGTGAATTTTTTTATGTGAATGTTGATGCATGGGTTTATTTTGTTTGTAGAATAGTTCTGTTCTTGGGTAAAAACCATAAATAGAGACCCATCAAGACTCTTGAATCTTGAAGTAGTTGAGCAAAGAGTTCCTTGAATCAAGGGGAGTCTTAATTTTAAATCCTTACCTGACAAAACTAATCATCAACAAACACTATTATAAACGTATACTTTAATCTTTTTTCCAAATCACATATCATCTAATGCAACACAAAAAAGCAAATCACCATAATAAAAGCTTAAAATTAATCGAATCACGCTAACTTATAATAATAATAATAATAATAATAATAATAATAATAATAATAATAATAATAATAAATTTTGTACAAGGGCATTTATGTCTTTTATATATATATTCCATTTCTATTCCTTGAACCAACCAAACGCTGGAATACAATTCCTAAGTCTATTCCTTCCGCGAACCAAACGTTGGAATACAATTCATATTCTATTCCTTACCTATTCCATTCCTTATGAAATAGTATTCCTATTCCCTTAAAATTCATTCCGTGAACCAAACGTGCTGTTAATGTATTTGAAGTGGTTGGGATTAGTGGGGTGCAACAATAATTATTCTTAAAAGAGGCCAGGCCTCCTAACCAATCTCAATTACACCATTTGTCTTACCTAATTACACCCTGTCCTTCAATTTATATTTCATTATTACTATTCAATTTGATTGCACAACATGTTTCAAAACAAAATAGGGTTACGTATCATTTTCTAAAAATTTCTTTTTTTTACGCATAGAGATAACGGATATTCCTTATGTTTCTATCCGTATGATCCTATGGACAAACAATAATGGTGTGATTTAACCAAGAGTTGTGCATGACCAAGATGTTTGAGCAAGTGATTAGATAATCCTCTCTTTAGGTGACGAGAAAAACTTAAAACTCACAGTCACTCTCCGATAGTGTGTATTGAATAAACTCAATAGCTCTCTCTCTTTTGATCTATATAAAGAAAGGCTATAGTGCCGTTTTGAGTTTGTACCAATTAGTATCTTAGACAAACTCAATACATTTACCATTCACTTTGTAGTATCTGCATTATAGAATTTTACACATATGTTTAAAGTGACAATTGACACTAGTGCCAATTTGTATTTAATAAGGAGTATAACTTTATATGCTATTTGAATTATATCGAGTACTATAACATAACTGGGAAATTCCCATGATGCCAAAACTAAGAAAATCTTTACTCGGTTGAACTTTATCATATTTGCAAATTAAAGAAGTATAAGTCAAGAACACTATATCGTTTCATAGACTGTGTGGAAATGTTTTGAATACATTAGCTGAAATTTAGCTGTACATGGAAAGAATAAAAACCGAGAGGTAACTTTATAGGGAGAAAAGGTCATAAAAACAAAAAGGAAACTGGAAAACTGAGATACTCAAAAGCTATAATCTATGTCGGATGCATTCTGGGCATCAGATTGTTTGATCAAGTGTCCTTGTTCGTCGTATAAATCGAGGTTTTCACAGGGTGCAGGGAAGATGGTACCTATAACGCGCCCATGAACGTATGCGCACTGGAATATGTGCTTCTTCTTGTATGTTATCCCCACTGACATGTCTCGGAAAGTGACATTCCACACCGGGATTTCTTCGCTGCCCTGGAGACGAACAGGCACTCGTACTCCCTCCCCGTGGATCGACGTGTAGCTTATGTCCTCGAGTATGGGGACAGCTTTCGGATCAAATTGGCCATCCGGGTGCTCATTGTAATCTGTCTTGATGACGATACCAACCCGGACATCTTCAAACGTTAGATTGCGGTATGTTACATCTCTAACATATCCTCCTCTCCCCGGGGCTGTCTTGATGCGAACCGCACGCCTTGAGCTCCACACGTGGACATTCTCAACAGTAATGTTTGATACTCCACCAGACATCTCGCTTCCTATTGATACACCAGCGCTGTCATGTAGCTCAGTGTAGTTAGGTTAAAATTGCAACATTTTTCCACAGGAAAAGTTGTATCCAGCTTATTCCAGCTATGAGCTATATGTCATTGGCCATAAGTAGAAAGATATTAGCACAAGGTAGAAACAGAACAGTCGGGAATGAAGCGCTCACCTGACCATGGAACGAACTACAAGGTTCCGTATGAGTATATTTTTGGAAGGCCGTCCATATGCTATCCCATATTGATCCCAACCGCTCTTTATTGCAATGCCATCATCACCAACACTTATGTAACAGTTTTCAATCAGCATATCTTCACATGAATCTATTTAGTTGACGACAACCGTATTAGCAGCTTATATATCGACAACTCCATAGAAACAAATAATTTCTAAATAGAAAAGTTTCTGTAAGTTCAAATGTAAGCAGCTAAATTCAATATTGGGCTCGGGTCACTCAACTGGGCTATAATGCACATGGGTCAAACCACACTAAAAGATTGAATTCAACCAATTAGCTAGTCTAACCCATAGCCTTATAAACCCATATTCTCTTTCTTATTTTATCAATGTGGGACTCTTAACAGTGTTAACAAATTAGCAGAGAAAGGATATAAGGTTGACAATGTCCGGTTAGACATGTCAGCTCCAAAATATATTGTTGATTGGTTTCTTGCCCACAAAAGGCCAAATTTCCTCACCCCAGGGCCTTCACAGCCCGGCCCAACAGAATAGTGGAGTTGCTTGGTTTCTTCTTCCAACACAACCACAGAGTGACAAACACATGATATAACTCACACAAAAGTTAAAACTCTTAATTTAACTAGAGAAACAAGAAATAAAAATGATCTTTAGAACATGTTTGGCCTAGATTGAGCCATTGAGGCCTGGAGTGAAACTTCTTGAAAATGAGCTTTTTTCCTGATATACTTTGAATTATGGAATTCATATTTATTATTTAAATAATCATAGCTTAAATATAGACAACAGTTTAAACACTCACCAGGATCTATGCCATCAGTATTTGGAGCCTCATGAACGGGTGCTAGGATTGTCACATCTCGGACTGTAACGTTCTTGCAATCATAAGGATGGAAGGTCCAAAAGGGAGAATCACGCAATGTTACGTTATAGACCAGAATATCACTAGACCACATTATCTGTACAAGCGGTCCCCTGGTGTGGTTAAGAAGCTTCTGCCGATACTTCTTCCACCATGTTTGACCCTGCCCATTTATGGTACCATTGTGACCTGTTATCACAAGAGGTGTATATGAATCAAAATAGGTCGGTGACCAGTTGCAAAGCAACAGAAACTTAACTAGCCTTTACTCTCTTGACAATCTGTCTTCTTCTACAGAGACAGCCTATTTATGAAGCAAGCCAACAATTATTTGCCAAAAGCTCTTAAATTTTGCAGTAAGTTTGCATTTGTTTGAAGGATTATCATGAATTATCGAAGTGTGTCATTCAGGATTTCCAGGGGCGGAGGCAGCTGAGGAGAATTGCTACTTGATCAATTATGTCTTCAAGATTAACTAACACTCAAGATTAAAATAAATACGGAGTTTGTTAAACAACTCCAAGGAAAGTGGAAAACAGCAATGAAATTCATCTCTGATCTAAAAAATAATGAATACAAATTGAAAATGCATGATTAAGAATTTGGGGAATGTTACTTTGCCAGAATTATAACATGCTAGAAAGTGACTGAAAAAGTTCCATAGAAGGATTCAGAGACAAAATCCGACCTGTTATTACAACATCTTTGAGATGTTGACCATGGATTAGACTTCCATAGCGTGGACCGGGATGCTCTCTCCCATACCCATAGGAAGGCAATGGAGGCATGAGAGGCCAGTACTTCTCATCCTGTTGAGTACAATAATAAGGAAGGACTCAGTTATCAGAAAAGCTGTGACTCCAAAATGGACTGGAAAACTCTCCAGCCATTCTGATTATTGCCTTCTCCAAAGGCCGTGGGACTTGGAAATTACAATGCATGCATCATTATGACAATTAATGAAAAGAAGATACCATCTCCCCTAAAAAAGCAAATAATAGTATTACCAATATTAATTCTCGCCTTCTCGATACACTTCCGTTGCAAAATTAAATAGAAAGTTCTATTATTACTTAATCCGTATTTATCAGTATCAGCTACAGTTTTAGAAAGAAACATTTCTGGTCCAATTCTTATTAATACGTTTATATTCTCCAACTATTTCTTTCCCTTTTGAACACATTGTCTAAACACAAATTAAAAATATAGAGTATTACAAAAATACGGAGAGAGAGAGAGGCGTATGTGAGAGTAAGTATGGTTAAAGAGGAAGAGTTGAGATGGCATTATTATCATCTTCTTCTTCCCCCACCCACCCAAAAAGGGAGTAAAGTGATTCAGGAAAAGAAGACGAAAAGCAATGAGGCAGTTCCGCCAAACTGTGAAGATGTTTAGCTACCAAAAAGTTGAAGCGGAGGTCATTCCTGAGCTTTATTGTGTCATTGCAGCTAAGGTGTTTTTAACCCTCAATTTCATCTATTGACTGTGTTGTTCTCACCTAATATTCAAAAGCGTGCTTAGGGTTTCGCTTTTCATGTCGCTTGCTTCGGTCCACTTTCATACATTTCAGCACTTTGCTGAAGTGGAGCACAATCAGTGGCTTTTGACAAGTGAGTTACCACTTGCATCCTATCAAGCTCTCTTCTTACTCGTGAGGCAAGTCTAACAAACTATAACTAATTTCCAAATTCCGAAGTCCCAGCACACGTTAGAGGGCCTCTAACTTGACATAATTTATAGTATTGATCCATGATAGGTCATTCAGACTTCAGAGATCTTAAATTAAGTATCCCCAAAATGGATAACAAATTGGCTACTGAAGTTGTAAACTTGAGCTATTATCTGCATATTTGCAAGTGTCTAAGCATCTCGTGTATTAACTATCTAATTGAATTGCAAAAGAAAACTTCATAAATTACTCTTAAATCATCCAGTACTGTGCTTCTACACTCTTAACGTTTTACTAGATCTAGATCTTGCAAATATCAACATCACCTAGTTGGGAAGAACAATGGTATCGAGTTATAGAATTTGGTCATTAAAACGTAGTCCAATGTGTGATTCAGTAAAAACATGAAAAGAAAAAGAAGACAAGGAAGAAGAAGAAAAAATTTATATTTTCCCAGTACTATCTGATTTGGCATAAGAGCATCCACATTGATGCATCTTTTGGAGATTATGTCAGGAAAGCATCCAGAGAAGGGAGCCTCTGCAAAACATGGATCATAGCACAGTAAATGGGATGCATTTATTGTTTTTAACAATGGCTGCTGAGCCGCCCATGCGGGCGCGTGCATTGCACGCGCTGGGAGCGTCAGGCGCGCCTGACACCTCTTTTTTTTTTTTTTTTTTTTATCATATTTATTTATTTATTTTTTTCATCCCAATCCTATTTTCTCTTTTCTAATCACACTTACAAAAACCCCTCAAAAACCGCAAAATAACCCCATTGATAAGGATGCTCTAATGGAGCAAAGATCAAGCAAAAGGAACTCTTTTCAGAATACCAAACATAAATCCAGACGAGAAAAATGTTCAGTAGCAGAATCATAATCAGAGGAAAAAAAATTAACAGGAATATCAAACCTTATACCTCCTTGGCTCCTTCACCACATTATCACATGGATGTTAGCAGGAATTCCACTCTAAAAAAAAAAAATCTTTTCTTGAAGAAAGTACTACTTGTCTACTCCTGCTTAATAGTGCAACAAAAGTACACTCTAATTTCACTTATGCACTAAAACTATCAAAAGGCATCTCATCTTGAGCAACCTAGGCTGGTTTTCCCCATTGTAGTCCTTTGCCGGCTAGGGTGACAAGTACCGGGCTGCAGATTTCCCTTGTCACCAAAAAAAAAGGCATCTCATCTGTATACAATCTACGGAGTAGCTAATATGACAATGCACCAATATCCACATAAACAACTAGAAATTAAAATCCAGTAGCTTTCTCACTTAACTTCACAAATCAAAGTCCCAACAGTCAAGACAACAATCCACTTACCTTATCAAAACAGATCAAATAGTGTCAACCATTTATGTCTATAAACAGGTTTTAGGCCAACACAGCCATAACACATGCAAGGAAATGCTAAAAGCCCACATACAATGAGCAATAAATTTCAAACTTTAGCTGATAAATGACTCATACTGCTCAATGGGGACTTGAAATACACTAGTGCAGTCCATCATTCTCAAATCAAGGGAACAAATATAAACCTTTATGTCTGAATCATATCCAAAATAAGTAAAATGAACATAAATCTCTGAGTAAATGGATACTCACATCAATGCCAAGTATAACAGCACCCTGGGCCAGGAAGAGAGTCATATGACTGGTGAGATTAAAAGGAGCCGTAAGCCAAAACCCAGGAGGCACATTAAGCTGTCCACCACCCTTCTTACTCAGCTTGGAGATAGCCAGAATAGCCCTATTAAACGCCGCCGTATTGAGCGTAACCCCATCCCCGACCCCCCCAAAGTCCGTCAAGTTAAAAGCCACAGGCCGGAGCCTGGGCAGCTGCCTCACCGGGAAAGCCCGCCGGAAAAGCAAGATTCTATCAGCACTATCCCACTGCCAGAAAAACACAGTGAAGCAGAAAGCGATCCAGAGAAAAGCGATAAGGGTTTTATGGGCGGAGAAGAACATAGGGATCCCGCGACGCCACCGCCCCGGAAACGACGTCGTCGCCAGCGTCTCCACCATCTCTCCGCGACAAAATTCAGCGATTCCCTCAGCTGGGTGCTGCCGAGAACAAAGCGCTTATCTCCGAGCACATCGATTAATCTATGGCGAGTAAATAACACTCAGAGCTTAAATATGAGTGTGGGGGCAAAGGAAGGTCAAGTGTAGAGGTCAGAAGCAGTAGTTTGGTGATGAAAACGGCGATGGGGTAACAGAGAAGACGACGAAGAGTAGGTTCAAAGGAAGGAGATGCACAAGTACGAAACTTAGATGGATTTTGATTTGATGGCTCTAGATCTATAACCATAAATCATAATCAAATTCTTGCTCTTTCCTATTTTGGTCTAATCAAATCAAATCCAGCAACAAGCCAATAGCTTGGGCTTTACAGTGATTTGGATTTGGAATTTGGAATTTGGAATTTGGATTTGGTGAGCAGTTAATTGCTTTACGAACTGCTAACTTCATCCTCACATTTAGATATTCAGTAGCGATATTCGTAAGAGTAATTCGAATTAGATTCTAATTGAATTTTTATAATTTTATTTCTGCTTTTAGAAAAAAACAAAAATCAGTCTAATTAATTTATATGAATTACTCCAATAATATTTATCAAATTGAGGTCTCATATTCATAGTTGTATATCGTGATTCGTGGATAGTCATACCATCTCCATTCTCCCTGAAACAAATTTGGAATTTTTTCACTTTTGATATCACGACTATAAGTTATATTCAATATTTAATTATTAATTCTTTCATTTAATTTCATAACTTTTAAATCATTATCACATTTGGACATTCTCGGCCTAATCTTCAGTTACTAATGACCGAAATTCAAGCAAATAACATATTTTGAAGAGTAAACTTGTCATTTCTAGTTACCCTACTCGAGAAGCTTAAGAAAAAAAGTAATAAAAATAACAATTTTACCATTTAAGATAAGCCGGTGGATTTTCTTTTTGTGGTACCATTAACTCGGTTACAATGTAGTGTATGTTCATACGCAGGGCCGTTCCAATAAAAATTGAGGTCCTGTGCAATATTTTAAATTGGGCCCTTTTTTCAAGTAATTTTTATATATAAATAATAGTTGTTCAAAAAAATTGTGTCAAAAATTCAAAATATAAATATCGTATAAAAAATACATCTAAATTTCATTTAAAAAGTGTCATGCGTCACATTTAGATCCAAAATCATCCACCAAACTTTTGATATCAACTTCTTCCAAAATCTCATTTTCAATAGCTAATCCATTAAAAAAAAAATAGTTAATTCATTGAGTCTCTCTTGCAACATACTTGATCGTAAGTAAGATTTCAACAATTTCAACTTTGAAAAAATCTTAAGAAAAAAATAAATATTTATTTAGAAACTCTATGAATAAATAATTAATCAATAAACAAATTTTTGAATATATGGTTCCAAACAATAAATAAGAATTCTGAAATATTTAATAGTTTTAATTACCTGTTAAGAGAATTGAAGAACTTGAGTAATCAAGAAGAATTGAAGAATTTTGAGTGCGTCTAGCGTCTATCGTCTACCGCGTCAATTGCGTATTTGCTTTCGTGCTATGCTTTCGCTGAGTGATGTTTGCATCAAATAAAAAAATTACCTAATACCTAATTAGGCTAGTTGTGACTGGTAAGATTTGTGAACATATAAGCTTAGCAATTTTGGTAAGGAAAGGATTTTATTTTTGAAAGGAATAAGGAAAGGATTTTCTGTCAAAAAAGGAAAGGATTAATAGCGAATTAGCAAATAAAAAATAACCGAATTAGCTGCCTTGCCGTCTTCCCCATTTTGTAATGCATACTACCTCCAACATGTAATCCTATTGTTCTGCTAATACCTCTATATACAATTTTTTTTTTAATTAAGTATGGGGCCCCCAAAATTTGGGGGCCCTGTGCAACGGCCCTGGGCAGACATGCCCAGGGCCGGGCCTGTTCATACGTTACCTCCACTGAGGCAGTGAGGCGTACAACCGGATTCCACTAGACCACAAGATCTTGGCACAAAATTTGATCACATATAATTGAAAATTAAGTCGAATGAAACTACATGTTACAAAGATTTAAAAAAGTTATGGAAAAAAATGTGAAATTTTAATTATGTAAAAGTCATCATACAGAATGTCTAACCAGAAAAGATGATGATTTAGTCAACCAATTCATACAACTTAACATACAAATATACTCTCTAATCACAGAATAGGTAACCCAATTCGTAAATTACTTAGCACAAAGAAATTTAAATCAGTAGCCTATAATTAATTCACATGAACCATAAAATAGTTACACACAATATTTATCAAAATGATGTCTCATGTCCTAGATATGGACGATGACCTTTCATCTTCATCCATGTGGGATGAAGACAATCTGATCTTCGTCCATGGTCACGTTTGTAGTGGATATTCATTGTTGTATTTCATGGTTATTCATCATGGATAGTTGGCCTGGTTGCCTAAGGACAATCATTGGATTGTACCTACTTAAGACGTTTATACCATTTTAGTTTAGATTTAAAAATAAAAATATTACACGTGCCCCAAGTAAATAATAGTCTATAGTGCCACACATAACATAATTTGTAATAACATGTTTAACTTACATATAAAAACAAATCAATCACATTTATATGAAATTTCACATAGTTTATATTTTGTTTTTTTTTTCCCAAATAGTTCATAGGGTCTATTTGGTTTTTTTTTTTTTTTTTTTTTTTTTTTTTTTTTTTTTGAATTATACTGACGTCGTTTCAATAAGTGAGAGAAATGGCTCTCGTAAATCTTCGTAACTGATACTACAGTTGTGTTGGGGCCGTTTCATCCGTCTGGAACTGTAATTGTGCGGAATAGAGGTCATTTCATGATTTCATCTATCTGTTTTCATTAATACGTCGTTTTGTCCCTTGGACCACAATGCTTGGTGGAACGCGTTACAAAGTAAATTTTGCCTACTTTATGCGTATCCTCCTACAATGATTGGGGTTTCTCTCCGAGAGACACGAATAATAATTACACGTACCAAAAAAAGTTATACAATGTGAGGCAGAGCTAATATATGAACTGATGGTTTATGGGTGGTTAATCCATGGGTGATATGAAGCGAAAAGGGCTCTCATTTCAATGAAAACGTCAATGGAAGAGGCTTCACCTCTCTTTTGTATCCCTGAATCTTATCATCGGCAAGACGATAGCTAGAAAATTGATTGACTTGCTTCCATTGCCCCCTCTTCTAAAACCAAAAGCCCGGCCAGGAGCACAGAAACTTAAAAACCAGCCAAGAACACAACGTTCATCAGAGACTACCAATCCCTGGGAACAGCGCCCCCTGCTTTTCCCTTTCCGGGTTGGTGTCTTTGTATTATTATTACTATTATTGCTCTAAAGTTTAAACCACCACCACCGCTAGATATATAATGGGTAATTACGTTTCCCCCTTCTTCTTTTCCGCCGTTGTGTTGGCGGTGATTCTGCGGTGCCCCTCGCCGTGCAGGGCGGCAGTGGTGGACGAGGCGTTGCTGAAGCTGAAAGATTCCATGGAGAACACTAAGGCGCTGGAGGCTACCTGGAAGAGCGGTACAAATCCGTGCGAAAAGCCCCGATGGTTTGGCATTCAATGCCACCGTGGGGACGTCACGGGGCTCCGTCTCAGCGAGCTCGGCCTCGGCGGCGTGATCAAAGTGGAGCCCCTGTCAGGAATCAAGGGGTTAAGGATGATTGCCATGGGGAACAACAATTTCTCCGGGCCGATTCCGGATTTCAACAAGCTTGGAGCTTTACGGTCTATTTTTATTCAGGATAATAAGTTTTCCGGGGAGATTTCTGAGGATTTCTTCCTGGAACTCAATTCTTTGAAGAAAGTTTGGCTGGCAAATAACAAGTTTTCAGGCGGGATTCCGGGGTCGTTTGGGAAGTTGGAAAATTTGATTGAACTTCACCTTGAAGGGAATCAATTCTCCGGGGAAATCCCTGTCCTGACTCAGAAACCACTTGTTAACCTCGACGTGGCTAATAATAAACTCCAGGGAGAAGTCCCGGCGGAAATGGAAAGATTTGGGGTTAAGGCATTTGCAGGGAACCCTAATCTTTGTGGGAAAGTGGTGGGCAAAGATTGCCATGGTACCGCCCCTAAGGCGAACCATGATAAAGCTGCTGCTGCTGGTGCTGCTTCTGGTGATGATGGCAATGCTGATGCATCGTCATCAGCATCACACGAGAAGGGCTCGAGCACGAAATGGATAATCATAGCAGCAGCCATAGCCCTGCTGCTAATCATCATCCTGTTCAAGACGCGGAGAAAGGAGGACGATTTCGGGAGGATACAGAAGGAAAATCTGGACGAGGTTGTCCCCGTGCACAGCAGCAAGAGGAGCACAAGTAGCGGCAACGCCAGCAGCAGGCGGGGGTCGGGGTCGGGGCGGGGGTCGGGGTCGGGACGGGGCGAATCATCGTCCCATCACTCGAGGCGAGGCTCCAACGGCGGGAGAGTGATGGGGGATCTGGTGTTGGTGAACAGTGAGAGGGGGCAATTCGGGCTGCCTGATTTGATGAAGGCCGCAGCTGAGGTTCTTGGCAGTGGTGGATTGGGATCAGCTTACAAGGCTGTGATGGGGAATGGGATTTCTGTTGTGGTTAAGAGGCTCAGAGAAATCAACCCTAAGATCACCAAAGATGCCTTTGATGCAGAGATTAGAAAGCTTGGGAAGGTAAAACACCCAAACATCTTGACACCATTGGCATACCATTACAGGAAAGAGGAGAAACTGGTCATCTCTGAGTACATGCCCAAAGGCAGCTTGCTGTATATTCTGCACGGTATCAGTCTCACTATCAGTTTAAACTTTCTGAGTCTCGCTGTCAGTTTAAACTTTCTGCAACCTTATTATCAATTTAAACTTTAGGTGATCGAGGGTTATCCCATGCCGAGCTGAACTGGCCAACGCGGCTAAAAATCATCAAGGGGGTGGCCAATGGGATGGGATTCCTACACAAAGAATTTGCAGCACTTGAAGTGCCACATGGGAACCTCAAGTCCAGCAACATTCTCCTGTCAGCAAACAACGAGCCAGTCCTCACAGACTACGCGTACTACCCGCTGATCAACAACACACCAACCGGGCAACAAATGATCGCTTTCAAGGCGCCCGAGGGCGTCCAGCACCAGCAAGTCTCCCCGAAGAGCGACGTGTACTGCCTCGGGGTCATCATCCTCGAGATCATCTCGGGGAAGTTCCCTTCCCAGTACCTCAGCAACCAAAACGGAGGGACCGACGTGGTGCAGTGGGTGAGACAGGCCATTGCAAACAAGAGAGAGTTGGAAGTGATTGATCCAGAGATAGCTATAGCCACAAACTCACTGCCACAGATGGAGAAGCTTGTGCATATTGGAGCTGCCTGCACTGAGAATGATCTGATTAACCGGATTGACATGAAGGAAGCCATCAAGAGAATAGAAGAAGTCCATGTGTAAAGAGACTCAGACTCCATGGTTTTATGTAGATTATGTTAGATCAGCAGGTTTAGTAAGAGACACAAACAGAAGAAGTTGTCAACTCCCAGCCATCATTCATAGGTATAATGACCAATACCATATATTTTTTGTTTTGTTTTTTTTCTTTGTTTTCCTCTACACTGTATTGTATCCAGTCTTCCAAACTAAGACTTACATGTACAGTTTCTGTTGTATATAATGAATTCTAACAATCTGTAACACTAAAACCTAATTCCTTTGAAAAATCAAGATGCCAATTTGACTATGTGAAGTGTTTAGGCTTCATGAACACAACCTCAAAAAAGATACAATTTTGATGCATTTATTTGTTGGAAAAAGACATAATATATGATACAACAAAACTAGTTCTTGCTAATCTTATATGGTTTTATGAATAATGTTGTTTTCTAACTAATTTCATGTATTGCAAGCTAAAAAGAGTCTATTATAAAATCAATTACAAAAAGAATTTAGTGTGTAATGAGATATCATCAAAATAACTAATCAAGTAACACTACATTAAGATATACATATTATAAAATAAATTTAAAAAGGGAGAATAACTAATTAGAGAGACTAATTATTGCGCAGATTGGATGATTTTCAAGTTCTTGACACTCTTCCTTAAGGAATCAAGACATTTCTGAGAAACCTGCAACCATTAATCCATTATTAGATGATATACATATGTAAATTCTATTAATGTGCAACATTTTGTAAATTACACATGAAGTGTAAATTGTATTATGAAAATCATGTGTGACAGACTCAATCGATAAGCTGTTGGTAAGAATAAAATTCATAACCTTCTGGTACGAGAATTATGTTTTAGCATTTTGATCACCATTTTTTTGCTAGATTGATGTGATGTTTGTTTTCATATCTTTTTTGTTGTCTTGGAAAAAAAATTAAGAGGAGAATGCAATAATTCACAGGAAAAATGTAATAGTTCAAAATTGTTTTGGGGCTATTTTGAATGGTTAAAAACCTGAGGGAGGTGAATGTAATTATTATTGTAGTTATCTCTAATATTTCGAGTCCAAATTTTAGAATATTCCTCATAATGCCCTGAACAATGCTATAATACTTAGGTAATTAGGTAAATCCAGATATTTATAGTAATTAAAATTGATACCCACAAGTATAATACATTACTTACCTGCGTCACTAGATACGATCGCCGAAAATGTACCGAACGGCGGCGAAGCGGTTGTTTCCGGCGTTGCGCCGCTGCAACGATCAGCTGAAAATCTCTCCCGTTCCAGTTCTCGCAGAGTCCCAACCGCCGCGTTTTTTCAACTCTGCTGCATCTGAGACCATTCCGAATCAAAATCCTACACTCTCGGGCTCCGCATCGCCGTCTTCGGCGTCATCATCGAGGAGCCAGGAAGAGAGGGATCTCCGCCGCGAAAAGGAGGAGAATCCGGATTCCGGAACGACTAAAACCAGGCCTAGAGCTCACTACCAGGACGAGCAGGCCCGTGTTCTGAGCGCCTCTCTCCCCCATGTGGTACGCATATATCTGCGCATCTATGTGCTTTTCAACATTACATCGTGTGTTATATTGTGCTGGAATGTTGCGATGTAGCTAAGTATCGGTAAGTATGGCGGTTTATATGCTTCGATGAGGACAAATAGTAGCACCGTGCAATTACTCTCTTGCTTCTTTGAATAAATATGGAGTTTGCTGATCATATTCATGATATTATCAAGTGCTCTGGAAAATTTTATGTAAAAATTGAAAATTAAAAATATGACTGCAGAGTATAGGTTTCTAACCAGACTAATAGTGGAAATGCAGATAGCCTCTGCTAAGGCTTGTAGTCCTTGAAACAGAACACTGGATAAGCTTATGAAGTTAATCATGTTTGTTTAATTCAAAACTGTTACATTTTCACTTGATAGTGGGTTGATTTGATTTTACAAATGCAGATAAAATTGGGATGGACTGAAACAGCCATGATTGCAGGTGCAAGGGAGGCTGGGCTGTCTCCTTCAATTGTTGGATCTTTTCCTAGGAAAGAAGCTGCTCTGGTGGAGGTTATTCACTTTCTTTATGAACTTTTGCATAATAAGATGGGGCCATTGGAGGCACCAAAGAAACAAACGAAGTGCAAAGCATATACAAGGGAGATTAGCATAAACTCCCGCTGCCTACTTTGTGTTTCTAGTGCTTCCCTATGCATTCATGACCTCATTACCACTTGCAAGAATTGCAATTTATTCCTCTGGTTTTCCTGATAACTGAGTTCTTCTATTTTTATTACTTGTTGAATTGAGTTATTTAAGCCTTTCTTAACTTTTAACCCATTTAATTTTTTTTCCTCAGTTTTTTATGGATGAGTGCTTGGAAAGACTAATTGATATTATTGAATCAAAAGTGGATTTGAAAACCATGATACCAAGTGAGCGTGTTGCAGCACTTGTCAGAACTCGCTTAGAATTGCAAGCTCCTTATATCTCAACATGGGCTCAGGCACTGAGTGTTCAGGTGCAATTTTATTTACTCTATTGTAGTGTACTGGTGCTATGTACAAAAGTTGATCCTTTTTTATTTGTTTGTGTTCTTTTACACACATCTAGCGAAATACCTGTTAAAGATCTTAATAATCGCCGCTTATTTTATAGGCACAACCAGCAAACATTCCAACAAGCTTCAAACAGAGAGCAATGCTGGTTGATGAGATTTGGCATGCAGCTGGTGATGATGCAAGCAATATTGATTGGTATGTGAAGCGCACAGTGCTTGGCGGAATATACTCTACTACTGAGCTATACATGCTGACTGATCATTCTCCAGGTTTGTTAATATTGCCTCTTATGTGTGTCTTTTGTGTAATCCATTCTTTGTATTCCAGCTTGCCATAAGATCAGTAAAACTTTAGGAACAGTGGCCCCAAAAATGCCCATTATGTCATAGAAAACCATAAAAAGTGTTCCTCAACTGTTTCTTCCTACTGTTTTTAGCAACAAGTTGAAGACAATTTCCAATAAATCTGCAGACATGTTTCTGAGACATCTAGGTCACCTGTAACATCAGATGTTCTTTCCTTTATTGCTTCCTTGTTTAGTATTATGGAAATAAACATTTTGCCAATGATACACATGAATGCAGCCTTGTTTTAGTTGATGCCACTGGTGTCACCTTGTATTAAGTTGGTTTTAAAATTTTTACACTTTTATTCTCATTCTTCTTATTACAGATTTTCATGATACATGGGCGTTCTTGAATGATCGAATAAAGGATGCTTTTGACCTGAGGAAGACTGCACAGGAGGTAATATAGCGGTATTTTATTTTGTGGTCAATTTTGGTTTCATTTCCTTTTCTTTGAATCCTTTTGCATGTGCTCCTAGAGCTCTTTTGACAAGATCCGCCATTCTGAAAGTTTGATTTAAGAAAGATTCTGCAACCATTGCAGGCAAAATATTTGGCAGAAGCAGTTGGTGCAGGAATGGGTGGCTCATTACAAGGACTTATTAAGAGTGTTTTCCGAGGTTGAATAGCTTTTGCAAGTTAACTTAAAAACGATTTTGCAGTCGAGTCATGTCCTCTTCCATGATTACTTTAATTTTTTGGGCTTCTCCACAGTCAATAAAATGTAGGGAGGATCAAAATAGATGTTGTATCTCTGTACTAGGCAGAAATTCATTTGTTACCCAGATTGCTGGTTAATAAGCAAGTTCCTGATGGTTTTAGTGCCCATAAAACTTTGCTTCTTGAAAGTCTTGCAGTCTTGTCAATTTGGATTAACCTCTTTGTGATAAAAAATGTTTGGAAAAGTATAGAACAAATACTAAATTGTAAAAAAAATCAGGAGTATTTAAAAAAAAAGTTTGTTCAAGGAACAGTTGGAAATAATGACAAATGATCTTTCGAATCTCCAAAATGATCAGAAAGACCATTTCTGACCAGAAACCAAGGTTCCAACCACTTTATAAAGTGATCAGAGATTGTGAGAATTCTAGAGGGTCAAACAATTCTATGCAACACCAAGGTAGGAATCTTATTACACTCACTAAACATTATTAATCACAAGTTAGGGACTTTGAACAATAGAGCAATCATCATACTTCCATGATTGGTTGCCAGCAAAAAAAATGTTTTCAACCATACATGGACTTCATTCAAGGTCAGGTTAGACATCCCTGTTCCTGTACAACTAATATGCTCAATCCTTAGAGCCACAGATTATTACTTCATCATCACCACTCATCAATCAAAATCAAGAAATTCCATTCTCCTTCTCATGCTTCCCTTCAAATCTGCAGCTTCCTTTTCTGCTCTCTGTGCCTACAGGAGATGACAAATTACGAGACTTAAAACGAAAACATTAGTGAAACCAAAAGAGCAGTGCTACACATCCCTCAAACGTGTATCGCGTTGTGCATGCATGCACAAGCCTTACCCTCCTGATTTCCGTCACTGAGACGTGAATCATATGTTGCGGAAGCTCCTCCTCTGATGAGCCCTACAAATATAGAATTTTAGGGTCACCTAATATATCCCGGTTTATTCTAAACCGACAACTAGATAGTTAAATTACCAGTTCTCCAATCAAGACAACATTTTCTCCACGAACGATGTACAGTCCCAAGGGAATGTCACTGTACAGATTCCCAACAATCACCCTCTCACAAACACCTTCTAACACAACATTTGCTGCATCAATATCATGAAAAAGAAAAACATCAAAACCTTTCTCAACCAACACAAACAGAAAACAATTTTCTTGCACTGTGGGAGCTACACTAAATGTGGTAGACTCCTTGTGGACCCCAAACACTGACTGACTCTCTCACTTAGGGTCACTGAATCACCGTGATTTACAAATGAGAGCCCGGGGCGAGGGATTTCGCCTTTGTGGGCAAGAAAACAAATTTCATAGTTCAATTCAAATACCATATTGATCAAACGACCGGAATGTCCCAAACAGCTTCCTGCCATCTCTCAACAGCACAAGAATTTTTCCTAAAAAATCCCAAGAATAAAGAAAGAGAGACAACTCAATATATAGTCAATACACAGCAAAACAAGAAGGATTGAATCAAGAAAGAAATGAAATAATATATAATCAAAGAAAAGAAAGAAGAAAGCATACTATCAAGATAGCTAGCAATGGAAGAAGAAAGAAATGTGGTGTGATCTGAACCTGACCAAGACATGGAACCATTCGAACTTGTATGGCCAACTATGCCATCCATTTATACCCAACTCCTCAAGAATATTGATAACAATTAATAATTAAATATCAAGAATAGTAATTAATTACTTTAATTTAGAAAAAATAAAATATAAAAAAAGTGAGAAAAGACACCTAATAATTTACAGTATATATAATATATACATAAACAAATCAATCAATGTTGGGAAGGTTTGGGTGAATAAAGCTTAGAATGAAAGTAAGATAAGCAGATGGATGGGTGTGGGTTTCAATTCAAAGGAGAAAAAAAGTTTTAACTTTTTATGATGGAAGATAAGAGATGATGGGGTTGAAGATGAAGCTTTTTTTGGTCGGTGGGTTGGCTGAAAGTTGCGTCTTTTATCACCTAATAAGTCCCATAATTCTCTGCGTGACTGTTGAAATAATAATAATAATAATAATAATAATAATAATAATAATAATAATAATAATAATAATATATTGCTTAGCTTCTCAATCATCATATCTATCTTGACATGCATGCTGTCTACTCTAATCTTACACAATTTTATATACTTTATTACCTTACAAATATAAAATATATTTCGTAGTTACCTTATCGAGTCAATTAATTATGATCAATTTAAATTAATTTATCTCTTTATAGTTCTTTATAAGTTTAAGTGGACTTCATTCAAAACACACATTCATCTAGTTAAACTTTATTTGAAGCACACATTCATTTAATTACTAGCTATGAATCAAATTTCGACAAATTAATGGATTAAAGTCAATTGTTGGTGGCTTGATGTTCCCAAATCACAATTAATCTCTGATTTGGGTTGCCTTCTCATCTCTTTCAATGATAACATTAGTCCTCCACCTGAATAGACACATCATTCTTTATAATATATACTAATTTATAGCAAATTTTTTGTAATATATATAATATACACTTTTGGAAGTTATATATTTTGAGATTTAGCATACGTTACAAAAGTCTAGCTCGTTGGTAAAATTGTGGGAGGTTTTGCAGAAATTATGGAGAATTGGGTCACTGATCTTGGACTATTACGTCTTCAAATTTTAGGTTTCAAAATGCATTAAAGTAGGTCAGAAATCTGTTGAGAGACACGTGTTAATATGAACAATTTGTTGAGAAGATTATATTTTTATTGTACACCACTCGTTATTTGATTGAAAAGAAGAAAATTGAATAATACTTGACGATAACAGATGATTTTTATATTAAGAAGAAAACTAATAAAATAAAAGTAGGTATGGTAAAAATCATGCACACATGCTCCATTTTGCATAAGCCTAAAAGTGATGTAGGTACACCAACACCGACCAAGATATTATTAAGATTTTGTAGGAACTAAGCTAGGTTACTAGGTTCCATGAGCTACTAAGAAATTAAAGCAGAAGGAGATGAGCCACAAGTCAATATCTACCATTATGCATGGAGGAAATATAAGTGCCCATTTTTGGAGTTTATCTCCAATTATTAGAGTGGGTTCCAAATTCCTAAGATCTTTTCTTTCATTTATTTATTTTTTACACTGCTCCCCTATACTTATTTAGGTAATTCTATTTGCACCACCCAAAATTCTATTTACACCACCATTTAATAGGGCTGTCAATGCGGGCCGGCCCGCCCCGCAGCGGGCTTTTCTTTTTGCGGGTTTTCGCGGGCCGGCCCGCGAAGCCCGCGGGCTGAGAGATGCATAGCCCGAGCCCGCCCCACGCGGGCTTGCGGGTCTCGCGGGCCGGCCCGCGGGCCACCACTAATTAATTTTTTCTTCAAATCTAAAGGCTAAAGTTAACAACTACGGAGTAATATTGAACAATGAAAATCCATCTCCTTAAAATTAAAATTTTAAAACAAACAATATGTCCAGAATCCAGATCATCAGATGATAACTTCACAACCAAAAATCCAAAATGTATGAAGTCATTTCTTAAAAATAAAAATAAAAAAAAGGCAAAGGAGACATTGAAATCAGCAGCCGCGTGGTGGTGGAGACGAGCAGATTTGCGACGGCGGTGGCGTGACTGGCTTGAGTGACGGCAGTGGCGTGAGTGCGACGACGGTGGCGTGACTACCGTGAGAACGACGGCGGCGGCGTGAGATCTGGAGTGCGACGGGCGACGGCGGTTGCGTGAAGTCTGGTGACTAGCGACCTGGCGTGCGAGACTGCAAGCAGAGGGCTGAGGAGGAGATCTGGAGTGCTACGTGCGAGATTACTTCTTTGAGGCTTTGAGGGAGTTTTGAGGGAATTTGAGGGATTAGCCGATTAGGGATTTAGGCTTTGAGGGATTAGGGATTTAGGCTTTGACAATTTGACGCATTGAGGGAATCGACGGGCCAGGCCATATTATAAGGAATATATATATTATTATTATTATTTTAAAAATTTAAATAGCTTGGCCCGCGGGCCAACCCGCGGCCCGCACGGGTTAGCCCGCGCGGGCTGCGGGCCTTAGCGGGCCAAGCCCGTTAGGCCCGCTTTTTCGCGGGCCTTCATTTTTGAAGCCCTAACCCGCCCCACCGTGGGGCGGGTGCGGGCCGGCCCGCGGGCTTTGGCCCTAATTGACAGCCCTACCATTTAATATGTTTGATAGCTTTATAGGTGGTGTAAATAGAATTTGCTATTTACACCACCTTCATTAAAGTTGGTCAAATATTATGTTTTCTATTTAAAATATTTATTATTTATTTATTTATATTTTTAATTGTGATTTTAGAATAATAATTTTGT
>CP025645.1:6779600-7061450 GCA_003576665.1 Ipomoea trifida | reverse complement strand
TTTAATTTTGTTTAAATAATATTCATTGTATTTCAATACCTTTTTTTTCTGAAAACTCTAATTCCAACACCTTGTTTTTTTGAAAACTCTAATTCCAACACCTTTTTCTTTGTGTAATTAATACAGTTAACCATGGTGGTGTAAATAGCCATATCTATATCTTATTTCTATTTATACCACCTATAAAGTTATTGAAATTTGTAATATTTTACAAATTTCAATGTTATTTGCACCATGGGTGGTAGGAATAGCAAAGGTGGGCCCCAAGCTCAACTTTCAACAATTATATTATCTCAATCGAGAAAAATCTATAGTTTAAAGCCCATGAAAAAATGTTTTGCCATCATTTGCGATCCTACTTGACACAAACAGAATTATTTTAGGAAAGAAACTCGTAATTAGGCACAAAAAAAATAAAAAATAATTCAAATTGAATCAAGCCATTAAGTAATCATCCTAGCTACCACAAAGAGTGCATTTGTAAAGACAATTATGGCAAAACACCAATATTTCAATTATTATGCATCATCACCAGCAAGAAGCATTAATTAGCTTTTCTTTCAAAAAAAAAAGAAGAATTAATTAGCTTTTCATGATTTTTAATATTTTAATAAGGCTAATTATTCGCACCAAATAGCCACTTTACAAGTCTTAGTTCCACCACTACCCAATATTATTTTCCATAAACATACGCAAGCCAAGAAGCTAAGGCCTCCTTCTTCTTCATGCAAATATTATATATTATTCTACGGAATATCGTACTATTAAAAATAATTATCAATAGCTTCCAATATAATTACTTATAATATAAATAATTATACTAAGTATTATTAACGTTGTACCAACTATTAATCGGTATCATAAAAAAATTTGTTTGTGACAATTTTTGTCTTATATCACCTTAAAAAAAATTACCTGCTCTTAATTGGTATGATCAAAGTATTTTTATCCCGGACAAGCTTGATTGTAGTTGCCCCACATTTGCTGTATGCTTGATGTTAATCATGTTATATATGTACAATAATTGAAATTGATCATTTATTATAATTTATTATGATATAATTTATAATTTTAATCTATTAAAGAAAAAATTAATATAATTCCTTAATCGTTTGTCAAATGAAATCGGGCTATAGTCTTTTTTTTTTTTTTAAATTTTATTCTTTTTTGAGTACTATTGAAATCGAACTATAGTTTAATTTTTTTATTTAATTATTTATATTTGCATGATCTCTTGTAAGGATTGCTTCAAGCTAGCCATGCAATATTTAATTTAAAGTAAATAATAATAATAATAATAATAATAATAATAATAATAATAATAATAATAAAATAATTGGTTTCAACAAAAATTGTTGTATGATTGGACATGCGTTTCTTTAAGATCACTAGCTTTAAAGATTGGTGTCTTTTTATGCTTTTTACATGTATGAGCCTATCAATTCTATAGTTAGTTTATTATTGGAGCCATTAGGCATATTATTTAAATTAATTAGTAGTAGTTTAGTACGTAGGGCATTAGGATAATTATTACTCAAAAAATAAAACCATGATATAATAATGTCACCATACACATTTAAAAAAAAATTATATTAAAGTAATTATGCATTGCATGCTTAAATAAATGATGGATGACAGAGTTAGTAGTACTAAAAAAAATGACGGAGGAAAATAATAAAATTATAAGGTGAAAATATGTAACTCTTAATGGACCGGACGTTAAAAATAAGTTTAACCAATTCATAATTAGCTAATAAATATGAATGTAGTATAAGTGATTGTATATAAATATTGATCTCGTATCTCAAAAAGATTATATATTTCAATTAAAAAACTATTTATGTATATTATGTGTAAAAAAAATTGTAAAAGGATTATTATGATTTGGTAGTTGGTAAGTAAAATGGAAATTTAATTTGGGTATTTATAGTAATGTAGGGATTTTAACATTGTGAGTTTGTGACACTTGGATGGTCACGTGACGGGGAATATGCGGGGGTATATTCTTGCGCCGATCTTGATTCTCCACCATCATCTCGATTCATGTGACTGTATTTGGGGATATGTTTTCCACATCCTTGCACCGGGAGACAAAATTTCATTAGGGACAAGGATCCATTGTTCTCAATATATATGAATTATACATACATAGAAAAATTCTAAGGTATTGATAACCATTGGAGTTTCTTGCACTGAGTACAACTCAAAAGTGAATGGAAAATATTTTGAGTATATATTAGATATTTTGAGAACAAAACCTAAAATTTTTGACAAAACTTTAAAAACTGTACTGGATATCGACATTAGCATAGACCTTCCCTATAAAACCCGTCCCTGAACCTGATGGAGATATTGGAAACGGTCCAATAAGAATAGAGACCCGGGGTCCGGAAGTGCATAACTCGAGTAGCCGAAGAGGAGTCTCGAACCCAGGGCCCATCTCTGGGCCCAAAATGATGGGCCTTGACTTAGTCTCACGGGCCCATTACATGGGCCTCGACTTAGTCTTGTGGCCTACCATTACTTTAGGGGAGTTTGTTAGCACATGTCTATAGTATAAATACTGTACTGTATTGCCATTACAGGGATATCTAATGGGTCCTAAGCATTCTTGTATGGTCATTACACATGCATTATCTTGTAATTGCTCTATCTGTTAGCCAATACATAGTTACCTCCGAGGTATACCTTGATCTCATACTTGTCATACCCCTTTATTTAATTGGGTTTTGTAATTCGGACCACCCGGGTTATTAAAATCCATCAGAACCTTATCAAGATTACAAAATAATCCCCATCTCCGTTTCCTTCCCCATCGAGATCAAGAATCGAATTCCCTGTCAAATCCAGATAAAATAACCCTCCTAGATGTGGCACAAAATTTGTTTTTTGGTCACGAAATACCATGTGGACATGGTGCCCACAACCCATGATGAACATTATATTCTCTCTTTACGTGGTGGCAACAAATTAAAATTTCATGTTGCAAGACAAAGAGAACTGTCTCAGTTGTGATCTCTTTATTCATGATAATGCATATATGATACAAATTAATATCAACAGCAAAAACATGAACCATCTCAGACCAATAATAATACTGTGCTGTAACTTGAATGCAACACAAATTAATATAATTAAACCCAACCCCCCACCAATCTTCCACCCTCAGCTTTTTCCCAAAATTGATGAACCAAATTCTTGATGTTTTTACCCAGTTATTGAATCCCAGCCTCTGGAAACCTCGTACAACCATGGCAAACAACAATGGTGACTTGTGTGTTTACATGTTGCACTAAATCAATCAGCCATGGCAAAAAAGGTGGTCTTGATATGACTATCACCATATCAGAGTTCAGATGTTGTTGTAATAAGTACTTTTCCTGTGTAATTTGTGGATGTATCAGATCAGATATCCTCCCCAGCTCTCCCTACTCTAAACTCCTGGAAAAGATGAAGGTGGTGTTAAGCATAATATGTATAAATAATCAACTTTTAGTTCAAACAGAATGCATATTTATAGATGAAAAGTTCTGAGTTCGGAGGGGACATTCCAGCCAAATTGGTAAGCTGTTGACTTGGTAATCACAAAGTTACTCCCAGTGGGAATAACCTATTTATAGTTCTTTACCGGCTAATGTCACAAAGCGGGGTTAGTAACTGCCCTGCTATAGTCCTTTGTCAGTTAAGGTGACAAGGCAGGATAGGTCGCCTTGCTATAGCCCTTTGCGAGCTAAAGTCACAAGACGGGAACTGTGAATATCCTGTTATAGTCCTTTGTCGGCTAAGGTTACAAGACAGGATTAGTGACTTCCCCTGCTATAATCTTTTGTCAACTAAAGTCACAAAACTGAGCTAGTTGAAATTGAGTGGTTTACCTTGAAATCTCCAAAGGTGGTGAAAAAAGAGGAAAATCAGATCTCCAGAACAATGACTGCAACATCATCATGGTATTTCACAAAATCAGGTTCCATGAAGGAATTAAAACATTAATAACTCAGAGAAAGTTATATGGTCTTGAAGATGGCTTACAATCAGAATCTGTCTTCACCCATTTGCTGCTTCCCTCACCGGCCATCTTCCCCACTGCTTCATCTTCACTATCATCATCAGTATTCTCACATAAGTACAAGTTGTTATCCAGATACTTTTTGGTTGCAGCCCTTGGATTGGATGCCTGTGGGTATATCTTTTTGTGCAATATAGCTCTCAGAATCTGCAGACAAGAAAACAGAATATAATGTACCAGGTTCATGCATGCTACTGATAAAACATAACCTTAAAAATCATAGTTGTTGAAATTTTTAATGTTCAGACTTCAGACCTTCTCCATTCTTGATTTCTCGAATTTCGTCTCTGCTGGAAACCTTTCCCTGAGAGGGAGAGGAGGGGGAGGGGGAGGAGGAGGAGTGAATTGGAAGCCGCCTCGACAGAGAATCGCCTTCTTGAGGAGGAAAGATAGAGACTTTTTGCTAATGTGGCTGCTGCTTTTGTCTTCCATTTGAACTTCTTTGCCATGCTGTTTGGTGCTTTCTTCTTTCCCTGCAGAACTCTCAGAAATCAGCTCTGTGATGGCTGTTTCTTCTTCATCTTCCTCCATGTTCTGCAGACAGTCAAACAGCTTCTGTAGTGCCACTTTGTCCTTTTCTGATCCATTAACTGAGTGTTTATGCACCAGAAGCCTCAGCTCTTTGCTCAGCTCCCCAACTTCTTCAGCTGTCAATTCTTGATCCTGCTGATCTTCACAGGAGGAAGAAGGAGTTTCTTGAAGATTTTTGCTGGACTTCTCTGCAGAATCTTTTGCAGTGTTATTCCCAAATGTCCCAATTGCTAGTAACCCATTAGGCCAGTCACTGAATTCTTCTTTCTCACTTGCATGAGATGCATCTATCCAAAAACACAGAACATAAAACATAAGTATTGTCAGGATCAAACACTTACTGCTATGCCAAAATCTATAGTTCACAGGTGCAAATTTTCGAGAGGCAGGATACTGGTCTCCCAGCAATCTCTTAGCCACCAACTACTGAACTTGACCCTTTACTGGCCTCTGTCCAACAGGTAATCATGGGAGAAACAAATAGCAGACAAGATGGAAAGATGCCAAGAAACAGATGACTTACAGGGAGTTGTGTTTGGGTTTGGTTTGCTGACAGATTGCTTTCCATGGATCTTTCCATGAATCCAATCAAAGATCTGATGACATTACCACACAGACACAAATGTTATCATAACCATAAAGTTTGAATCAGCAAACATTAATGCAGTCTGAGAATCTGAGACTATTACCTTCATTGCTGCTTTGCTGCAGGGCCTGGAGTTGATCACATGAACCAAAGAAAACCAAGAATCCCAGGCTATAAATAGCAATGGGAGTGGTGCAGATTTGGATGCCACATCCAAGCTGGTACCAGTGGTGTTACAAGTTCCAATGCAATGCCTTTCGCGCCGTCGCCTTTTGTCTTTTCTTCTGTGTCATTTTCATTTCCTTTTTTCTACTAATGAAATGCCATCATCATGGTATATATGGCATCTGGTTCACATGACAGTTCATATATGGATTAATGACACACCATTACATTGCTGATAACACAACACTCCTAACTTACCTAAAACTAGGTCCTACTTTAGTACTTCCTCATCATCTTGCAGACAACCTAGGATTAATGTAGACTGCATATGGTTTAGTCCATCAAGTTCTTTCATCAATATAGACTTCTGCAAAGTGGTATTGTTAGGAATGTGTTAAAAGACTAGGTCCAAAAATGATGTTATTGAACTGAATATATCCCATTGCATCATGTGATTTTTAAAAAAAAATTTACGAGAAAGCCCACAACTGCTACCCGCTTCTGAGTTCTGGGTAAAGTCCGTCGTGTGACCCTAACCAACAAATGATCATAAGGAGGTAAATCAGCCTAAGTTTTTTATAGCTAGCTAGCTCAAATTGAGAAAACCAATAGACAACTTTCACTGAGAGTCAAATTCTGAACCTTGTGATTACCAAGCCAACTGTCTAATCAACTTGGTTAGGATTGTTGTGTGCGATCTTTTTTGTCCCTAAGAATTAGCACCATTCTGCAACTTTTTCATCATGGGAATGTGGAGTTAATTCAGATGTGGAGATGGAAGCACAGGGATTTTGGCTTAAAATGGAAAGAGTTTTGGGATGTTGTTGAAATAATGGAGTGGTTAGAGATGTTGCAAAATCTTGATGATGTAAGATGGTCACAAATTGGATAAGTTAAGAGGTGAAAGGCAGGAAAAAGATAGCCATAATCCAGGTAAGTCTGCATTGGAAATGGGGGTGGGAGAAAAGATTGGTTTAGTTGGGAAATGGTGACCATGCTGCCTTGTGAGGATGTCCCTTACTAACCCAACCACCAATGCCACCTCCCTATATCTCCACCACCAAAACCATTTGACTGGTCCTAGAATTAACATTCACACAAATATACACTTAAAAATCACTACTCTTGAAAAATACTACATATTTTACCTCCGAAACACAACTCAATCAGTTAACCAATTCATAAAAGTTAATAGTTTTACTTCGCTAGCAATCGTAGTGTATAGGGTTCAAAGGGATTGATTCGTAGTAAAAAATGTATAGAATTGACCCTATTTTGCACACCAATATACAAGCACACAAGAACAGATATTCTCGAAATTGAAGTGCAATTTTAAAATTCACAAAATTTAGGGCCCTCTTAAGTACCCTAGGTCACATGCATTGTTCTATCGGTACAAGGTGTACAATTCGATTCTTATAGGGGAATGTATGAAATTGATCTCGTTAAGTGTATAAATACAGTAGTAGGTAAAGATAGTAGGTTAATGTACTAGCATACGAGGGCTATAGGGTTCTCGAAATTAAATTCTAAAAATCATAAAATTTAGAGCCCTTTAATTACCCTAGGCCATATTCAATTATTTTATTGGTAACCGAGAGTATAAAATCGATTCTTACAATGAAATGCATAAAATTGGGCCTGCTAGAAGCACAACCTGAAAAGGCCAAAGGGTGGTAAGACCTTCAGAATTACGGTCAAATCTTAAAAATCACAAAATTCTAAACTCTCTTAATTAGAAATCACGTGTCACGTACATAGTTTCGCCAGTAGCGCAAGGTGTAGGATTCGATTCTTACCTAAAGAGTACAGTTTCAAACATTCAATCTGCCCTGATCTCTCATCAGTTCATGTACCAATGAGTAAACTGTCATTCTGTCAATCTTCCCCTACTCACCCCTCACTAGTTCATGTACACATATCACAACTGTCATTCTCCTAGTAGTTCATGTACAATTATTAGAACTGTCAATTCCCCAAGAATTCCCCCCTAGTAAAATCATCATTTTTGTCCATTTTAGCTTAACTTTATCACACACATTTCTCAGCTGGAATCCAAGCCCATAGTCCATACCACCCTGCCACGTGAAGCTGTCTACTTCCTCACATGGACCCTTTAATTTGCTTTAGCTGCAGCCTGGCCGGATCCATTAGTCTACGTGTCAGACACCAAGATTTTGATGAGGCTTCATCGTAGCACACCTGGCCTACACGTGTGTCTGTCATTCTGTCAACCTTAAAATTTGCAGCGCCCTCGTCGGATTTCTGCGGCCTCTGGTTTCGTGGCAACAGTGCACAGAATCATTGGGAATCTCTTTCTGTTCAATTCCCATGCAAGCAAGCAAATGACCCTCTGATCCTCAACTCTTGCTGCTTTCAAAGCTTCAATCTCTCTGGATTTGAGGCTTTTAATTAATTAGCATCTTACCAAGAAGATTAAGGCAAGAAATCTTTCTTTAATGTATGATTTAAGCTCCAATCGCCCTGCGGCATATGTTGGTTGGAGCATTTTTTAAGGTTGGTGGTCCTTCCGTATCAAACCCGAATTAGTACTAAGTTTTTAGGAATCACAGAGGTTGGGTTTGGTGGATGGGCAGTCTGTGGTCCAACAGTACTATTAATGGGTCTCAAATGATATCTCAGGATTTGCAGCCATAAGCAGAAAGCTCGCCTCTTTTCAGTTCTGCAAATTTATGTTCACAACAATCAGCATGAGTAAATAAACAGTGTCTGTTGCGGTTATTACACTTGTTATAACATAGACTAGGTCCACATTACATTGGGGAATCTTGATCAATAAAACAACATTCAAATTATGTGTTTACAATTAGTAAGTTATGTATATATCACAATTAACATATTATCTATTTGCAGTTAACATATTATATACTTTCAATTTATTTATATATGCATAATTTGTTAACTAGAGTCTAGAGCTACATAATATGTTATCTAATTACGTAGTATTATTTCTAATATCTAAGTTACGTTGGTCCAACACTTTTAATATTATCAACCTAGCTAGCTAATAAGTAATTAAAGAAAGGTCCCAACGTTTTAGTAACCCACCTTGGGGGGAGTCGGGACAATTCCAAGTGGCTCCAATAGAGAGTATGGAAAATAGGGGTGCAGATCGAGTTGCAAGACTTGAACCAAACCACTATCCTTTCTCCATTGGCTGGAGCTAGAATACAAATCATTTATGACCATAATCATTTACTTGCCTTTGCCTACAAAGGCAAAATCTTTAGACCCTTGAACTAGTGTCTGGTGCCTACAAGCTAAGGAAACACTCACAACGGAGTTGTTAGAACTTGATCCTGTTGTTTTAAAGTAAAGTAGCAGAAGTATCACAGAATATAGAACAAAAAATTGTAAGAGAAAAGGCTAACTCATTGTATTTTATTCACAACACCATGACTCTTTATATAGAGCAAAAAATGTAACATAAACACAACATTCTGATTTGTTGAAAGATCCTATTATTAAGCCATAAAGAGGTAATCTCTCCTAAAGATCGACTTGGTCTTTTAGCTAATTAGTAACTAAGTGACTTACTAAGGCACATATATAATCAACAGAATCAATGAGTCAAGACAATTCCAAATTGTTTCGGACTCGTGTCGTCCTGTAGAGAGTATGGAAAATAGGGATGCATTCATGAAAAGACGCAAGACCATATCCTATAAAACTAGGCCACTTCTCCTCTGATCTCTGCATTGGCGGGAGCTAGAATACAAATCACCATTTACTATGTATATAAATAGTGGTGTTTTAGGTGTCTTATACAATAATAATAGTGAAACTCAAGTTATTTTTAAAGACAATTACGTCATTATATAATACACATGCTATTGTTTCATTGCTCATCGAACCAATTGATCTGCTTTAGTCTTCCAACATGCCAACTTGACAGAATAATTTGTTAGCCAATGAAAACCCTAATTTAGCCCAAAACTCAGAGAAAGGTCTCCACTTTGGAGAACAAATTAAACTTTTTTGTGAGGGGTCATGTGAGGTTCCCCAATTTGCTACATATACTATATCTCTATGGGAATCACAACAGGCTCACAAACTATAACTGGAAATCCTAAACATGACTTTCCCAAAATGGCAAGTCTTCTTTTGAACTTCATTGGAAGGTGTGGGGAGTGAAAGATGTCAGCAGACCAAGAGAAGATGTCTTCCAGTTATGTTAGATGTTGGTAACAAGAACTGCTGCTTCATTTTCACTCTTCCTATATATATAATAATTAATGTTCTTAGGATGCCACTAGGTCACCAAGTTAATTGGTTAAAATCTTGCATGGAATATGGTGTGCCCATAATTGAGGATTTTGCACCCTGCTTTCCTATTAACGATGCAAACTCTTATGTTCTTTGCTTCATTACTAAGGGTATTTTTTCAAGATTTGTTTAAAGAATCACTATATTTGATGAAATATTGAGTTGGAGGAAGATTCGGAGTGGTTAGGTTGATATTTAGAGATTGAGGTGTGAAGGGTAGTTGGATGGCCCGGGGTGTGCAGCATAGTGCTTGGCGTGTAGATGTCCAATGGCGGAGAAATATTATTTAAGACTTGTTTTCAATGGTAGAGCGGGAATTTGATTTCTACCACTAGCATTAGGGTTTCGATCGGTTTAGATTAGTATGATTTCTGCCATGAATATTGGGAGTTTGAATTTATGTGGGGTCCTTGTGCAGAGGCCGGAATGTATAATTTGATATTGAGGCGAGTTCATAGTCACTCGATATAATCCGGCAAAGTGAGCATCTCAAGTTCATAATCCGATTACACCTTTTATATTCTTTATCCTAAAATTATCCGGTGTTGTAGTGAACCTGAAATTAAATAACCATTAGTACGAAACAATTTTTTTTCATAAATAACTTAATTCATCATACTCTCATTTTTTTAACTAGATACAAAATAAAAACGAAAAAAGTAACGTGTTTCGTTCTGTTTATACAACCTTAGTGTTCCATCGAACTATACACGAAAACGAAAATCTGAAAAAGGGTATGTAAAACCATGGACAAAAATAAACTTACAAGTCACATAATTATACAACATATACAACAAGAAGCAGGGGGGCAGTCATATGTTGTTTTTTCCTTATCCCTGTTGTTTGGAACAGCACAGTTCACAGCAGGCAAGGCAACCTAAACATGCTAATGAACCAAGAAGCTGTGTCATTACCACTGCGCACTGGTCATTTATCTTTGAACACATCTGAATGCAGCACATGCAACAGCACTTATCACACAGGATTCTGCAACAGTTGGATGCTGCCTGCACAAACATCTCTGCAGCTTCGGGTTTCGATATGGAACCGGGAGGAGTGTTTTCAGCTGTGGCAGTAAGGTCCCCGAACCCAAGTCCAAGATTTCGGAGAATTGTAGCCTTCTGCAGTTTAGGATCTTCCGTTTTCTGTGGATTGAAAGAGAACCATTGCAGTATTGCACCAAAACGAAAGCAAAAGAAGAACAGATCAGTTGAAGTCAGATGATGGGTATTTCTAAAATAACAAATTTTTTTCGTTCACGAATCACGAGATGAACTGAGGAAATGCTAGGTCAGTACTTCCCTAAAGATTAAAGCTTGATGACATGGCAGAAAGATGAGTCTGTTGCTCTACAAATAGATAAAATTTCCATTTATTTGTACTGGTAACAATACCTTATTTACTTTGGATGGCTCTGTGGTTTCTTTTGTTTTCTCAGTTCCTATCAATGCCATGTTTGTATATTCAGAAAGAATACCATGTTGTACACTCATCCTTGCTATCTGCAAATGAAGAAACCTCGTCATTACCATAATTGCAACCAAAAGTAAGCAGTCATGTTTCTGCAATAGGGCGTAAATTAACAGTAGTGTAATAACCTTCTCCTCAAGCTTCTTGTTTTTGGTAAACCATGCCTCGGCTGTGAGTATCTCAATTTGCTGCTTTGCAAGCACCTACAGAGCAACGGATTATAAATTAATAACAAATGCAATATGAAGAAACACCCTTCCTTAAGGAGCAATCGATATAGTGCAAGTTTTTGGGATAGGGGGAAAAGTTCTGCGAGTTTACCTTAGTAAGAGGTATTTCCTTTGCTTCTTGCGCCTTCAGGTGTACAGAGAAGTTGCTCATGTCTGCAAGGATACCTCGAGCTTCAAGGTTCTCGGGAAATTCTCCACTGTATCTGCCCGAGAGAACCAATGGGCCTTCAAGTGAAAGATCTGGGATTTGAGGTGGATATACCTATCATGAAATTGTGTAAAAACCAGCATCCCATTAGGCAACTTTAGACGATTATACATTAGGAAAAACTTCTGTTACTGAAGTTTACCATTCCCATAGTCAACATTGCCATTATTACGATCAGTTCAAGAAGTTCGAGTAAGAAAACGCTTAACCTTACCTCAAAATCTTGAAGATCAAGACTTCCGAAGTCGATAGCAATGTCTGCAAGGATAATGGATGATGCTCTAGCAAATAGGCCTTCCACTCGAGCCTCGATTGAATCTGAAACGCCAAACATGCATCAGATCTCACGTTACAGCTGCAGCTGACACAACTCATGCATAACAGAAAAAAAACAAACGTGGAATGCATCTTCATCACCAACAATTACAGGTTTAGGCGATAATGGCAATCTCATTTCTCACAATATGCAGCATTACTTTACAACAAAACATAATAACCAGTAAGAGTTATAACCTAGTAACCACTCCTGACCCATAATCCAAGGCATTTACCTAGCATGCTAAATTCAATTATAGCGGGGGATGAATCAGGCAGTCAGTTTAGCATTTATAGTTATGCATCTTTCACATGTAAAGGCCACAGAGGAAATTACCTGCATCATAAGCAGCATCGTAGAAGCCACCGCTCAATATTGACAGCATGCGCAGAAAATAGTGGTTGCAGAATGATCCTGAAAATTTTCGAGCAACCAGGTATTAACTTAATGAAATTTCGGAAGCAATATCAATATCAGCAAGTATAAATATCTCCAACATATTGGAGCAATCAATATCAATATCACCGGTAATTGTATGGAGTTCATTCTAATAATGCATACCAATGCCAAGTGTGTAAATCCTTGGGGAGATTGTCCTCCCTCTCGTTGGATGGCTCTTCATAACATCACAGATTTGTCTTTCATCTTCAACAGACCCATCGGTAATGAGGAAAATAATAGGGACAGCTTTGTTTGTATTAGATAGAATCTCAATGGCCTGACCAAGTAAATGTTAAGAGTGTTTTAATGCCATTTTCACAAACAATAATACATGTATAACTCAAATAGAACAAACGAACACATTTTAAGCTACACTATACGAGTGCATCACATCAATTTTCAGTATATTTAGCATGATTTAGAAGAAGAAAAAAAGGTAAAGGGCTATCGTTAACTTTTGTTTCATTATCAACCCCGAGAATCCTACAAAGTGGAAACTAAAGAAACACAGCTGCCAATGTGAATTGGTGGAATCCAATGAGAATAGTTAAGGGTGTAACCTGATTTAGTGGATTCAAAATATTTGTCCCGCCATCAGCAACAAAATTTGTGTTAATCCACTGAATAGCACTTTCAATAGCTTCCTCCTTTGCCAACTCTAGAGACGATGAAAACAGAAATGTTTCACCATTGAAGGCTATTATATTGAACAGGTCTTGAGAGTCGAGCTTCGACAGAGCTATCAATAGCACACTTTTGGTATCCTCAAGAGGTTTTCCTCTCATGCTCCCGCTTATATCGACAACAAACACAACTTCCTTTCTGAAGACCTATCAAACAAATCAAAAACAGTGAGAACCCACCTCTCCCAGTTACCCTAAAACTAAAATCAAGTAGGCATACTAAAATCAAATTGACCACTGAGTAGAACAATTCTTTAGTGGAATGGATCTTCATCGTTTACTTTCCACCAGAAATGTATTCTCAGGCTAAAGGTTTAACAAACCTTTTTACTCTGCTTGTCTCCTGGAAAAAGATAGCAACAGAACGTTTTCTTATTATCATTGTCAAGTGCTAATGGGGACTGCAAAAGCACACCACCATAGATTTGGCTCGATGACACCTGAATGAAGAAGCAACAAGCAAAATAACTTTTTCAGGCAACTGGGAGAAATAAAAAAAATGTGCAGCGGTGTCAGATTGAAGTTCCATAGAGCCAAAATGAAAAGCACTTAAGAAGTTAGATTGCAGAATGATCAAACTTTAACATGCTTAACATGGAAATTTGAATATGACCTTTCTATGAATCAAAAGGCAGTTACAACACTAAAGTTAGAGCAATGATCACTACATCTCATTAATGCACAAGTAAAACAAAAACAGAAACAAAATAAACTTACAGAGTAAGTAAAAACAAAGTCGTGAATGGACCAGTTGAGAACTTCTGATTCATACAAAAAGCCCAAATTCCCAGCTAGGCGACGCACTTCCTAAAATATCATAATTAAGAAAATTATGATCACAGTTGCTGTCAAGTATTCAATCAGAAAACTTTTGTACATAAACTAAAAAGACCAGACACCTTGAGATGATGGCTACTTGTCCTACACAAAATTTCAGTTCCAGGGCCATAGTTAACATTTAGCTCTATCTTTTCCTTTTTCGATATTTTCTTGCCAGCAGGAGTGACATATTCCGGGAAACTGAACGGGATGTTCAGGGTAAACTGCCCATCATGGTACAGTAACTTCTGAGACCATCTGATAGTGACTAAAAGATTGGTTCCCCCGTCAATCTGAAAATGGAAGTTCATATCTTCTTAAAATGAAAAATAACATAAAATAAAACTGAACTATAGCATGCCATCTTGGAGGCATTTCTTTTACCTCTGGTATTTTGAGGGTAAAAATGTTGGGCTTCAAATAGTATCCATCCTCAAGTTTGGCTGTCTTGTCTGTTTCCTTTTCATCATCTACAGCAACCAGTTCAGTATGGTAATGTTTCCTGGGCACCTCAACCTCAACACCTAGAATCAAACCCTGTTAGCCAAATAACTCATCACTTTGAGGACAAAAAACAAAGGGAAATAAACAGCATTCCCATTCTAAGATAACTAGCAAAATACATGAAAAGCATAGACAGGTGCTGACCATGTGGTAACTTTCATTATCATTGAACAAAAGGACTGGAGACTGTAAAGATATGACCTTTAAAAGGACTAAGAAAAACCCAGACACAGCCATGACCACTCTACCTATCCCCTCAACATGATGAAGCTCTCAAGTCTCAACAATAAAAAGAAAAATAGTGGGAAGAATACACAAAAGAACAAAAAATTCATTTTTTACCAAAATATTATTCTTTGAAATATAAGGTGTTATCCCTTAACTTCATTTTTTTTTTTTTTCATCAGCTCACAAAGTGTCCTAAGAAGGTCCTAACTGTATAGTGTTAATCTCTTAACTTCATTTCTTTTTACTACTCAAGTATTTCTATGTAACATAGAGGGGATGCTCAGAAACTGGAGATTTCTCCAGCTTCATAGAAAAATGGAAAATAATTTATAAAGAAAAGCCGTGCTCATTTTCAATAAAAACTGAAACTTTGACCAGACATTGAAAGAATGATTGTACAAACTACCACAAATTTCATAATTGAAACCTTTCTAGTCTTATCTCAAACGTTAATTTAAACATTATTTTTTTAAATTAAAAAAAAAAAACATTTTTACGTATATGTATATATAAACTTTTTTATATTTTTTTTACCGTCACTCCATAGTCCATCCACCGTTAAAAAAAAAATACATCTACTTATTAATTAAATATTATAACGTAAAAATCTGAAAATTAAGACTTAAAGAGGAAAATTTTAAATATGATCTTCAAATATTACTGCAGTAATTTGAAACTTTTTTTTAATAATTTAAAAATAAAACAGTGAGTAAAGTAGTAAATTGTAAGCTTTGCCTGTTCGCCCATTGGAATGGCAATACGACAATCGCAGCAGCGGCTGCCCATGACGCAGTGCACGCGCCAGGATCCGGTGACGGTGACGAACGCCGTGTCCAGATAACACTCGGCGGCGAGAGAAATTGTGTTCATCTGCAGAGGAATTAGCGCGGGAGGGTCGCATCTGCCGTGCACGTGAGGCTGGTAGCTCGGAACGTCCGGGTTGTCCACCACGCCGGGGTTCTCAATTACGGCGTAGAGCATTGGAGCTGAGGGAAGGTAGGAGTGAGCCGACTTCTCCATGGCCGTCATCGGCCTCGGCGCCGCTACTGCCCTGTCCTTTCCGAAGTTTATCCGCCTCGAAAGGCGCAGCCCGTCCTCCACGGCGCCGGCGAATTCCCCCGCCATTAAGGTCTTCGAATTAGGGTGAGATCGCCGGAATCCTGGTTCGTTGTCGCCTTTTTATTTCGTCGACTCGTTGACCGGTTTATGTTTCGTGTATGAAAAACAATACTAAAAAAACCGGACTAACAGCGCCACGGTCAAGGCTCAAGCTCCGTTACCCGGCCGGTTCGGTAATCTTATTTTGTCACATTTAATTCCCCATCATACTGAACAACTGTTTTTTTATAAAGGCATTTAATAAACTTCATCATTAATGAACCGTCCCATCTTCTCATGTAGAGATGTCAATGGGGCGGGCCATACCCCCATTTCCGCCCCCAACTTTCTGCCGAAATGGGGAGTTAGGTTTTTCATCGAATATGGATACAATTAATATCTTTATTGTTATGTTTATAAATCTTTTTTTTTTTTATAAAAATGTGCACAATATAATTTCAAGTTCAATTCATCATATCATATAATAGTTGTAGGTGTCAAAGACTTTGTGGTCTAGTAGTACCCGGTTTACACTCTTATGTGAAGGAGAATGAGTTTGAGTCTCAGTGAAAGTAACTGTGACTCGAAAAAAAAAATGGTTGTAGGCATTTTTATAAAGTAGAGGCACAATATTGTATATACTCAAATCTAAATATCCAATATTTGTGGAATTGTGGAGGGTCAAACTCTATCACATTGTTGAAAACAAGTCTTAAGCTAGAATTATTACCTATTTAGACCAATGACTTGGCGCTTACTTGTCTTCTCTATGCAATTTGCTTATAGGGGAGGGGGCAATGGGCCAGCCCAAACTGGGAGGAGTAGGCCCAACTATGTCTTGAATTGTAGGTGTTGTGGAGCTTAATAGGAACACTTTCTCTCATAATAATTAGTGGGCACCCATTGCTTTATGGGCTCTTTTTTTTTTGGGTAAATGATTTTTGGGCTCTTTCATTGGGCCGAAGTGTTGTGCTCTTAACAGTATAATACACATTTTGTGGCAATTTACATCGTGGACCATAGCATATAGTGTATTGTGAATTCTGGTCCAATATATATAATTTGACTTTATAAAGTATAAAATTCATGTTTATCATATCTTGTGTATGTGTATATGTATTATGAACATGAATTCTGAACCTTATAAAGTCAAATTCTGTGTATTGGAGTGTTGATTTGCTAACATCTTCATGTTTGGTTAACCCTTTGGAGCTATGGGTTGTGATTCGTACTCTAGGACTCAACAATGGGGTTGTTTGGGAAAGAATTATGGGGTTGTTTTTGTTAATTTGATAAAGTATTGGGGCTACAAAGAGATTAAAGAAAAAAAAGAGGCACTAAAACGTGGTCAAGTTCTGACCGTCATGTTCGACTATCTCTGAACTCTGAAGCCGCTTCGACTTTGGCCGCCGCCGAGATTCCCCATCGCCGCCGTGACCTATCGATTCACGGCAATAATCTCTAAGAGTGTTTGCAAGCCCCGGTAGAACACCTCAATTATGCTGCTAATGATTAGGTCAGGGCGACAAAATGCCAGAAGCTTGATCTCTCCACCGCCCACAAACAGCAATACCAATAAAGTTTTCTTCTTTCTCTTATACTCCACAAAAGCCGCCGCCGAGTCTATCTTAACCTCTCAACCCTACCAGTTTTCTTCACAGGAGTGCTTTCATTCATCAGCCTCGTGTTCCAGCTCTATTCACACTTCAAATGCCGGCGTTTTCCAGCTCAAGGATGTGGTTTTGTCGTTTAAAGAGTGGTTCCAGAGTAGGTTAAACCCGGATTTCGATCGAATCTTCGAAATCTTACGGACCAAAGACGAGGCATCGGCGGATTTAGCTTTGTCCAGGTTCAATCTCCGTCTCTCGGAATCGTTAGTTCTAGAGATTTTGAACTATGAGAAGGGTAAAGATGTGCTGTCATGTTTGAAGTTCTTCGATTGGGCGGGTCGGCAACCCGGGTTCTACCATACACAGGCCACATTCTCTGCAATTTTCAAGATTCTCTCCAAAGCCAAGCTCACTACCTTGATGATTGAGTTCTTGGAGAAGTACGCCAAGCAGAGGTATATTCACAGATTGAGATTTTACAACACTTTGGTGATTGGGTACTCGATTGCTGGGAAGCCAGAAGTTGCACTCCAGCTGTTCGGTAGAATGCGGTTTACAGGTGCTGATTTGGACTATTTCGCTTATCATGTGCTGCTCAATGCGCTGGTGGAGGATGGATTTTATGATGCTGTTGAGATGGTTTTGAGGGAGATTAAGCTCCATGGGTTTGAGAATTCGGTCACGCATTCCATATTTGTGAAGAGTCTTTGTAAGCGAAGGGAGCTGGATAAGGCTGAAGCTTACATTAGGGGTTTGTTAGGAAATGGAGGAGCTGGTTTGAGTGGCATTGTTGTGGCCACTGTTGTGGATGCTCTTTCTAAGAACAGACATTTTGAGAAGGCTGGATCGTTGGTTGAAGAGTTTCGTGAGTCCGGTTTGGTCTCTATGGAGCATGCTTATGGTGCGTGGATTAACAACCTTGTTAAGGCCGGGAAGCTGGATGGGGCTTTAGAGTTTCTGAAAAATAGGAATGTGGTTGATGGGCATGTTCCTCGTGTTTTCAGATATAACGCTTTAGTTTGTAAGCTTTTAAGGGAGAATAGACTTGAAGAGGTTTATGACTGGTTAATGGAGATGAAGGATCAAGGTATATCTCCAGATGAGGTCACCATGAATGTTACAGTATGCTTCTTTTGCAAGGTGGGAATGGTTGATGTAGCTTTGGAACTGTATGATGCAAGATCTGAGTTTGAGCTCTCTGTAAATAGTATGGCTTATAATTATCTTATAAACACTCTCTTGGGTGATTCAAGTAATGATGACGCCTGTCGTGTGCTCAGAAATGGAATTGAACAAGGTTATTTTCCAGGTAGAAGGACCTTTTCAATTATTGCCAATTCTCTTTGCAAAGAGGGGAAGCTCGATAGGGTGAATGAGTTGATTCTCGCTGCTCTAGACCACAATCACATGCCCAGCGATATGATGTACAACAGGTTCATATCAGCTCTGTGTAGAGCCCACAGAGTGGAAGATGGCTTCTTGCTACATGAACAGCTCAGCCGATTAAATAGGGTTACAAGCAGGAATACTTATTTTGACTTAATTAGTGGCTGCGTCAAGTCAAGTAGGGCAGATATTGCAGCAAGATTACTTATAGAAATGCAAGAAAATGGTCACAGTGCTAACAGCCAGTTATACAGAGCAGTTATTTGCTGTTTATGTCAATTGAATAATCCAGAAAAGCAATTTTTCAGGTTAATGGAGATGCAGTTGTCTCGATTTGAGCCTACTTGTAAAAATTACAATTTCTTCATTGATGGAGCTGGGCATGCTGGAAAACCTGAGCTGGCTAAAGAAGTATATGAAATGATGGAGAAAGCTGGTGCGGTACCAACTTTGAATTCTCATGTGCTGCTGTTGCACAGTTATTTGAAAAATGGACGGATTTCAGAAGCTTTAAACTTCTTTTACGATTTAACCAAGAGAGGCAAAACATCCCGGAAACTTTGGCACTGCATGATTGTTGGCCTTTGCAAAGTGGGCAATCATCAACATGCATGGGATGTATTCTGGAAGATGAGGGCAGAAGGGAAGAAACCAAGTATGGAATCTTATGAGGAACTTGTGAATTTGTTGTGCTCACATAAAGAATACTATTGGGCTTTGGTTGTTGTTGATGATTTGCTGCGAAGTGGTCGAAAGGTTTCTTCATTTATTGGCAATGTGCTTTTATTACATTCTTTAAGGACTAAAAAGCTTTATGACCTTTGGTTGAACTCAAGAAATGATCAAAATACAACAATTAAGAGCTTGAAATTAGGCAAGCTGATAGAGACATTTTCTGGTTGTAGTAGCACGAGCATGGATATTAATGAAATTGAAGAACTAATTCAGCAATGCTTTCCTCTTGATATCTACACCTACAATCTGTTGTTGAGAAGATTAAGTATGTGTGAGGTTGATTATGCTTGTGGTTACTTTAATACTTTACGTAAAAAAGGATATGAGCCAAATAGGTGGAGTTATGATATAATAGTACATGGCTTGTCAAAATGTGGTCGGACTTCCGAAGCAAGGAAGTGGATTGCAGAAATGCTTGGCAAAGGATATGATCTAACAGAGGCAACTGAAGCCATGGTCTAATATATTCAGAAGTTTCCTTTTTCTGTTCATGAGACTTCTAATGATATTGCTCCTCCTAGCACTGCTTGTAGCTTGGTGAGTTCACTTTTCTCTTTAAATACATGTTTATTCCATGTTTTCTTTAAATGAAGTTCAATTAGATGATCTTGTGATAGTTCTGAAATGGTTATCCAAACAATTTTGCTCATATTGGTTCTTCTGAAATGATGAGGAATTCTCTAAATAGTTTATTGTCATTTTATTGCCATAGATATATGTTACTTTAAGACTAATAATACAAAATCTTGAACTTTCTCAACATATTATTTGCTTTCATATTGTATAGGTGTTATATCAATTAGGAAAATTTGTCTGGAGCTAAAATCTTCTTACTTGATTTATATACAAGTTGTATGCTTGCATTTTCATTTTGGCTGGGTGGGAGGGGCTATGATTTGGGGCAATTGAGAGTACCTGTGTTCTTGAGAATCTGCATTTCGGAGCACTTCCTTAATGTCTCTCTTTGCAACAGAATCAATACAATACTCATGATTTGCCTGCCTTGAAGCATGTTTTAAGTAAATATTTATTTGCTTCTTAATAATCTCCTTTTGTATATATCCAGTTGGTGAGTTTCAATTCTGCACCAAACTAGGCTAAGCATCTGACTTAACCTTTTACCAAACTATTACATTAATAAACATAAGTTTCTGGAGTGATGTCTATATCTAAATTGCCCATTGAACTACATAAGTATTGACTTCTTAAATTTGTTAGTCTGTACTGTCTCTGGTGTCTGTTCATTAGTTATTATGTTCCAAGCATTCAGTGTCTTTTGGTAAAGAGAACTAGGTTGCAATCTGAGATTTTCAAGGGCAGAGGGAACAGGATCAAATTATGTTTTATTTCTAGAGTAGTTCTGAACATGTTATGTTTATAGTGGTTCTCTCATTGAATTTTATCTGAATTCATTCAAACTATTGATTAGAGTTAAAATTATCTATTATGCCTCTTTCAGTGAAGCAATGGAATCTTTTAATTTGGACCTCTAATATCATTGTTGATTTGTTGAGATGCATAAAAAATTTGAAAATAAAATATATGCTCGTAGTTTCTATAAAAAGTGGACCTCAAATATTGTTGGAAAGATATAAATTTTTGGAAAAGCACTGATTTTTCGTAATATTGTTTCTTGAGCAAGATACATTTGGTACTTGGTCCACATTCAGGACAATATGCCATTTTTGGTTCCTTTGGTATAGTGATACGATAAGGGATGCCTAGTTTCAATGTCTAATAATGAACATGAAAGGCTAAATTATGTGTCATCTGCAATTCTGCAAAGTACATGTTTGCATGGATTCTTTAATGACAGGAAGATACACATTTTCATCCTTGGTTCTAGTAGACACCACTTTAGTTTTTTGCTTTGAAGTCGATTTATTTACTGGGAAAAATCAATGCTAGGTGGAGGATGTGAAGTTGATACAAGAAAGCAGTTGGCAAAGCCGTGGCAGAAGAAATCTGCTACAAGAAAGAGCATTCTGATCGTCACCCTTTGCATCTGCTTGGACTGACTTGGCTACAACAGCGAAATTTCTTCATGGTTGTGTTTGTAAAGTCTGTAAAGTTTATAGATTGAGATACAGGTGATGCAGACTCGCCCACAACAGCTCTCTGGCATTGCAATAAAGAGCCCTTGAAAGTGGCTGAAAAGTTTTTGAAGGTTAACATTGCTCCTGTGGTTTCATGTGAATAAAGCCATTTCTTATCCAAGAAAAAAAAAAAAAAAAAAAAGAGAGAGAAACATATGAAGCAGTCTGTTCCTCTAACACTATAGGCTTAATGTTTTGGGTGTGGAGCTTCATCAATTATTTTAAAATTCTCTAATCCTGAAATGAATTTTTGTTAGCTGTTATCACTAGCCTTTGAGAAAAGCCATGTTTGTAGTATAGGCATAGCACTCAAAATAAAATCTCTGCTTCAGTTCAGATATGTTGTAGTTCTTGCTATTTTTCGTTATCATCACTATTATCAGTAATGAGATCCTTAGTCAAAAATGGAAATGTGAACCCATATAAATTTTATTAACTATTGCTAATTAAGAAAAAATTTGTGATAAAGAATTGTTGTTAGATTGTACTGGATAATCGATAAAATCATCATGTATATCATATTGTCAAATTGTACTCCATAAAATCGTACGTGTATATCATATGTGACTGTACCACATTATACCATATATAAATTGTACGAATACAGTTAGCACCATAAAAAGTTCACTTTAAAAGTAAGTGTAGTCTCAGTCAATTGTACTACTCATTTGCAACTAATCATCAATGGAATAGAAAAATATTGGTGAAGTAGAAATTTTACAATGAGAAGGCCAGAAGACAGTGATGCTATTGTTTATTGCTAGAAGAATAATAGTGGCTAGTCCTATATATTTTCCTCATGATGGGTACAGAAAGACACTCTCGTATACAACAGATCGAACTCTAGTGTAATGAAATAGCCAAAATCAGCTATAATAGAGCAAAATGGGCTACCACTACTGGATAGTCACATAAATGATGTATGAAAAGCATCAGAAAAGCTTTGCTCAGGCCTGATAAGATGCCTGTATTATATCTGACATAGATATAGTTGTTCAGTAAATACTTTTTGTTCGTACCTGTCACTCTGTCAGGTTGGGATGTTGGGGGTGGATTAGAGTTGGGCGAAAAGCATTTCATTCCATGTATCCGGAACGCCAGGCATGCACCAATGCAAGCAATCCTGCACTCCAGGTGTTGCTTTAATGCTGTATCGAGAAATGTGGCCTTCGTCTCTCAGCTGAGACACTGCCGTAATGTCCAAAAGTTTAACGTTGGTTCCTTTTACTGCCCCTGCTGCAGAAGAATCACTAGATTCGTCTTGTAAAACTTCCAGGGCAGAGTGTGGGGTGGTGTTGTCGCAGGTGCCCCCAGTGTTCCAATCTCCGTTGAAGAAATGCCTGGGTGATATTGTGCGATAGAATGCTTTCAGGCCAGGATACTTAGGCAGCTGTGAGTTCATCCACTTGACAATACTGTAAATTGTGAAATTCTTAGCGCCTGCAATATCTGCTATCTTCCTGTTTGTATTAGGCTTGCCCCCTACGTACATGACCCATCGATTGGCGTTAATTTTCCCCCTGTTCCAATGGTGTCCTGTGTTTAGAACAACGACATCAAAATTTGGAAGGAAATGACTCAAGAATTCTGGTGGACGATCAAGGTGCATGGCATATTCAGTAGCTCGATCTGAAGGATTGATGGGTGTCAAGCCACAAAGACTTGCAGACCAGTAGTAAAGGATAGTGCTGTTGGTGCTTGGAAATCGATAAGCCCAACCATCAGGTCGTACAGCATGGCGAGCCTTTACGAGACCATATTCATGTCCCACATTAAGAACATCGGTTCTCTCTTCACCACCAGTAATCATACACATTAGTGATTGGAATTGCTGTCTACCTAATGAATCCCCTATGAAGGCCAAAGTTTTGTTCTCCATCCTGAAAGCATCAAGTTTAAAGAATTCTTTTGTCAACGATTAAAAAAAAAAAAGGCCAATAGATTATTGGTTAGGCAATGTCATAGGGATCATGAGAAGAAATAGCACCAACTGATAAATAGGCTTGGTCGATGCTGAAGCACTAGCAAAGATTATTCTTTTCAATGTAAATACGAGTTTGACTGGTTGGATATGAAATTTCTAAGGAAACCAACTATTTTACCTTTTAAGGAATTTAGAACCTGTGAACTCTTCCATCTCACAATCTTTAGGTTTCCAACGTAATTTCTCATATTCAAAATCTGTGCGCTGTGTCAAGCGGCAAGCCCACATGGATGACAACCATTGCTTACAGCCAAATCCAGAATATAAAGGGCGATTATCATCCTTGATCCATTTACCTTTGGCAAAATTACAATCTGAAAATTTAAAAAAATAAAAACATAAAAAAAAAAAATTAGCATTTAATTTGTACATGAAAACCAGATCTATTATCTATCAACTTGTCAGGATGGACAATTGGCCAAATCCATCAATGTGCAAAACCAAATCTAGGAACTTAGCTTCTCTAAGATTTGTTGAAGTGAGTTACTTTCAAACCAAGACTAGGTTTACTTATTATAGAAATAAAAGAAACCTTTCTTTTCTGGATGAGTAGTCAAATTTTCTCTATGTTGTCCTTTGAAATAATTCTCTGTGGTTAGAGAATGCAATGGAGCATTGGAGTCTTTTTCTTCATTTGAATTATTTTTTCCTCCTGAAACTTCTGCTTTATCTGCTTCTTTAGCTCCTGAAACTTCTGCTTTATCTGCTTCTTTAGCTCCTGAAACTTCTGCTTCTTTAGTGACTCTAAGAGGACTATCTGAAAAATCACAAAGTTGGAAAAGAATTAAAAAGGGATGCACAAGCATCAAATCACAGCATAGAACCAGATTATGTATAAACTGAAATAAGCATAATACAAAGTGTCTCAACAAAAGAATTCATCCAGTTTAAGTAGTCAGTAAAACCAAGCAAAAACTGCCACCAATTATTAATTCAGGAAAACTGAGGCAACATAATAAAAAGTGTCTCAACAAATGTATTTGTCCAATTGTGTGTCATCCCTCTCGTGTAAGTAGTAACTAAATCATTCATAAAGCGCCACCATTGGTAAGAAGTGTTTTGTCTTCTATTAAAATAAATATTCAGGAGTTTAGACAACTCTATCTGTTTTTATTAGACTTCAGGTACTCTTCTACTGTGGAGATAGAGATGAAGAAAAACATTCATCCATGCATTAAAAGTCTCACCTTCTACCACATCAGTTTGAGTAGTCAGCTCTTCAGTGCTCTTCCCTTGTGAGGAAGTGTTTGTATTGATAAAATTTTCTTGCAATTTAAAGCTTACACCTTCTTCTGCCTGCACAGAAGTATTTTCTTTTCCTAGATCTACTCCATATTTTGGTGCCTGTTCTGTCACTGAAAAAGTAAGGATTAATTATGCACAAGAATCTGACAATAATTTCATAGAGAGAAAAGGGCAAAGTTAAGCATCTAAAAGGCCAAACACAATGGCCTTAATATGAACCATCATTCCGAAACGCTTCAGAAGGGATAAGAAGGGGGAAAAATGCCTTACAACTTTCAATGATTATACTGAATTGCTACTCACCAATGTAGAACTGGCTTGATACACAAGTGCATTTTTTCTAGACGCAATTCAAGTACAGAGTGCATAGAAAAATAAAAGGAGAATGTTCTTCAAACCTGGTGGTGGACGGAAGATATTACTCTGAGATGGTATCCAAGATGAGAGAAAGGAACTTCTTGCAAATGCCAAAGTCAGGACAGTTATGCAGATGAAACCAATAAGGATGAGAGAGATCTGTGAAACCTTCAAACCTCCCTTCATCCTTAGTGCTTGCAGTTTACTGTTTCGTTTAGCTTAGCATCTGCAAACAATTGATGGAAAATGAATATTATAGCATCCAAAAAGGTACCATTTGTATGTAATACAAAAAGTCTAGCTAGCTATTCAAGCTGATACAATGTCACCGCTATTTGGACAACAAAAATACTGCAAGAAAATACACTCTTTCAGTAGTGGACCCAATCATTTTCCATGAAAATATAGTCTTTCACAAGCATGCATTATAAGGAAATAGGCATCATAAATAAAGACTTGTGCTACTTAATTAAGCAATGGAAACCACCTTTTTCATTAATTTTGATAACCCCTCTTACCTCTCAATATAACCACTTTCCCTTAGTTTCCCATCTCTAGACATAGTTGAATTAAATCACTACACCACGCAATAATACAATTAAGTAAAATAAGTTGCTCAAATCCAAAACAACACGGATCAGACACTACTTTAAACGCGTTGCATTCCAGTCTTTGAGACAAATAGTAGCAGAAACGTCCTGTCACAATCCGCTCAATAAATTCCCAAAAAAACTGGAAATACTAATCGCAAACTCTTATACTGAATAAAACACTGTAGAATGGCAGATTTGGCAATAAACTCAGAAGAAAGCTCGCTCCACATAGAAAAATAAACCGTACCAAAAATACAACAACGTTGTCCTTTCCTCAAAATCGGCAAAATAAATTGGCAGCCAGAAATATGCAGGCAACTGCTGAGCAACAATTTTCCTGAATATCACAAAATGCATGCAGCTCGGATCAATCATTCCTCGGATCTCGGAACCGGAACAATCACACTATTGAAATTCAAAGCTATCAACAGCTAAAGAAACAAAGCTGGAGTGATATGAATACAGAACCTGATCAAGTGCGAAATCCGGAGGTTCGGCGATCGGATCTCCGTGCGACGAAACACAAAGCGTGTGTAACAGTGAATTCCGGCGGAGTAGGAAGTGAGAATGAGACAGAACGGCCGTCCGCCGGAGAGATGACAGTGCCGGTGAGAAATCTTGGAGACAATCACGGGAACAAAATAAATTTATTTTAGTAACTCCGGATAAGCAATGAATGAAAGAAATGGAAAGAGTGAGGCAAATGGTCCGCGTCTTTCTTTGTGTGTTTACTTTCTTTCCTCATTATCAATTATTATATCATTAATTAAGGTTTATCATGTATATTGTGAACTTTGTCCAAATTATGAACTTATTAAACTATTGTATATTTAATTAATAGATTATATAACTGCGATAGTTAACATATTATATAATTAATCGTCAAATTGGTTGGACAATTGACTTAGTAACCACTATGTTACAAATATGAATTTTTAAGAGTTACAGTTATCCTATCAATCATTCCTCATTTGGTTTATGTTTTGCTAAAATAATTAACAGTAACACTAAATCACTAATAATACATATGGAATTCTCGTTTTCTTTTTTTTGGGTTAAACTTCCATTATTATTGGTTTTTTGAGGTAGTGGAGACAGTTAATCATTTGCCGAGTGATTTAATTAGTGTTAATGGCGGTTTAATTAACATTGTCGGCATGGCCCGGTAACTTTTCTCTTTGAATCGCCGCTACCTATATCATAGCAATTGACGCCCATTTTTATATTATGAATCATGTTACACCTTACATTTAGAACTCTGTTAAAAAAATTATATATCTGTGATTAATATATTATGAGTCTTTAATTAATAAATTATATATCTGTAAATAAATTAAAGATACGAAATATTTTAATATATTTCTTCCATTCCATTTCAATTTGCCATCTCATAGATATACAACTATAAATGGTACAGATACCAATTCCTATGTGTCTCGGAGCGAGCGGAGATTAGTTGAGTGGACACGAGGCCAGCTCCTATGCGTCTCGAAGCGGAAATTAGTTGAGTGGACGTCTCGGAGCGAGCGGAGATTAGTCGAGTGGACACGAGGCCAGCTCCTATGTGTCTCGAAGCGGAGATTAGTCGAGTGAACACGAAGCCAGCTCCTATGCGTCTCGAAGCGGAGAGTAGTCGAGTGAACCCGAAACACCTCCTGAATTGACCCCCAAAAAAAAAAAAAGCCTACAACTTTGGTGTCTTAATAACTCATGACGAGTGACTTTGACGTTTTACCCTTTAATTGGTGAATGATAAGTTAGTTAAACAGCATGGCAGGCTTGTCTAGAGGTTAATGGGGGTTAGTTTAATACTGTGACAAGTATAAGTTGACCTAACTTCATCTGCTTAGTCCAAGTGGACTTTGTAGTCAAACTGGAAAACTCTAAAATACAGATTTTGCAAAAAAAAATAACTTCTGTATTATTCAAATCTACACTTTCATCACAACTTCATCTATAGCCTATAGGAAGAACCACTAACTGTACTAGCAATGTTCTGAAAACTCTTAAACATTGTTCACCAAACAACTATAAACTACACACACCCAATGTACACTTGACCAACCAAACTAAAGCCCTCCTCAAACCAAAATTCACAACAGGAGGAAAAGCCAATTAAAACAAAACTTATACTAACCCGAAATCTGCCTATAAATCCCACCCGTCTCTCCGGTGTCTGAATTCTGACTTCCAGTTTGCTATGCTCCCGTACATCTCCGAAAACTTTAGGAGGCAGTTGCTTCGGATGGCGTAATGGGCTTGTGTGTTCTGGCTGATTCCTGCACCCGAGAGCTTCGACGTGTCGATTGCCCACGCTGGTTTCACGTACTCGACTGCCTTGGACGAGCTAGCATTCGCATACAAGTAGTTCAGCAGCACGTCCTCGCAGTTGAAGAGCTCGTCCACGACTTCCCGCCCAGCAGTGGCTTCCTTGCTCCAGTACCGTTTGGAAGCCAATTCAGTGTCGATGAAAGCGGCGCCTGTCAGAATCATGTTGTACCCGTCCTGCTCACGGGCGTGTTTCTCAGCACAGTACTTCAGCGGGCTGCCATCAACCAGACGGGGGTAAAACCCGACAATTCTGTCTGGATGCTCACGCCATATCCTGAACCCACGCTCGACATCATCACAACTCATCATAATGTCATCATCGAGCTCGAGAACAGCTCGAGTCTTTATCAGTGGATCAGCCTTGAATCGATTGTTCAACGAGTTCTTTTCCTCTACTCTAACCCTCACGGGCACTGCAGAGTCGAAGTCACTCGACTGTGGGGGCTTTCCTTTGTTCCACACCACCACAATTTCCCGCACTGAAGAACACCTCGAATAATGTTTGATGTACATTTTCAAATTCCACATCCGGGCTTCATATGTCATCGTTAATAAGGTGAATTGGGAATAGTGACCACCGAGCGGGTAAGGCTCCTGTGCACCAGAGCCTCCATAGATATAACTAACCCCGATACACGTTAATAACACTGCTACCGAGAATATTAAACCAAGAATAGAGCTCCCGCTACAGGTGTTCACTTTAATTCTAGCGTGCAGAGATGTGCTTGCTCGGTTCAATCTGCTGCAAAACAATCTCAGTTTCGAAGTGAATGAGTTCGGGTTTTCAGAAGCCAATAAAGCGTCACTTCTCTTTCCCACGTTATGCGGGCACCAGCTTAAGGGCACAATACATCTCACAGCTCCGAGTAACATTCCCAACAACATAACAAGCCCAGCAACGCCTAGAACCGAAGCACAACCAAGAACAAACCGGAGATTCACATCTCCCGAAGGCGCACGGTCTCCATCCATAACAGCAATCCACTCGCCCGAGCTCAGTTGTTGCACATCGAGGTGATGTGTGCGAGCGCCATTCCAGGCATTTCGTCCCTTAATAGACTCTTTAAGGCCCAACGAAACTTCAACTTCTTTGAACTCACGAGCTGTAAGAACTTCTGTCCTAAAGAGACGAATCTGTCGCCCATATGTGCCACCACAGTCTTGACCAGCACGATAAAGACTTCCATTATACATAAACGGTCTGCCTGCATTTCGAGCTCCCATGCTCTTATCCGTGTTATAAATAGGGTTTTTCTTATGTGGTCTCCAAGGACCAAGCGGCGAGGTACTATACCAGATCTCTAGCTGTCCATTCTTCTCGGTGCCAATACCACTGTGATCTGAACCGAAAAGCCAGTACTTTCGATCATGCAGTATTAAGAAAGAATCTACCATGGGCTTTTTCATTATGACTTTCTCGAGTTTCCACTGCAATGGAAAGTTTACAGCTCGATACAGACGAAGGTCCCCCTTTGCACTGCCCTCGGGCATCATATATATCTGCACAAAACATGTATCTCAAATATGTAATAATTGACCCAACTAAAAAAATACTAACCGTGATAGAAAACAATATCGTTGCAAAACCATCTAACACGTGAATTGAATAGGTTTAAGTGATAGATTGATCATAGCATTCAATAGAAAGGCTTCAAACAATACTACTAAAGCTTGCGGGATGCAAAAGACAAAATGCACACAGAAAGCTTCTATAAATGACGGGAATATTTTATGGATTTGAGATCTTACGTGGCCTTTGTAGTCAAAGACATATGGATAGGAAAGATGCCACGCTTCATCCAAGGCGATGCCCAATTGCTCCCACGTTGCTCCCTTGTCAATGCTTCTCGCAACTCCAATGTCTCCTTGCATTGTGATTGAATTCTTAGTTTCAAAGAATAGGTACAGAACGTCTCCCTGAAATCGAGTGAGCAAAAATCAGGCTTTCAGAGAGATAAAAGGTAATCCGAAAACATAGAAAGGTTCATGATGTGCAACCAATACTTATTAGCAGGCAAGCTTCAGAGTGATAAAAGGAGAGGGCGAATAAACAGGGGAAAGGAATTTCGGGTTTCACTGTCATAACGATACTCGTTTTAAAATCACAGATTTACTTCAGCTTTATACCTAGAAAGTATGATTCATTCTCAACTGGAGTCCTAACTCGGCTTATTGCTTTTACACATCATACTCAAACCTCGAGTTTCTAATAACACTACACGTCATATTTTAATCTACCAATGAGCTATTGAGCTCCCGGGCAACACTTATTCTCTCGAAATATCAAAGCAATTTGTATCAAATCTTGAAAAAAGAAAAGAGCAATCACAATCATTCTCTTTCTCATTGTCATATGCAGCCCATCAAATTGTACTGGTCCCCTCCTCTCAACACAGAATTGACCACACTAGTTGATGCATAGTGAACCTCGCAGATGGGAATCTAGAAAAGCGAATAAAACTTGAAATCTCACCAAGTAAAGGCAACACCAAAACATAGACAAAGCAACAATTCATCACTTGTCATGGCTTAAAAGTTATCAAGCTAGCTAGCGCATGTAGGAACTACCACCAACTGGATAAGTTCATCATAGATCCCGACCCCATCAGACAATTATAAATAGTGGCAATACCAAAAGCAGATAATGATTTATGAATCAACTAATTAAGAACAGTAGTGCCTTAATTTAAGCTGGAAAATCCCACAGCAATCCATCATATGATTAAACTAATACATGATTAAGCTCTAATACTCATCGATTCAGACTCTTTACTGCAAGCATGGTTAAACCGCTAAAGATGCATCCTGGTTATGCAGAACTGCAAACTTCATCAGCCAGTTTCTAGTAGGCCAGAGGGCCTTATCCAGGTCAAAAGAGATAACTATAATTAAACAAAAAGAATAATCAAGTTACCTTAACATAAAGAAAGGGATCAGCAACAAAATTACTGGGAAAACCGGGTTGTGAAGCTGAAGCACAGGTCACAATTGGGTTGGCAACTGGCCATGCTGCACTCTTATCCCTCTGTACATTCATCTGCCATCCATTTCCAGACTCAGAATTAATCAATTAATAAAGAAAATAATTTATTTTTTTAAAAAAAGGTCACAAAAACTTAAAACCATCAATTCCCTCCCCCAAAGAGAAAACCAAGCTAAAGTTTCATCATGCATGATTGTCCTCAGTCTGATTCCCAGAAGAGCATCAATATGTACCAAATTCAGAAATTCTCAACCCAAAAAAAAATAAAAAATAAAAATCAACTTTAAGGCAAAAAGCAAAAAACCCAGGTCCCAGAATCACCTGAACAGGAAAATTAATGAGAACCCAGAAAACCCATACCTCAAAATCGTCAAAAAAAATGGAACCTTTGACCTAAAAATCAGCAAATAAAAGACACTGAAGAAAAAAGAGTTCATTTTAGACTACTGTAAAGCTTACATCTTCAACAGCCTTAAGGGAGAAGGGAGAGTCTCCATAGAAAACACCAATGGCCCACGAACCCTCATTGTCCTCCCGGCAGCCCAAGGAGGAGAGGCCCGCACGGACATTTGTCGTCAGCATGAGCCGGCAATAGAGCCCGGCAATCGAGCCCAGCACCACAAACGACACCACAAAGAAACCAAAAGCCGACGAAAGATCACAGAGATCGCCGCTAACGTTATTATTTCCGTTCTTGCCGCCGCCGCCGCTGTTTTTCCACCACCGCCACCCGCCGCCACTACCCTGAGTTGCCGCCGCGGGCCCCGAAACCGCAATTGAGACCGAACCCATCTCCAAAGACCGGATTTTTCAAAGCTGAGCCACCGGAAAAAAGAAAAATAATAACAAAAACTCTCACCGCCGGCAATTCGGTGGACCTGAGCGCTCAGAAACCCAAACTAAAACCAGCATTTCATGCGTGAAAATGTATCCTTCTTCCTATATATACACAAACACGTCTACAACTCTTCAAGAACCTAAATTTAGCAAACGAGAAACGTCAGAGAGAGAGACAGAGAGAAAGAGAGAGAGAGAGAGAGACTGGGTGGCGTAGTGGAGTAGCGGTGGCTGTGGGAGTAGACTGTGTATTTGTTTCTGGGAAAGACTTGGAAACTTGCGAAAGGTGACGGAACAAAAACGTTAACTGCAACTTCGGGCAATCTCTCCAACATCATGAGTTGTCTATAACTACTATTGTACACATTTTGGTCCTCTGCTCACTACAAAATATTTGCATCCATTAGGGAAAGATCTCTAACGCCCTTTTTTTCTGTTCACTTTAGTTACAAAGATTTGGACTTTAGTTAAAAGATGTCCTTATAATCTGAATTCAATTATTATACAAGTTAAATCTTTAAAGTTAGTTGTGATTGAGATATGAAATCATTATTTATAGAAGTGATTGAGTGGGTAGAGTATGATTCTTGATACTTATTAACAAGCAACAATCTTTCGATTGTGTGGTTTGAGTTATTATGCTGGAATGGGGTGCACGCCACAGGATAATGTCTGCTAGTAAAATTTTATGTTTAATGTAATAAGACAAGGATTTCTAAGAAAATTGATATGTATTAGTATACTTTTCTACCAATACATAATTTTGTTCACATTGTATACATACATTAACATTGTTTGTTTGGAATACAACAAAAGATCATTATTATGTTGATAATCATGTAGTTAGCAAGTGTTTGTTGGGTGTGGAAATGGGTAGGGCCTCCAATTCATCTATTGACCTTAATGACCTCCACTAGTATTTGAGAGAGTCATGAAATCACTTCTTCTAGAAGTCCATTTCCCCCACCATTTTCCTTTGATTGATGGGAGTTGGGAAGTGCTAAATGAGAACCATTAAATGATTTCTAACTTTACATACTCATATTTTCCATTTTCTTGACCTTTTAGCATTCTATTTCTTGCCCATATAAAAAGTTAGTATCATGGATCTTCATCTTTGGTTTTCTTTTTCATTCTTAAATTTCGCAACAATAAATTTGTATGAAAAACTCTGCAATAACTAACTTTAAAACATGAAAGAGTAAATATGTATTGGAGCACCCAAATTGATTGAACAATTTGTTTGGTAATCACAATGTCTGAAATTTAGCTTTCCGTTTGAATTTGTGCTGTATAGACAACCATGCAAGTGAATGCCTAAGGGAGGTATATCTTCATTAAAAAAAATTATATTTTGAAAAATAAAAGAAATAATTGATGAGTACTCTATCAAGTAATTAAACTTTTGGAGTACTTGACCATAGCTTTCTATTGGCATCACCATATCAGCCATCCTTGACAAAAATGTCCTTATCCCACTATTACTATGATGCCATCACATCTCTATCCATTGATGTAACATTATCGAACTTAGGTTTCAATTTTCCAATGTAGCATATAGAATATTAATAAACGACACAAATTGATTTGTTGTAATTTTAGGGCCTCCTTAGCAACCAAGAAAATATGTCCAATGACAATTCACCTATGAAACATGGATTTTGATCATTGATTTGGACTAACAAACAAACTATTGTTAATAAAAAAACAATTGAATTTACTCCATGTGGTTAAAATTGAACGAGTCTCCTTTAATTAGGGGAGTGTGATTACCTTAAAATTTATAATGGAGTGCTTTGTCATACTTGACATGTGGTCAGATAAGAGAAATATTTATTTTATTTGGTGTATTATTTTTTACACTTTATCATTATCGTAAAGATATATTATATAAATTAATGAAATATATAATATTATTATCTATGATACTAAATAATTTCTTTATTATTTTATATTTGGGAAAATGGGAATTACATTGTAGTCCTAGCTAAAAGATTAGGAATTTGTTGAACAAGTTTTTTTAATGTTGTAGAAATTAAATTATCAAAAGTCAAAAATGGACAGCTTGTGGTACGAGCCTAGCATTAACGTTGTTAGAATTGGAGTGATAATTAATTGTTGGAGGCTTCCTATAAGGAATTGTTTGGCGTTGAACACTAGGACCATATTTTCAGGGGTAGGAAAGTCAATTCACTTCTGGTCAACCTTCAACGGCGGCTAAAACTAGGTGTACAAGACACGTGCCGCCGTGTGCGGTGCCCGGCGTCCAGCCGGCTGAGTTGGTCGTTGATTCCAATTTCCAAGTTTTAGCCCAACGTAGTAATCTTAGTCAAGAGCTCCGATCCTTATGTTGCCGTCCTAGGATAAAATTTGATGGTGTTTAACGATTAGGTTTAGGTGTTAAAAGAACATGTGGATTTTGATTTTTTACATTAAGTATCAAGTAAATATTTTGAAATGTTAAAAAAATTATACACCTGCCAAAGGCCTTGTGGTCAAGCGGCATGAAGTGATTCTCCCAAGCGGGAGGTCATGGGTTCGAGCCTTAGTGTGAGCAATGTTGACTTTGTTGGGCTTCAGTAGGTTGAGAAAGTATATGGACAGATACTACATGTAATAGGGTCAACAGTATTCAAAAAAAATTATACACCTTTTTGAGTTATAAAATTTTTGTACGATCATTTTAAAATTTAATGGTAACTAAGAGCATCAATAATACTGTTATGTTTCCTATACACATACACAACATGCATCTTCTATCATTGTCTCATCTCTAGGTTGACCGGAAACCGTCTTCAAAATTCCCAACTGGAAAATAGATGAATTTTTTTTTTCCTAATTCTTACAAGGACAGGGATGAGGAGTATACTTTCTGCTCATACCTCGTTGATTGGCATCCCTACTCTAGACTCCTAATCTTTTTTTTAAAAAAAAAAAGTTCTATACTCACTCTACTTCATTAATTTTTCCCATAGCAATTTATAGACTTGTAGTCTAATTTCCAATGTCACATGCATATATGAAGTCATTAATTAGATCATAGCATAGTTAATTCAGTTTCGGTCAAACAAAAATTAAAAAGAAAATTAAATTTGAGTAATGCATGCAATAGTTAAACACATACATAACCTTATATTATAAATGAATGCATATCCTTCTATTTAATTTTTTAATATAAAACGACTTAATCATCATTTCATAACTTTATTATTTAATTTATTTATTATTCTGTACTATTATATATATTTATATACAAAGTAGGCCATTAACATTAGCATAATTGTGCAGGGGACAAGGATGATGACTATGAAGATCCATATTTTAGTAGAAGCAATATTGGGGTATCTAGTATATTCCTATTCCTAAACCCTAAATGGATAACATTTGGATCCCAATGGTGACCCGATCCGGCCAAACTACAATGTAGTACTACGTGAGTGGGTATATGTATCTTGTCTGTCTCTATGTCTGCATACACTACCTGCATTAGCTAGGTTTAACACACTGCCCATGGGAATCTACGCCATTTATTTTTCACAATTATTCTACAACTAAAATAATATAGGTATATAGAAAAAGTGAGTTGATCGTAACCTAAGTTGGTTATCTCATTGTGGTCATTTTCTGACTATGGGATAGGCTTCACTTGTAGCGCGCACCTTTGTATAGTGGCTACTATACGAGTTTTCTCATAAATAAAAAAATTTTATCATTGGATGACGAGAGAAACTTACATTTAATTTACTATTCAATAGTGCGCGCTAAGTAAACCATACTCGTGTATAATAGCTCACAAACCGCATTAAAAATACTATGTATGAAGGGGGTTTGACCGAGAGCTTGTCGATAATAATCGAACTCATCATGATTTTTATTTTAATATGGGAATCAGGTTAAACTTACTTGGTTACTTATTTCGGGGCAAGAAAAGCTTAATTATAAATTCAAATGTATGATTTAGAGTCGTTTGGTGTCACTAGTGATCTGAGGTAAAAGGCAGGGTGAAATTGAAGAATGTAAAGAAGCTAGCTAGGACCACATTGAATTTATTCTCTTCTCAATAATGCACAATTATTATATATTATTTTATATGCACAATAATTCAGTGGTCTGATCTGTCCACAATTCATCCTCTATATGAAAATGAAATTACATCATATCACTAATATTCATCTGTTGCCCTCCTGCAGGGATGGTATATATGGTGTTTGAAAACAACTCATCACATCCCTTCATTTATGTCCAAATGTCTTATTGCCAGTTCTTGGACGGCAAGGATTTCATATTTCATAAGATGATTCCTCTAATCCAAACAAAACAAAACAAAATTGTAGTCATCTAGATGATGTTTTTGCATCAATTAGATGAGCTTAGGGTTAAATCTTTGTCATTGGAGTTGCATGTCTTTGATAGTCATTTAGATAATGTTTGGTTACTTTGGTTGTTGACCATATATGTATTATTGACTGAAATTTTTGCACTTTTGTTTTTCTGTGATTTAATAGAATGTGTAATCGAACTAAATGTAAATACAATTATGTTACACACATGTGTGTGCGTGCACGCTAGGGAAGGGAGCACATCGGTGGATAGGGGATTCTAATAAGGTGTTGACATGATCAATACCTCTAGCATCGGGTGTAATTAAAAGGGGATGAGAAAGACTTTGAGTTTGTATCAAGTATGTCCTAACAGTACTTGACACAAAATTTAAAAAAAAAAAAAAAAAAACAATTGTTTTAAGTTGCGCATAGTGCCTCTAATAACACTAGTGTCAATCAAGATCTTAGAATTTTTTTTTTATTTTTATTTTTTTCATATAGAGGGCCATACGTAGTACTTAACACTTCTCTCAATTAACAAAATAAGCTAAATTGAGATTCTTGTATCATATATATTATATTCAAATATCAGTATATACTACAAAAGTGTATGTTGTCAAATCATAGTTTAGCTGTATTGGCAATATCCCACGAAAGCAAACAATATATTAAGGTGGAATAGGGCCAAATAATGGAGGAAAATGTGGATTTGGCTTATTACTATTCTTCAAGATTCATATGATCCTCCATTATTATATTCATTCAATTCAAAATACAATTATACCTTTAATAGGTGTATTATGAATATGCCTGAGAGCTTATAAATGGATAGTGTCATCATCTTTAACTACTTTATGAAAAGTAAGTTATATTATTTTTTTGAGAAGGAGTTCGAACTCCTAACTTCTATTAAAGGATGAGAGTGTACATTCACTCACACCAATTAAGTTGGTTAAAAATTCTTAACTGTTGTTCTCAAATTGATGTCCGCGGTTACTACTCGAATATACAGTATAGGGAAAATCCGTACTGTGAATCTAGCCGCCAAAGAAGAACAATGAGTTAAATTAATATAGGTGGCTCATAACTTACCAATTCGATCAAACCAAGAAGACTAATAAACAATTCTCACAATAAGTTAAATTTTGAACATTATGATTAAGAAATCAATTATTTGACCAATTTAGCTGAAGTGGCTCCCAATTCAATAATTAAACTATCATCATATCATTGGTCAGCTAATTCATTAAACTATCAGTGATGATGAAATCATGAAACATCTAAAGATCATCAACCCACTACCTTGGCTCACTCCTTCTTGGAAGTTGGAATGGAGCTGATGATCGAATGGCTTGCTTAATTAACTACCAAGGTAATAATTGCACAAAATATTATACATACACACCCACTAGCTAGCTCGCTACTTTATTGGGTCAAAATTAGGCTAAACCAATAGCACAATTTGACTTTATTATATTATATGATAGTCTCAAGTGTTTTGATATATATATTTTTTGAATGATTATAATAATTTGTTGATATTATTAGCGTTGTTATGTGGACTAATAAACAGCTTTCTATCTACGAAGTATAGAACTGAAATTTTATAGTTACTAAATAAATTATTCCAACAATTTGACAAGATAAATGATACATGTATATATACCTAATCCAGGATATATAACTGAACATGATTATGGGGTTGTAATTATATAATTGAATATTTATAAGATAACCATTATTGCTTATTTGCTTACATCCTGCTCCTACTCCTACGCGTTGGTGATGCACGACGGCACGATCAGGAGCCTTCTTGTATTAAAGTTACAAATCAACAAAAGACGAACATAAACAACTAAAAAGGATATCTTACGTGGGTACTAAATCTGGAGTAGTTTATACTTGGGAGTCCATAATTGTTTTTTTTTTTTTTGAACATTGAGTCCATAATTGTTATTTAAATGTGTGTTTTAGGTGAAATCGGTCTCCTTATAACCTTAGCCGACCAGTAAAAGAGCATAATGAGATAAATCAAATCAAATCAAATTATCCATAATTAATTGACTCAAACTAAAAATACCAAAAGTCAAATTACAAATCTTGTAGTCAAAATAATTATGTCTCGTTACCATCCCTAATTGCTAAAAATTTTCTCCACACCAAAACATATAATTTATATATGTATCCACTTGAAATAATCTGGAGTGGTTATGCTTTATCCAAATCTTGCACCATTTATATATATATACACACACAAGTGGTCTTCGATTTGTTAGGACATAGACACGCAGTACACTGATGTACGGTTTATAGATAGCCGTGTGGTATTATTATTGTACTTTTGGGTTTGGCAGCATGCAAAACCACATTAAACTAACTGCAGATTTTGTTAATGTTGTCAGTGTTACTTTGGCTTATCTCAGATATCTGCAGATGTGTTCAGAGATTAGTTAAGGTGGTCTTATTTGATTTTGGGGCATAAGGGTAGTTACCGATTAATTCTACACAATCTGTTTTATCTCTCTATCTCTAGCTGGCCTCAGCAATCATCAAGTTAAACCATTGATTGAAGTCATCAAACTGACCAACTTTCTAAACATGTATCCTTAATCACAGTATAAGTTAGTTTGAAAAGTGAACTAAGGGAGTGAAACAACATTATTATTTAAGATAAAACTTTTAAAGTGGATTAATCTCGACTCTTTAAGATAATTAGTAATAAGTATAGTGAAAATGGATTAGCCCACCACTTTTGAAATGAGTCTTCTAAATCATAACCCAACCATCTTGAAAAGTGGTCTAAATGGACACGACCCAACAACTGTAACACAAACATTAATTTCCTTATAAATATGTTTGATAAAATACGTCAAACCATGATTGGAATTATTAAATGTTCTTGAATAGAAGGCATCATGTGAACGTAGGGTCAATTCTTAAATGTCCTCTCCTATTTTTTTTCTTAAATCGCAATATAATACAAAATGCATACACATGAACTAAAGTCAACAATACAGTGTGAACCATGATCTATGATACAAGGATTGGAGCACGACACAAACAAATACGGAGTAACATTTTATTTGTTCCATTCTTTCTCAGACCCTCCTGCATGGCCTGACATAAGAACTTAGAAAAGCCCAACAGACTTCCAATCATATGGGCCCAGACACTGGACGCCATTGGAAAGCCCAGATACTTTAGCACACTATTTTTCAAGTTCGATTTCTAAGGTGCATAGTTTTTTTTTTTTTTGAATACAACTGACCCTATTACATTGTAGTATCTGTTCATCTATACTTTTCTCAACCTATTGAAGCACAAAGAGTCAATTTCGAGATCTCCACCACTGAGACTCGAACTCATGACCTCCCATCTAAGGGTGGCCACTACATGCCAATTGAGCACAAGGTGCTTGGCTCTAAGGTGCATAGTTAAATATTGGCAATTTATACTATGGACTAAAGGGGGTGTTTGGTTGGGTGTAGTTTGGGGGGAATTGGAATTCATTGAATTGTAATTCAATGAATTCCCAAACTACATTGTTTGGTTGGAGGGAATTGCAATTCCGCGGAATTGCAATTCCCTCCAAATGATGAATTGCAATTCATGGGGTACCCCCCATGAATTGCAATTCAATGGAGAGGAGGGGCAATTTTGTTGGTGTAAAGACAAATTTGCCCCTCCTCCCATACCCTTTGTTTTTTATTTATTTATTTTTTTATATAAATTTGAAAGAATTATTATTATTATTATTATTATTATTATTATTTAAAGAATTATTATTATTATTATTCTTTAAAAAATTATTATTATTTTGAAAGAATTATTATTATTATTATTATTACTCTACAACACATACTACAACATAAGGGCATTTTAGTCCTTTTATCATTTCTTACCTTTCAATTCCTTGTAGTCATATTCCTGCATACCAAACACTGTAATTGCAATTCCTACCTTATTCATTGAATTGCAATTCCACCGAATTACAATTCTTTTCCCCCCTAATTCCCTCCTCCCAACCAAACGCCCCGTAAGATCCATAGTGCATTGTGATCTTGATTCAATACATCAAATTTAATTTTATAATACACAGGATTCATATTTATAATTCATAATATACCTACGTGATCATCCATACTTCATAAACCGCTGACCATTTCACTGCCACAGTACGATGTATGTCCGGCCAAAGAAACAAAAGACTGCCGTCTCCTCATCGTATCCCACGACCAGTTTTACTTACATTGGCAAGATCGAAAATGACGTTCAACACCTGAAAAAAAGTGAAAACTAAACTCCTAGAAGGAACAGTCTTTATCTTCTTCCTCAGACGCAGAAACACAGCTAGCTGTTATTACTCTACCTCTGTGCATTCAATTCAAGATTGTCTGGGCATCGGAGGTTTATTAGTTTGAGGGAGCTAAGGGATAATGGACAATGGGAAAGCGTCGTCGTCGGAGGGGACAGTGGCGTGTGCGTCGTGGATCAAACGGCCGGAGAACGCTCACCTGGTGGTGGTCGGAAAGTCCAACCCTTCTTCGCTGGAAATTTTCTCCTTCCATCCCAAAACTACTTCGCTTTCTCCTTCTCCAAAGGTTTAAAAAAAAATGCAATCTTTATGTCTGTATGAGTAGAAATTGGTGAAATTTTAATGATGACCGGAAAATTTATCAGGCAAAGTATGCGTTTGAAGGAGAATGTGAACCTGTGAGCATTGCGGTGCATCCCAGTGGAGACGTCGTCGTTTGCTCTACTACCACTGGTTGCAAGTCAGCATTCCTTCCTCTCTAAAATGGATAAAAATGGCTGCTTTTTAGTTTTTTTTTTTGCGGTTGGTTGTGACAGGACAAGTTGATAGACAAAATATTTGGTTTTATGTGCAGATTGTTCGAGTTGTATGGTCGGGAAGATAACCTAAAACTTTCGTGTAAATACTTAGTTCATCTCCAAAATGTTGGTCCACAACAGTGCTTGGCCTTCAGTGTTGATGGATCTAGATTGGCTGCTGGTGGTGTTGTAAGTGAAATTTAATATTCCTATATTTGTATGCAGTATTCTGGGCAAAACCCGCCTTGTGATTCTAGCTTAGGTTGCCTATAGCTAATTAGCGGAAGCCAAGAAGTTCAATATACAATTTTCACCGAAAATCAAACTTGGTACCTTATAGTATTATCGGCTATAGTTTACCATGCGCCTTTCACAACCATACATATACGTTGCGTAAAACTGTAAAAGCAAATTGAGACAATGAAATGTTAACGCGATTGAGCCCACCTTGTGATCTAGTCTAAGTTGCCCATAGGTGACTGACTCAAGCCAAGAAGGTCAATAGACAGCTCACACATAGAACCAAACATGGAACCTTATAGTATTATAGACTATAGTTTATCATGTAGTGTCATTCACGACCATACAAATACATTTCGTAAAAGCAAATTGAGACAGTGAAATGTTAACGCGAGTGAGCCTGTCTTGTGATCTAATATAGATTGTCAATAGCTGACCAACTCAAGCCAAGGTCACTAGACAGCTCCTTCAGAGTTGAACTTGGAACCTTATAGTATTATAGACTATAGTTTACCATGTAGTGCCATTCACTACCATACTGATAAATTGGGTAAAAGTAAATTGAGACAGTGAACTGTTAATGCGATTGAATCCTCAACGCACTAGCTTTAAAACTTGAAGGATGAGCATTTATCCATCATCTGACATTTCCCTTGTTAAACTTGAAGGATGGACATTTCAGACTCTATGAGTGGCCAAACATGCACATTATTGTAGATGAACCAGGAGCTCACAAGTCATTTCAAGATATGGATTTTAGGTGACTGAACTGTAATGAATTGAATGCACTTTCAAGCATCTTTAAGGATATCTTTTCATAACTATCTTTTTTGGATAAAGGATTGGATTGTTGTGATTGTTGCATTCTCCTCTTTTATATTTTCAGCTTAGATTCTGAATTCTTAGCTTCAACATCTACTGATGGTGCAGCGAGAATATGGAGGACAAGTGATGGTATTCCGGTGTCATCTCTAGCGCGAAACCCTGTACGTTTAACATCAATTAGTACCTAATTCCTAAGTTTGATACAGAGTATTTCCCTCATTCTCTTAGGATTTCAATGTATATTGGCAGGACGAGAAGTTTGGACTTTGCCGCTTTTCTAAAGATGGAACAAAGCCATTCTTGTTTTGCACTGTCCAAAAGGGTATGGTTAAAAATTAAAATGCAGACTTTAATATATGCAGTCCTCCCTTTTTGTTTTGTTTTGATCTGATCCTACTTATGCCTGTGAACAGGTGATAAGACGCTGATTGCTGTCTGGGATATTTGTGAGTGGAAGAAAATTGGGCATAAAAGTCTGCTGAAAAAGCCAGCTTCCATAATGTCAGTTAGTTTGGATGGGAAATACCTTGCTATGTAAGTATCATTATCTGTAATTGGAGCTTTTGTCGCTGTGTTTGTTGAGTATCATCATCGTCTCGAGCAAAACAAAAATTGTGCTTGTGTTCAACTTATGGAAATGCAGAGGAAGCAAAGATGGGGATGTTTGTACTATTGAAGTGAAAAAGATGGAGGTTTCCCACTTGAGTAAGAGACTTCACTTGGGCTCAAACATTGCATCCTTGGAGTTTTGTCCTAGTGAAAGGTATGTTGCAATCTTGCATAGACTTAAGAGAACCTCTTAATGCTCCTTGTGGTCCTTTGCCGGCTAGGGTCACAAGGCAGGCTTCACCCAGAGCACACCTTTGTGCTTTCCCGTAAATCAAAGAGAACCTCTTTTCAAATGTCGTGTTTTTTTGGGCATTGTTTACAAGGTTGCTTCATTTTTTGTCTTGAATATTTGTTCTAGGATACTTAACCTCATTATTTTCAAATTGTGTCTATTTTAGGGTTGTTCTTACTACTTCAACTGAATGGGGGGCAATGGTAACCAAGTTAAGTCTTCCTGCAGAATGGAAAGGTGCATTGCTCTCTCCCTATCTCTCTCTCTGCATTTCAGAATCTGAGATTGATCTCATTCCTTTCTGTCATTGCAGAATGGCAGCTTTATCTGTTACTCCTGGGAATGTTCTTAGCATCAGCTGTTGCATTTTATGTATTCTTCCAGAAATCCCAGTCTTTTTGGAACTTCCCCGATCCATCCTCGAGACCAACAGACATCTGAAGATTGAATCATGTTTGGACATTTGGAATACACAATCTTATCGATCCAGGGATTGTTTGGATCCATGGTCTTTCAATATATTCCGAGATTTTTAACACACTGTATTCAGGCTATTATGTTATAGAACCAGAAAACTTTTTGCAGACAGTTGAAGCCATAGGCTTTGGAACTTTTTTGCTGTCAAATGAACTAAAGACTCATTTCAACTACTTGTAGCCTAACTATTAACAGCTTTTCTTTTGTCTCAAAACATTGTTAAGGTTTTTTGTGCCTGTTCAATGAACACATCCTAGTTGTGCTGTTCTTGTTGTTTTTTTTTTCCTGACAGTTGCAGAAAAAAAAAATGATCTGCGTCACGTAAAACAAGGTTAGGTAAATGAAACAGAAACAAACTGTAAAATAAGTATTGTCAACTAGTTTACTTTCCAAGATAAACAATCTGTCCTTTGGGCATGGTTGACTTTGAATTGTATGCTTTCTGCAAAATGGAGATAAATAAAGTTATCTTGTACAGATTGCATCTTCAAAATCATCTCTCTCTCTCTCTTCCTCTCTTTGGTTTTTTGTTTATGTAATTGGATTTTCTTTCAGTTTCAATCAGACAGGCTAGCATAAGCTTCTGAGAGATGGATATGGAGGTTGATTCTGCAGATTCTTTCTCCGAGGCTCGGAGTGGGTGTATGGATGATCTGCAGAGGAATTTGGAGATTCTGAACAGCTTCACAGTGGGCATTGAAGCTGGGAAACAGAAGAAGAAGAGGAAACGCGAAATCGAAGCCTGGCTAGAAGAGGTAGAGAAAACCAGAGGTGAAGTTGTTGAACTGCAAGAAAGAAGTGCAGGTATGAACATCAGAGACTGTGTGGCAAGATTGAATGCTGCAGTGGAAGGGCTGATTCAAGAGTGGAATCATTTGAGGGAGATGTTTGTTGATGGAGATGAGAGGAATGGAGAAAACACAGCAAACTCTGCCAATGTTTCACCTCAAGATTTGCAGAGAATCTGGGCTTGCTTGTCTATTGACTTCTGAAAACATACCGGGTGTTTGGTAAATAGTTGTTATCTGATCGAGTTAGTGAGTTTGACTAGTTGATAGTATTAGTTGATTGTGGAAAGATGTTTGGTAAATTAGCTGTTAACTGATAGCTGATTACATGCAAAATAATTTTCTCAAAAAGCTGATCAAAAGCAGCTTTTTGAATTTTAGCGTTTTGGAGCAATAAACTGTTACAAAAGCTAATTAATCAGACACTCATATTGACTGTTTAACCAAGCCAAATAGCTAATAGTGATCAAACAAGCCAAAATTAACTGAAAAGCTAACTATGTTATCAAATCGGGCCTGCCAGTTTTCTGGAATTTAATCATGTTTGGACTTTTGGGTTTCAGGCCACTTCTTTTACAATTTCAAACCATACAACTTTATTACAGCTTAAAGAAAAGATGTTTAAGTAAACCCACCATAAGATGCACACAAAATATATGCTAAACTAAAGAAAAGATGCCTCCTTTTTGCCATTTGTAAACTCTGCAATCAGCTTTGCCACTGAGTCTGGCTTCTCAACATGGGGCAGATGGCCACATTTTGGGATCAGATTCACAATCGCATTGGGCAACTCACTTCTCAATCTCTGCATCACATTCGACATAAAAACACCCCCGAAAACAATCCAATCATCACATAATAACGCGAAATTTAAGTTCAAGAATCTGCAGAAAAACAGAAAAGAACACTAACATGAGCAAGCTCCTTTCTGAGTATGTTATCGCAGGCGCCCCAGATGATGAGAGTTTCTTGTTTCACCTACGGTGACAAGACCGTGTTAGTAGAATAATCTGGCTGGCGACGAATGGACACAGACAGACTAAGAAAACATGTTTAAGGTACCTGTTTGATTTGATCAACAACATTGTACCCCCCACTGAGCATGTAGTTAACAGTGGCATCTTTCCACCAGGGTAACAGACAGTGTAGCCGGCTTACCTCAGTCAAATCGATGCAGGTAGACAGCGATATACCATCAAAAGCCATTAGTTTCGCATACATCCTTACCGGGATGCTCTTCAGCAGAGAGGCCTAATCATCAAGACAGCGTTTTGATGATTAGAACATGACCGAAAATAGCCATAATTTACTGATTATTCTAACAGGTATATACGAAGTTTTAGTTTTTGGAAATGTGAGTTAGAGTAAATACTGCAGCATAAGCCATCATTCTTGGCAGTTTTGTCCAAAATCCCGCGCCTTCCAGATAAACGCTTGCATTGATCAAAACCAATTTATCAACCTGCAAAAAACAAAAACTTGTTTCATCCCAAATGATTCCCCACCATAAATTGAAACTCAGCAGAAAATAGTATTTGTTACAGCTTCTGGGAAATTGACAGCGAAGTCGATTGCAACTGCAGCACCAAGGCTCGGGCCAACTAGTATCATCGGTCGTTTGATGTGAGCCTTCCAGAGCTATATATCAGAAAGATCAGATGGTTTAGAAACACTCTGACTACTTGTTTAGGATACAAAATCAGCAAATTTGGATTCTTTTCGACTCGTTTTACCTGGTACAAGTGGTATCTCTTTGATGCTGAGTTACAAGGAGGAAGCCTTGCTGTAAAACATGAAACCATTATAACATCAGGGAAGACACATAAGACATAAGTCAGATGAGAAATTATGATCTGATTCGATTTCGAGTTAACCTAAATCAGAGAAACCCCATCCAAGAACATCTATGGCCCAGGCCTCTAAGCCAGCTTCCTCAAGCAAGGGATATGCACACCTCCATTCCAGGCAAGAACTGGAGATAAAAACATGTAAAACAGAAGACCAATAACCAAATCATAGCCAAAAAGTTGAAAAAATAGGATTAAGCCAATTCAAAAAGGTGAGGGTTAAGGGTGTGTGGACTGGCTTTAAGGCATTAATGCAATATTTTATGGTTCCATTTTTGGATGATGTGACAAAAATCTTAGTCACAGACTATCAATCAAATGGTCACTATCCAAAACCACAACTGCAATAAAGTGCACTAAAGTTTGCAGAAAAGTGTGAAACCTGTCAAAACAGTGGAGAAGAACCACTGGATTTGCGCCGCCGCTTTGTATCTTTGGCTTCACACAACTACTCATTATACACCCTTCAGACAATCCAACCTGCATAATATATGTCAACAGAGATTACCTTATTTTCCCCAAATTAAAACTACTTTAAAAACTTTTAGGACTACTGACCTGGACAGGAAGCCTCTGGATTCTCTGAGCCAAAGTTCTGGCAAAAGGGTCTTTGATTTTGTGAACTTCCTTAGGAAGGAAAGATGGAAATCCACAACAGCCCTTATTCTCAGTAGGGACCTCCAACACCATCCACTTTCTGGACATACAACTTATTCCTGCCATTGGAGATCCTAAGGTTAAAGCTCCCATTTTTAGAATGTTTTTGTTTCTTTGGCACCACAGATTTATGGTCTTTGTGAGACAATATATGGAATCTATTTATATGCAGCAGCTGAGTAGCAAGATATAAGTTTGATGACAGTGCAGACCTTAGCTTCTAGTAAAAGTGCAAAAAGTACAAAAAGTGCAAGAAACTTGTATCTTTTTAGCAGTTTGCTGGAGACCTGGAGTGGACTTGCCTAATTATGATACTTAATTAATGGGAACATACAATAAGTGCACTTTAATCCCAAATTAGTAAAACTTGATTATTAATTACTAGCTAATGATCTTTGGCCCTGGAACATGAACCCCACAACCAAAAACCCTCTTGGCTTTTGGCTTACATTAATGTTGGAAACCTTAAAGATTGGCTCACTTGGTTACTGTCTTAGGTTGCATTATGAGCTCTTGCTCTCCAGATTCTTGAAAGAACAGTTCAGAGGCAGATGAACACTACAGTTGATGAGGCCATCTTGGGACTTGACATGTGAGTGATGAAAGGATGAATCATGCAATGGATGAGTGTTGTTCAACACGGTTTGGAATGACAAGAACAGTGAGGATCAGTCTGCAGACATTGTTTTGACTGATACACCATTCATTATATATGCTACTGATAGTTGACTCAATGACTTGCATATATAATGGGCATCAATGAAGTAGTTTCCATCAAAAGTGGAATCTCCATTGCTGTACATTTTTTAGATAACGAGAAAATACGCTGTTTGTTACTTTTATAAATAGAAATCTCCATGCATCATTGTAGCATATAGTCTAACGTTAAAAAATAATAATCTTTTTATCCCTATGTTATTGTCTATCTATTATTAGCTTTCTCGGTTTACTCTATTATATTTATATATATGGATTGCATCCTAAAATAAGAACGATGAGGGTCCATTTCTCGATCCAAATTGAACTATTGGATAAAGACATACTTTTTTTAGGTTGCCCAATGGTGAACCACAATGAGATAAACCAATTTAGGTTGTTTGAACCTGATCGGCTCAAACTAAAAAAAGTTTATAGGCAGCTCCTGCTGCGAATCAAACTTGTAATCTTGTAGTTACTAAATCAATAATCTGACTAATTTAATTTTGCTGGAGTTGGCCCCATTGCCAATTGGTAGCTAGCAAAAATCTACTAAAGTTCATCATGTCATTTGAGCTTCCACTAAGCATCTGAAACGAAATTTTAAGACTATTGTCTGCTAAAAAGTAAAATTTTCTTCAAACTCTGCATAATCTGAAATAGAAATATGAAGGGATCGGTTGGATTTCCTGGCAATTACATGTACGACGAAATAATTGAAGCATGTGATTCATCTCAACTAAAAGTCTAAACTGATAGTTAGATTTCTATATTATATATGCTCAACATAAACAAGATTCGTGTGCAAATTAGAAGCTTTGTTTGTTTATGGAGTTGTGGTTCTTGGGAAACGAATGAATAATTGGGTTTGCAATTAAGATAGGTAGAGATGAACACAGTCAATGATTCCCACTGAAATATATGCTTGAAGATGGCGAAGCCATCATTTGATATGGGTGCACGCTTGAACGTGGAAGTTTTCTAATCAGATCAGTCCTGCGTTCACACTTACACTTACTTCTCAGTGCCATTCCACTATTTCTCAGCTACGCACTTTAGAAAAAATAATTCACTCATATGGACAGATCAATTGATTCTCAAGTGGTAAATTATGTGTGTAAGATTGAGACTTAACCGCAAATAAGAATTATACTTAATGTGACTGAATTTTTTATAAGGCCAAGGTATTGGTCCTCTTAACTAAGAAGTCGTTGAGTCACAGTGGTTATTCTTTATCATCCTAAGTGGCCGGAGTATGGGGTTCTTGGAGCGAAGGAATATCCCTTTTTGTGAGCAACAAAAATAATTCAAAACTATTACTCTGTATTATTATGGAATAATAGATATCTGACTAGTAAATATAATACAGTAATTTACAAGGCCAGTTCAAGCAACGACTCATAACATACTTAACACGAGCCAAAACATGCTCAACATAGAAGTCATAAATTTATAAATATGCTTTGAACATCATTACTATGGAATAGCATTTATTTTATGATTGTGTCTAGTTGAACGCTTTAGTAATCTTATAATTTCGTTTTCTTTGGCTACCCGCACCAAAATATATTTACTTAAATATCATTTGACATTGTGGCATTCGTGAGTTTGATGTATGTGGTGTCTTGTCAAAGACAAGACATAAGATATTTAATGAAAGGAATGCAATAATACTCATATTCATAGTAATGTTCTTTGATCCTTCATTTCACGCGTGCTACTCGCACAAGGACAGTTAGGCCTTCTACAATAGTTGTAATTTTGGTGTGATTTTTGAGAAGTTTTTTTGTAAGTGTAATTAAGAAATAAAAAATTTGATAGAGGAAAAAAATAAAATAAAAACAAAATAAAACAAAATCTTAGCTAAAAAAAAAAAGGAATTTACGTGCTCAGACAAGCGCGAGAAATGCGCCTCACACACTGTGAGGCGCAGTTCTCTTATCATCGATGGGCCCCACCATGTCAGCCAAAAAATCCAAGTTAGCAGGAGAAAAAAAACACAAAAAAATGTACCTATTCACATTAGTTAAAACCCCCATTACTAAGTTCTAGGTCTGAAAAAATTCATCAAATATTGTTATTGGGGAAGGCCTTAGAATAATACATTTTAGGGATAAAGATCAAATAGGCTATCAAACTTTACTTAAAAAGTCAATTAGATCCTTAAACTTTGTAAAGCAAAAATTAAATCCATCAACATTGTATTTTGGTGCAATTGTTTTTTTTTGTTTTTTTTTTTTGGGATATCAATGAGAGAGTTTGTGAGGTGGAGGAGAGAGGGTAAAAAAAAGAAGAAATTGAATTTATAGTAAATTAAGTTTGTTTTGGGACCCCATGGAGAGAGGAGGAGAAGCAATGCCAATTGGCACGGCGCTCAGATGGTGCATGCATTGGATGCGTAAATAAGTAATTTTTTTATTGACATTCAACATTTTTTTATACTGATTTTCTCTCTCCTCCCTAGCCATGCTATCCTTACAATAAAACCCCATAATGATGTTGTTATTCTTAGGTCATCCCCATTAAGGAGATTTTGGCAAGATTTTGGAATAGTAAAATCTAAGTGGGGGTGTTTAGCAAATGTTAATGGTGGATTTTTGGTGATATTTTTCTCCTGCAATGAAAGAGATTTTGGCATAATCTATGGGTCCCACACTGAGAGGAGAAGCTGCTCCTCATGTGAGTGACGCGCAGTTCTCGCATCGGGAGCGTAAATTATATTTTAATTTTTTTCAAATTTTTATTTTGTTTTTTTTTTCTTTTTTCTTTTATTCTTATACTCACAGTTTCTCTTTTCTAATCACACGTACAAAAACTCCAAAAAATCACACAAAAATCTCCACTATTGAGAAAGACATTAGTGGGCTTGGAAAAAGCTAGCTCATCCCATCCTATCTAGCGGTGTGCGCCATAACGAATCAAGTTGTCAAACTCTAAAAACGGATTTTTATTAAATTAATTTAGTTAATAATTGAACCAAATTAATAGAACTAAATTTTCTATTTCCAAATTAACGAAATTGAAATTTAATATCGATAAATATCTCGATTGACTGAAATATTTTAGAAAAAAAAACTAAAATTTATAAATAAAATTGTTCAATACATAATTTCACACAAAAGAAAAAAAGTTATTTTTTTTTGAAAAACGAAAAAATAGTTATTAATTATTATATCAATGTATAAATGATAAAAATTTAAAAATAGTCTAATATTATACTAAAATTTTGATTAACCCACACTTTCAAACCGAATTAACCAATAACTATAATTTTTAATAAAAATTTAAATTTGTTGGTTAAAAAATAATTAACTGAAATTTGCTAATTCAATCGATATTTTGGGTTGCAATTCTTGAATTTGTTTTCTTTGACAATTGCAAAATACAAAAACATGGTGGCATTTGTAAAATCTTTGAAAGGGAGATCCCTTCTCCATCCCAAACATCGAGTTCTAGATTTCAACAACGTAAGATATCAATGCAGATTGGTTTAAGCGTAGCTCGATCAGTAGAGCTTTCCAGTCATCAGACCTCACAAAATACTCGTAAATCGTAAACCGCCACCCCTCGGCGATTCCCATCCACTAGAGAGAGCTATACATAATCCTTTTTCATCAGAATGAATTGCCTTCAGAATTATTTGATTGGGTCTGCTTAATTCCCACTATTTTTGTTATGGTTATTAATTGCTGTGATTTTACTCCTAATGTGCAATGCTAATTTTGTGTAAATTTTGTCAGATCGTCTTCTCTGCCGCTGCAAAGCTTCACCGCGAGTACGAGAAAGCTTTCGCCACCGCTCTCGGTTACTACCACTCTGGTAATGTTTACTTATATTTCTTGCTGTTGGTGTTCTTAGATGATCAATTTGAAAAAATAATAAAACGAATCGTTGGGAAAATTTTTGTTTCAGGGAATGGTGAAGGCTTCAGATCATGGTTTTCGCATTGTGGCACAGGTAAACCTTGAATCATTATATTAATGGGTGAAATGTGAATAAGTTTTTATTAGAAGTTTTCTTGATGCATAAATGGAACCTGATATATATATGATCAGCATTCTCTCATAAATGATGAAATTTACTGCTCTGTTATTGATATGTGGGGTTTCATACACGAAATCGCTGTGACTCATCTTCCCACTTGGTGGGAAGACTAGTGCCCGGTGCCCACAAGGGGCCACCACATTGGGTGTGACTCTCCCATACTGCGGGTGCGAGGGCTCGATCTGTGTCCTTGCCCACAATCTACCATCTTGTGTGGGCTAAGGTACTAAACACTGTTAACTCATTGAGATTTGAGGGTGTCTTTTTCTTTATGTACTCCCTATATGTTTGTTACTGATTAGCAATATTGTGCTGCTGGGTACGCTTGTTGCATAAGTGTTTCTTCTAAGGGGGTAAGCTAAACTGAATAATGTTCTTTTCAAAGATCGAAAGTATAGACTTTGAACCAGTAAAGCATTCATCCTAATCCCAACACTTTACTGAGAATCGCTAGTGAGTTCAGATATGTTATCCCATGGTCAGAGGCCATAGTTTTGCTTGGTAAACTATTCTTTCAGGCTATATCTGGTTCTAAATCCAGTACCGGAAAAGAAGGTGTCAAAGTTGATGAAAAGTCTGACACTTACAGTATCAACATGACTGAAGCAATGGGAGCCGGTAAGTCAGTCTTACTCAATTGCTGACTCATGTAATATGAATAATTCATACAAATCTCTGCGTGGATAGGTGGACAAGCTATTAGATGCACATATTGGTTTGGTTTTCTTTAACCCTTTGGACGCGCTTTCTTATATTAACAAATGTTGCATCTATCAGAATCTCTTGTTTAATTTGTTTGCTATGCACAAATCATGGATTTGTGGATAATCATTCTTCTTCTAACTTATTTTAACTGGAATAATTGCAGTCTTGACCTATAGACATGAACTAGGAATGAACTATGACTTTATCCGTCCAGATTTGATTGTTGGGTCATGCTTACAGGTGATTCAAATTTCTTTGATATTTATGAATTACCATCCATTAAATCAGCGATCTTTGGACTTCTCTTTATTCTACCTCTAATGGCAGACTCCTGAGGATGTTGACAAGCTTCGCAAGATAGGAGTGAAAACTATTTTTTGCTTACAGCAGAATTCAGATCTCGAGTATCCAAAATATGAGTTCTGATGTCTTTACTACATCTTTAATTGGACGGGCATTAAATTGTTACACTGCTCCTCTCTACAATAAATTTCAGAATTAGATAAATATAGATCAACTGTTATATTGCTTTCGGATATACATCCAAGTTACTTTTCTCTTTATTGAAGACCTTAATTAGAAATTTTCAGATACTTTGACGTTGATATTAGTGCTATTCGTGAGTATGCCAATAAATGTGGTGACATTCAGCACTTACGTGCTGAAATAAGGTTAGTATTCAAATTACGTTTACTAAAGGTGTGGTCCAGTGGTGCTTCTTAGTTAACTAACCAGTGCTTAATTAAGCAGGGATTTTGATGCTTTTAATTTGCGGATGCGACTTCCAGCTGTAGTTAGCAAATTGCATAAGGCTATCAATGAAAATGGGGGCGTAACTTACATACATTGCACTGCTGGACTTGGAAGAGCACCTGCAGTTGCGGTATCAGTTCTTTAATGCATATCTCTCATCGACCCGTCTAATAATGTACAAGCGATAAGTATCACATATATTAGTTTGTATACTAAACTGCCGCTGTTATCTTTAGCATACCATAGCTATGTCCTGACTCCCGAGTCATTACCTTCTGGGACTGACAAGATCAAGTTGTTAACGTTAGGTTTTCGTCTCTCCTGCCTAGAAGATCTGAAGCTTTCTTTCATGCCTAGCACTAATATTCGGTTTGACTCTTTGAATTACAGTTATCGTATATGTTTTGGGTTCAAGGATATAAACTTAGCGAAGCTTATGATTTACTCTTGGTAAGATTTTTCTCTACCATTTATCACAGGAATGTAAAATATTTTCAAATGTTGAATCTTTCTCTTTCTATTTTATTGTTATTTAAGATTTTCAATTCTATACAGACAATTTTATAAATTCAAAACACTGTTTCTCTCTTGTCAGAGTAAGCGCTCGTGCTGTCCAAAATTGGATGCCATAAAAAGTGCCACGGCTGATATAGTGAGTCCCGGAATCTTTTTCAGTTTGTCACAGCCATAATGGTGCTTCTTGTCCAGTCTACAACATATACTTCTGCTGTGTCTGCTGTGACTCGGTGTTGATTGCGAATATTCTAAATTTGATCAGTCTTGAACTAAGTTCCCTCCCGTTTAAAAGCTTACAGGTCTTAAAAAGAAGTCGATCATATTGACATGGTATGGTGATGATTGTTCGACAGTGGAAATATCTGGACTTGATATTGGTTGGGGCCAGGTGATACTCAAGTCCCCGTTTTGCTAAAAGTTTACGACTCAATAGTAATTTGCATACTTAGTTGATTTTATTCGTTACCATAGACTCTACAAGACTCTTATTGCAGTTTCTTTTCAGAGATTACCATTAGAATTTGATGAATATCGAGGTTTATGGATTCTCAGGAAGGAATTGCCAGTAAGTTATTAAATTATTTATTTATTGTTTTTTTTTTAATTTTGATTTTATTTATGAATGTAATTTATTTCTTAAAATTGTTTTTATTCTAGTTTGTTCACTGCTTATGTTAAAGTGCACCTTACTGTGTATTCGAGTTATCTAATAAACCATCTGCATAAATTTGAAAAGGCAAAACCTATTGTTTTCTAAAGTTTATTGAACTTTGGAATTTGTCGTTTAAACAGGAAGGGTATTACGAGTACAAGTACATCGTTGATGGAGAATGGGTTTACAATAGGTTTGAGCCCGTCACTTCTCCAAACGAGGATGGACATGTCAACAACTGCATGAATGTGAGGCTCTATTCCTCTTTTGCTTTTGCCTCTTCCTACGCATATCATATACTCCTAGTGGGATGTTGCTTTACAATGACATGATTTGGGCGTCAACTTCCTACTTGTGTACGGGTGTGATACACACGAGGGTTATATACAATCTCTAGAAATCACGCCTTTAGTGACAAAATGAACCAATATCCTCACACACGGGGAGTGCATAACCCCATACAATCTCTAGAAATCACGCCTTTAGTGTCAAAATCAACCAATGTCATGCATTCTTGATGCTCGATATCTAGAGTACTCCACTGCACAATGATATTTGTCTGAAGTTGTTAGACATAGTTCTTTTCTTTACCAACATCTCCTGCAGGTTTTCGACAGGAACTCAAATAGTACAAGTGCAGCAACTCGTAAAAGGCTGGCAGATGCTGACCCCGATCTTACACAGAACGAACGGCTCACAGTTAGACAGTTTCTCGACACTTTTCCAGTTGAAGACTGAAAGCCTTGAAAGGAGATGCACCATTGGAGTTGTTAGAAGGAATTACAATGATATGTGATTGTAGATATGGTCATAGTTTGAATAAGTTCTTTCCTTGTAGGTGATATACACATAAAACATGACCATAGGTTACCACTTTTACTATTGAAAATAATAATGTATGAACATAATTGTTTGTTTCATGTTATGTTTGGATGAGAAAGAAAATAGGAAATAAAACTTTTGGTTCTTAGATTATATAGAAATAACATTTTTCATCCCTTCAATATATATCTATTGTTAATTTTAGTTCATCAATTATTTACTAAGCAGTTTTTATGTGAAGTAGTTTTTTGAATAGTCATTTTTTAAACAATACAAATATGAAAAATGACCAAGTAGACTATCAAACTTTATACAAAAAATATTTAGTCCAATGAATTTTAAAAAGTTGCAATTAACTTAAACTTATTAAAATTAATTAAATAAATCTAATTTATTTATAATTAACATGTTACTATTAAAATTACAATAATATGGCATGATATCCGCTAGAATCTTAATGAACAATTATTTTAAGTAAATAACCTGTTATTAGCCCTATATGCACTAAAATGACAAGTAAAAATGTTTAATTGTAATTTTTTTTAAAATTTATGAGTCTAATTACTTTTGCCAATGATTTATTTAGCTTTTTTTTTTTTAATTGTTATACTTCTCTACAGTTTGCGGACAAAATGCTACGAAACAAAATGAAGTGCAATATTAGATGCTCATAATCTGATTTTAATCCCATATGATTGACAGGGTAGGTTGTACCAGTTCTTATATCGTGGACCGCGGTCCCCAAAACGACGTCGTTTTGATTAATGAAACAGACGGATGAATTCGCGCCACTCACTTTCTTTTCATATATACTGCAGTTCCCTTTCATATATACTACAGTTCCCTTTCATATATACTGCAGTTCCCTTTCATATATACTACAGTTCCCTTTCATATATACTGCAGTTCCCTTTCATATATACTACACATTCTTTTCATATATACTGCACTTTCTTTTCAACACAACTGCAGTTACTTTTTGATATAACTATAGTTTCATTCGATAATATACAACTGTAGTTATATCAAAAAGTAACTGCAGTTGTGTTGAAAGGGAATTGCAGTTGTGTTGAAAGGGAACTGCAGTATATATGAAAAGAAAGTGAGTGGCGCGAATTCATCCGTCTATTTCATTAATCAAAACGACGTCGTTTTGGGACCGCGATCCACAATGCATTGTGGACCTCGGTCCACGATATAATTTGCGAGGTTGTACATCCTGAACAGATGTTATACTTAAATGGATGAGGTTGTCCCACACCCGTATAAATTAATTTAAATTTAATAACTTTTGGTGAGTACTAATTTTCGCTTTAAATTATAAATTATAAAATAAATTCTACCAAATATATCAATAATCCATTAATATTTTTTTAGCATGTTAAAAATTTTGGGATCTACAAATGGAAGATTACCAAATACAATCACCGACGTCGTACTTTTAAAAGGAATCACCGACGCGCACAAACAATTCAACAGATTTTGACCTTTCGGCTTTTCTTTGCTGTGAGATAATTTTAAAAATAAAATATTTCCAATTTAATGTATACATAAAAAACTGGAAAATGTATTTTCACAAAACATAATAATATATTTTATTTATAAAACTAATCTGTTGTTTATGAGAAGTGAGATGAAAAAGCCAAATAATTAGGAAGTACGGAGTTATTATTTTATTTTATTTATTTTTAAAAAATATAAAATACTCCGTAACAAACAAACAAAAAATATTTTTTTTTTTTATATTAGTAAAAATTGCAATATCTTCGCGAAGAAAACCGAGTGAAGCAGTGGAGCGAAGAAACAGAGCGGCGAGGAGCATTTCTGCGATTCAGTTTAGATGTGAATCAGAGCTAATCCAGCTCTGAATTCGTGTAGCTGAGTTAACTCGGCTCGCCTGCGATTCACAAATGGGCCACAGCTCGGAAAGTTCCGACGACGAAGAGACCAATAGCAATCATGCCATTACCTCCGAGGCCTTCCACTCGATCCGCGACCGTTTTCGCTTCAAGCGGAACCCTAATTCCAGTAGCACCCTACCGCGCGTCTCCAGAGGGCCGCAGTCATCGGCCGCTGCCGCGGATCGGCAGTGGAAGGCGTCGGGCGGCGGCCGATCTCACCACCACCGCTCCCTCACCAGGAGGATGCTTTTGTTCTTCTCGTTCAGAGGCAAATCCTGTTTCTATTTTTGTATATTCTTCGTGATTTTTATGTTCGCATTGGCGTCCATGGCGCTCCAGAGCTCCATCATGTCGGCGTTGAGACAAGGTGCGGGGAGTGAGAGAGGGCGATGGCGGTGGCATGTTAGGGAGGACTTGAAGTTAGGAACCTCACTGGAGTTTAAGCCGTCTCGGAGGTTTGAGTTTGGCAATGGTCTTGATCGGCTCCGGAGTCAGCCTAGGATCGGAGTTCGGCTCCCGCGTATTGGTCTAGTAAGTGCTATACCTGTTTGTGTATAATAAGTGTATATAGCGCATCTCTGTATACTTATATATAGTAATGAAGTGCGTAAAATTTTGAAAATCATGCTATATATATATATATATTGTAATTACGTTACCACTGAGTGTATTTTGGTAAGGTAGTAAATTAATTTAATGCACTGCGTTAATGTTGCTATATATATTGGCATGTACACGGTTCTGCGAGAATTAATTCCTTTCTTTTAATTTTGTTCTATTTTAGGATATGTTATCATCCACTGTCCAGTGTTTTTCTTACAGAACTGCATTTCTGTATTTTTTTGCTGAAACATTGCTTCATAAATGTGATAAATATCTGTTTTTATAATGTAAGATCTTAGAAGATATGAAGAAAAATCAACTGTCCTTGATGCTATATACTGTGATGAAGAATTTAAAGGGATTGGGCTATCTGATTAAGGTAATTTCTTCGAATAATTTCTTTCTTATATGCAAGTGATGCATTCATTGTTATATTTTCTTTTTGAAGTGTTTTAAATATTAGTAGTTTAAAAAGACTTATGTGCTATCTCTATTAGTCTTTCCTAGGCATCTAATCCAGACTCCCAAATAGATTTCTATAAGATAGATCTGGCATGATGCAGAAGATGAAATGTGAGATCACCCCATATGTTCCTATCTTTGCATTATGGGCTTAGATTATGAACAGATATTATTTTTTCTTATCATCCTCTTTACAACTCAAGAAAGCCCAAAACAGTCTGGTTGGTGTTCTATTTCTTCATTCTCCATTTACCCTTCAGTTATCTTTAACTCTAAATCCAACTTAATCCCTTAGTAACTTAGTTTGGCATATCTTTCTCAATAACTTCTATCCAAGTAACTTTTCTTCTTCCCCTTTCTCTCTTATTGCTTTTTGGTCTCTACTAAAACTTATTCTAGTGTGTTGTTGAATATGTCTGAACTACTTTACTCTATTTTCTCTCGGTTCTAACTTGCACATACTTCTAACAGAGTTCATATCCAATATTGTCAACTCTTTTGTTCCCACATATCCTTTTTTTCACTCTCATTTCATATTCTTCTTCTTCTTCTCCTCTTATTTTTTCTTCTTGCTTTGAGTTGGTATTCTAACTTTAGGTGTCTTTTTTTTTTTTTTTGAAAAAACTTTAGGTGTCTTAAGTTTTTGGTTTCATGCTTTTGATTTTATAATTTACTTTTCATGCATAGATAAACAATCTTTGGAATTTGCAAATGAATTAATGTCTTGAAATAATTCTTTTGCAGATTTACGCTTTAGAGGATGGCAATGCGAGCTCATTGTGGGAAACAATAGGGAAGGTTTCAGTTTTAGATGCTGAAAGATATAGCTATATTGACTGGTCAATGTATGTATGCAGTGTTCCTGCTCTTCTTTACACTCCAGAGTTGTCACTAAGAAAGTATTTTTGGCTGTCTGTTCCACCTGCTCTTTATTGTCCTTTTATTTGTTGTCTGTTGGTGTTATGGGTAAATAGAGCTTCCTTTTTCTTTTTTCTTTTTTTTTTTCTCAGACTAATTGTACCTATATCCTTTTCAGTTTTGATGGTGTCATTGCCGACTCTCTTGAAGATAAAAGAGCCATTTCAAGGTATTAGTTTGGTTAGCTGATGAAATTTTGGTTTTCTTGCATATAGAGACTATTCTTGGTTTTACACTCACTCACTTGTATCATATGGTAGTTTCTTCATTAGGTATTTCTTTTTTACTCCTGATTTTCTGAGTTGAAGTTTGGCGAGTTTAATTCCAGCTTTTTGCACATTTTTAGATAAGACACTGCAAAATGCTTCTTTTGTTTTTGTTTTGTTATCTTTTGTTATGGTTTTTTTTTGTTGTTGTTGTTGTTGTTGTTGTTGTTGTTGTTGTTGTTGTTGTTGCTGTATACTAAACTCTGTCACTTCCGGCCTTGTTTTTCTATGTTCTGCACAATTTGCTTGCTATTTAGCAGAATTAAACAGTTGAGAATTTCTTCACTTCAATGCTTAGGATTTAGGAAACATAGATATATATGTGCTTTTCATATATTGCTAATTGTTTTCTCTATAATTATTTAGATTCTGTAGTATATATGAGGTTACTAAGTTGTGAAAGAGATCAATATCTACAGATAGAGCTTTTGGCATGATCAATATCCATTCTTTCTTGGATTTTATATTTAAATTCCTCTACATTCATCCCTTTGCGACATTGTTCATTTGTTTGAAATAGTCTGGTTTTGTGAGTATTATGTTTATGCAGCCTTATGCAGGAGCCATTTTGCTCTGTGCCACTTATATGGATAATTCATCAAGATACACTAGCAAATAGGCTTCAAGTGTATGAGAGTATGGGCTGGGAGCATCTTATTTTACATTGGAGGAGTGCATTCCGCAGGGCTGATGTTATTGTGTTTCCAGATTTTTCTTTGCCGGTAGTTATGTTATTTTTCATTTCCACATCACACTTTTCTTATACTTTTCCTCATCATCATAAACCCTTCCTATGCTTACTTAATTATCTCTCTCAGATGTTATATAGTGTGCTTGACACTGGAAACTTCTTCGTCATACCCGGATCACCAAAAGATGTTTGGGCAGCTGAAAGCTACAGTAAGACCCATTCCAAATATCAGTTGAGGGAGGAGTATGGTTTTGATAAAAATGAAATACTTGTTATGGTTGTTGGAAGTTCATTTCTCTACAGCAAGCTATCATGGGATTACGTTATGCCTATGCGTGAGATGGAACCTCTACTAATAAAATATGCGGGATTAAAAGAAGATATGGGCGATAGACTAAAATTCATGTTCCTGTCTGGAAACACTACTGAGGGATATAATTATGCTTTACAGGTATACTACTTCTATATAACTGAATTTTTTTAAAAACAGTGCTCTTCTTGATTCTCTCTCTTGACTCTTGGTGGCTTGGAGCAATGGTCTAATTGAATTTTGCTGAAGTGGTAGTGTACTTGAAACCTATGGGAATGGCTACTTTGAGTTTCCTTTTCGTGTTCAAGTTTCTTCAGTGCTTCCTTTCATTTTACTCCTTGCTACTTCCTTTTTTTCTCATTCTTCATGCCCTACCAAGTGACCACACTATTTGTTTATCGGGGAAGCTCAGTAAGTTTTATAGTTCTTTTCTTAATCATAAGGCATAAATTACTTTGTGTTTTTTGTAGGATGTTGCTACCCGCCTTGGACTGGATCAAGGATCCTTATACAGTTATGGTGTAAATAGTGATGTCAATGGTCTTATAATGATGTCTGACATTGTACTTTATTCTTCTTCTCAAGATGAGCAGAGCTTTCCTCCATTACTAATACGAGCCATGTCATTTGGAATTCCCATTGTTGCATCTGATTACCCTGTCATACGCAAATATGTGAGGGATCTTCATCTTTCTTCATTAGGATATTTCATACTGAAAATTTGAACTGATTGCTTTCTGTTTATCATCTCTAACAGATATTTTTAATTCTGCAGGTTGTTGATGGGGTTCATGGAATGACATTTCCACAGCATAGTTCTGAAGCATTGATGAAGGCTTTCTCACTTCTGATCTCTAATGGAGAACTTACAAAATTTGCCCATTCTATTGCATCTTCTAGCAGACTGGTTGCTAAGAATATGCTTGTATCTGAATGCATTACAGGCTATGCAAAACTTCTAGAGAATGTCTTCAATTTCCCATCAGATGTTGTACTTCCGGGTAATTCTTCTCAGATTAATCAGGGCATGTGGGAATGGTATTATTTCCGTGAGGAAGAAAACACTGGCGACATGGAGGATAAGGATCCAGTTAATCAGAGTGTAGTTTTTGACCTTGAGGAACACATGGGCAATTTCGTTTCTGTGAAGAATGCCTCTGATGACAGTAATGATTCTTTAGATGTGGATTCTCCAACTGAGTTGGATTGGGACATTTTAACAGAAATAGAGAGCTCTGAGGAAGTTGATAGATTAGAAATGGAAGAGGTATGGTGAATTAAATAGAGGATTATCCTCCCCCCCCCCCACCCACCCACCCATACACACACACACACACACACACAAGGGTTGTCCTAATGCACATGCAAAATGATTAAGTAAATGAAAGTACTCATTTTATTAGTTCTCTGTATTGTTTTCCTCCACAGCCTTCTGAATATTCCTACTTGTTTATGTAGATGGAGGAAAGAATGGAGAAACACATTGGTGAGTGGGATGCGATATATCGCAATGCTCGTAAAGCTGAGAAGCTGCGGTTTGAAACAAATGAGAGGGATGAGGGAGAGCTAGAAAGGACAGGACAATCTTTGTGCATTTATGAGATTTACAATGGAGTTGGGGCTTGGCCATTTCTACATCATGGTTCTTTGTACCGTGGATTAAGCCTTGTGAGATCATCTCAAACAATTGAAACCATTTTCAATTTAATTGGTTTATGATCTGTTAATCCCCATCAGAAGATAAGAAAGTTGTCTTTTGGGGAAGATTAGCTATATATTTATATAAGTTTTTCTTTATTTGCAATTGTTCTATTCTAATTTAGATTAGACATATTGCCTCAGCTGACGAAAGCACGAAGGTTGAAGTCAGATGATGTGGATGCTGTTGGCCGCCTTCCCTTGCTGAACGAGACATATTATAGAGATATCCTTTGTGAGATTGGAGGCATGTTCTCAATTGCAAATGGGATAGATAATATTCATAAGCGACCTTGGATTGGATTTCAGTCATGGCAAGCCACTGGGAGGAAGGTGTGTTTCATTCTTGTTAACTTGTCTAAACAGAGGTTATAGCAATTCTTGAAGTTGTAGGATTGTGCTGAGGACATTAATGGGTGGGACTTTATTTTTACACTTTCTAGCTTTCAGTCTGCATCTGTATGATAAGATTGTGTTTTTCATTCATATATATTTCTGTTTACACTTTCCAATCTGACATCTACTTGTATACATATTTACCAGGTCTCTTTAACTAAAAGGGCAGAGCAGGCTCTGGAAGAAACAATTCGGGAAAATACTAAAGGAGATGTAATATATTTTTGGGCACACTTAGAAGTTGATAGTGGGCTTGCAGGAAGGAATAATGCACTTACATTTTGGTCCATGTGTGACATTCTGAATGGAGGAAACTGCAGGTAAATGCTCACTTTGTAGCTAAAACATGGTTCTAATATGAATATTGGTTCTAAAACTGCAGGAAGTAATATCCTTTTATTTCAACTTGACTACTTGCTTATATCATTCTATTTTTCGTTCAGTTTCTTCTAAATATGTGTGCGATGTCTAATGCTTTTCAGTTCCAATTATGAACAATGTGCAATATTTTGTTTGATCTCTTCCTCTTTTAACTCGTCCTTAAAAGCTGATGCAGAAATTCCTTCCAAGATGCATTTCGTAGAATGTATGGTTTACCATCACACTTGGAAGCTCTTCCACCCATGCCTGAAGATGGTGGGCATTGGTCTGCCCTGCATTCATGGGTGATGCCAACCCCTTCATTTTTAGAGTTTGTAATGTTCTCCAGGTAATTTTTGTTACACTTTTACCTGCAAGGAGATTCTACTTTGTCGGCAACATATGAACCCTGCTGCCATGATTACTATATCCAACATTTGAGGTGGTTAAATAAGTTGAATTTTTTTTTAATGAACTACAGGATGTTTGCCGACTCCCTTGACGCTTTGCATTTAAATTCAAGCAAGACCTCTGATTGTGTACTGTCATCATCTACGATTGAGGTACACCTGCATACTTTAACATGATTAGTTCTAATTTTCTTTTTGAGGAGAGGCCAGAGGGATAGGGTTAGTAGTGGCAACAGAGAATTCCTCATGTGTTTGTTTCTTTATTACTACCAGATGAACCACTGTTACTGTCACACTTTGGAACTCTTAGTAAATGTCTGGGCATACCATAGTGCTAGAAAGATGGTCTATATTGATCCTCATTCGGGTTTGTTGGAAGAACAACATCCTGTTGAGAAGCGAAAAGGATTTATGTGGGCAAAGTACTTCAACTTTACTTTATTAAAAAGTATGGACGAAGACCTAGCCGAGGCTGCAGATGACAACGACCATCCATATGAAAATTGGCTGTGGCCTTTGACAGGTGAGGTGTACTGGCAAGGGATTTACGAGAGGGAGAGGGAAAACAGATATAGGTTAAAAATGGACAAGAAGAGAAAGACGAGAGAGAAACTATTTGACAGGATGAAATATGGGTATAAACAAAAGACACTTGGAGGATAGATAATCCTTAGCTTAACGAGTTTTGCCATTACGAATCACTTGGCTCCTGAAGCAGCAGAATCACTCATTTTTTGTTCCCGACTTCTGGACTGAAGAGTTGAGCGCCGATGGAGTGGCTTGATTCTTTCTAACAACATAAGCATAGCTCACACTGACATACATGACTGACTTGATGATTGCACAGATTTATATATGGTAATGAGAGGACAGGAGGCTTAGCAAGCAGGCAACAAGTTTAAAAACTTGGCTCGCCCTCAGTTTTGAGACTCAGAGGAGAGGATTGCCCGAGTTTTGAACCCAACCCATCAGTGCATGATTTGCTAGATGCTATTATTTCTTCAATTCAGACTGGACAATTTTGCATATTGTATTCTTTCATGTAAATACAGATTTACAATAATGGTTTCTTTTTTAATTTTGAGGACCTTCACCTGCCCCCATTTCCATTTGGTTCTTGACTTCCTTTTCTTTTATTCTAAATAACCAAATTTTCATTTAAAAATCAAAATAAAGTTAATTAATAAATTGTATCAATATGAAAATTTGCAAGTTAATGGAAAAAATATATATGCTTGTGTGTTTACAAGCATGTCCTTGACATTTTCACAATAATTGTTACGTAGTACAATTTACGTTCTCACAAATGGCCAAATAAAGTACACTCTTGGTTGCTGATTGATACAGTATATGCAACATGAGTTGGAGTCATGTACACGCCAATTTGTTTTGTATTGTAAAAAACAAAATCACAATATTCACCTGACCCAAACCGTATGAATGGGCTGGCAAAATGGGTTCAAGTCAGTCCAACGTCCATAAAATCCGCTTTTGTTTTTACATTTTTGTCGAATTAAGTCGGTCCAGTGATCTTTTTGAAGAAATAAACACAATACTGCAATCATGAATTCATGACTCCTAAACCCTGCCACTGTCTGTAGCCAAAATTGGACTGGAATGCGACTGCTTGGTTTTCAATCTCTTCACTATCAGTACCCTCTCGAAAAGTAGGGTTTTAGTTCCCTCGCTCGCTCGCTCCTCATTTCTGATCTCTCCCTCTCTGTCTCTCTCGGCTGCAGGTAGTGTTCTTCATCTCTAGCTTTTGCCAAACATTGATTGTGTTAGCTCTGGAAAGTGGAAATGTTTCCGTGTCTGCAGTTCTAGTCATTTCTGAGCATGTCGATATGACGATGCCTTTGTGTATGAGAACAGAAAACTGAAGTGAAAAAGGGTGCTGAGATGAAGCTTTAAATATTTGGAGGATTAGTTCTCGTTTCGGTAACTAGCATTACTAGGAAGAGATATAGAGAACGAAAGATAAAGGACGATGAGTGATTTTATATCTATAGAGTTATGCTCAGTTTTAAATTTCTATCCTATCCTGTTTCTTACTGGAAAGTTTTGCAAGTTTATTCTTTGGTCTTACAAGCTGCAATTATAGTTTTGGATAAAGTGAGTTGTTTCTAGCATTTTTGGGAGGTAAGTTGGTTCAAGCTATTTATAATCCTCTGCTATATACTTCTTAAGTTTAAAGCTATAGCTGTTTGGTTTTGTTGTCAATTTTGGTTGTATATTTATATATTCACTTGGTTGGTACTGGTATTTTACATAGTCTCGCATGTGTTTGGTTGTGGACAGACTAGGTATTTGGTTTAGGGTACAAAAACATGAATATGCAGAGTAATTAGTGGAAAAATATCCTGTTGTGATTTTGGTTTATCTAAAGCTCTTGTGGTCGTCTATTTATCTATTACTATTTTATGTGCTATCCCATTTAGCTTTTGGTTCAGTATGATACACAAGAATACAAGATGTGTGTGTGCGCGTGCGTTTTTTGGGTTCTATGAGAGGATTATTTGTGTCATCTTGAGATTGGCATTCTGTAAGTAAGTGATTTGGTTGCTTGGCTGGAGAATATCTTTTGATATTGGTATGTAATTTTGACTTGTTCCAAGAACAATCAACTGTTAAATCTTACTTATTTGGTTTAAGTTAGATTTAGCCCTGATATTCTTGGACATCAGCTATTGACACAATACTTTTCTCTTGCAAGAAGTTGACATTGAAGAATATTCATATTAATTGAGTGTAGGATTCATCCTTGGTGTTGCGAACATTCTGCACAACATGCATGCAGTAAAGTGTGCATGGGCTGGGCAAGCATTTGCAGTTGCTGGTTGCAATGATTCTGGAGGAAGGAAGACAAGGATAAGGCGCTCAAAGGAAGAGAGAAAATCCATGGTTGAGACTTTTATAAAGACGTAAAATCCTCTATTGGGTTTTCACCATTCCAAATTTGCTTGTTTTTACCAAATTGTTTTAATAGGAAAAGGAAATTTAACTTATTTTTTCTTTCAAATTTGACTCTTAATTGTTAAGTGTTAGGAATACAAAACGATTTAGGGTTACAGAGGGATGTTGGTTAGAAGTGTTTAGTCATATTTACATAGATATCCATGTAACTTCAGAAGTGACAAGCAAGAAGGCAACACTTTTTGTGTGAACATGCATATAATGTTTTACATTACCAAGGACTATAACTTGTGTGTATATAAATGTAGAGAATGCTAAAACAGTTAAAGCTAGAAGCATGCTGCCAATATAGAATATTCAGTATACTAGCGTTTTTCTGATCTATATAATTCATTCTGTGATGATTTGTGCAATTGAATAGTATGAATACTAAAGGTGTTAGTTTATTGGTGGAGGTCAAGCAACTATTTCATTCTTCTTGAAATCAGTTATTTGTTGTTGGTTAATTTATTTAATTGAAAAGAGACCATTTTGAAAAGCATGTTTTACTTATTTATAATTTTATCTATGGCTTGCAGATATCAGAAATCAAATAACGGAAATTTTCCTTCACTGAATCTTACACACAAGGAAGTTGGTGGTTCTTTCTACACAGTACGGGAAATTGTTCGAGAAATAATTCAAGAAAATAGAATTTTAGGTCCTGCTACGTTGCCCTCAGAAGAGCTGACTGATGAACATCCATTCTTTTCCCTATCAGTTGAACCTCATTCTTCTTTATCATCTCCAGATGCCATTCCTGTTATTACAGATGTTACACCCAGTCACTACCAGAGTACAAGTGAAGAAAATGTTTTAGATTCCAATGGGCACATTCATGGATTTGATAAGAACCAGTCAGATAATGAACAGATGTTTGGTGTTAGAAGTGACATACTTGAACAAGACAGACATGAACAACCAAATATCCCTAGTCATAATGAAATTCTTGAAGATGAACGGATTTTGCATTATAATTTGAAATCCTCTGAAACAGATGTTGAGAAACTTAATGATGAAAAAACTGTTGAGTGCAGTGATGCAATAGAGAAAGATGACAACATGAGTAATGACACTTCAAGGAATCTTTTGCTTCATCATCAAGGTGATGTCGAAGATAATAAGATTTCCTGTTCCTCTGGTAACGTCACTGAAACTGAAGCTCAGAATGAGAGTTTGTGCAGTGAGGAAATTGTTGATGGAAGCATTCTTACAGTTGAGAGAGTTGAAACACCTCAAGAACCAATCTATATAGAGTCACCAGTAAAGGAAAGTTTGGCAGATAATAAAGATGGGGCAGAAGACCTCAAGGTATCAAAAGCTGGAGTCACTCGCAAGATTGCTGATGTAGTGGTTGAAAAGTTTCCATTGCGGCCCATTTCTACGACATTTTTTGACTCGGATGAAAATATAAGTGAAATAAATGGCACTTCACTGGGAGCCAGAAGAGAACATGACATTATGAACTCTTCCAAAAATCCTTCTCATTTGATGAACAAGAAGGTTGACGCGATACTTGCAGGTCCAACGTTGGAGATGAGTTCTGAAGTCATGAACAAGAAAGTCCTGGAATCATCATTGCAAAGTTCAACTTCCTCCACAAATGAAGCAGCCACTGCTGCTGACTTAAAAGTAAAGGATTCATCTGTTGAAACCAAGGTAAGCAGTAAGCTTGTGTTTAAAGTTAGGTTCCCAATTTTTAGTTTAGCTTGTTCTACATTGCCTTCACTTAACTCTGGGTTACTAGAAAAATATTAGACCCTAAAAGTTTTGGGCCTTGGAATTATCAGTATGGACAAGTACTTGTTCATTATCTGTCTAGCCTACCCTAACTATCATTTTTAAGGAGTCTATTCATAAGTTGTGCCTAAAGAAATCAAAGTAAATGATTTAAACAATATGGTGAAATTGCAAACATGATCTTTAGCATTCATCCCGTTACAATCATCTGGCTTTTTATATGAATTGCAGTTTGAAAACTGGTCCACATTTAAAAGTAATTTCTGATTAATTGGAATCATATTCCTGATGTTTGATTTCAACTCAATGTTTGGCATCCAATTCTATCTATGATTATATCACACTATTACATTTGCCCTCTTTAGCTAGAGGTTGTCATGGATCATAACTTGTTCGATGGTTTGATTGTCAAGTTAAAATGGTATTCCCAAATAATAATACCCCCTTCCAACCTATTTGTCAAGCATTATAAGCATTAAATTGATTGCTGACCAGAGGCTGCTTTATGTCATGCTTGTCATTTCTCAGCAGTGTTTGTCCCAGTACAAAGTTAACAATTCATCTGAGAATCATCATTACCTGAGAAATTTCTCCTATTATGTTTAAAATAAGATGTTTAGTTTAAAATTTTGGCATGCTTTTGCAGACTTCTAGTGGTAGTTCCAACAGATCTTATGAGAAACTAGTTTCAGAGGAGTCTCTTGCAATAAAAAATAGACCTGGTACACAAGAACATGACAGCAGCCATCAGAAAGGAAATAATCCTCCACTTGATAGAATCAATCTGTAAGTACCTGATGACTGCACTGGACTTGCCGAATGCTGCTTTTGATATATTTTTGTAATATCTTCTGCAATTATGTTGTCCACCACTAACTTGTTTTTGCATGCAAATACTTTTTTAAGCAGTGAAACATGGAAAGAGACCAAAGGGACAACCACCAAGCATGAATCAAATCCACTTTTGGCTTTTTTCAAGGCCTTGCTCACTCCCATTATGAAACTTTTGGACTGAAGCATGGCTTTTCCTTTGAACTTGTCCAGAATATAGATAGATCATGGCAATCTCTTCAAGTCCTATTTTTCAATGTTTCCTTCTAAAGTTTTGCATGGATTGGATTGATTTTGAATGACCTTGTGTGTCCCATTCACCACTTGCTTTGCTAGCTAGATATTGAGGTACTTAGGCTGTGAATTGTGATGGAACATGTTATTCTTAAAGTAGGAAAAATATTTGGAGTTATGGATTGAGCTAGTTGCGCTTCATGTTATATTCTTAGGAATGTGAATATGGTAATATCAGTTTCCTTATTTGATTCAATGGAATTTGAGATTATTCTTGAGAATGGGGTATTCTTAAACTTTGTTTTTAGTTCATTTTTTTGTAGTTCTCATGGGAATCACATTCTTAAGTTATATGAGATTTTCGAGAATGTTACATTATCTCAAAATATTCTTTGAATTAAACACCCATTTGTTTATTTTTATTTAATTTTTCCTTCAAAATGTAGAGAAGTGGGAATGGAATATAGATATTATCCGATCTTGTTAGCTTTTACAGTGAAGCATAGTATGAGATTCAGATGTGAAATGATGGGTGGCCTATCTGGAAAGTGCATTCCAACAATTGTGAAAATGGAAGTCAATCACCGGTCAATGAAAGACTGAAACTTGTTTTGTTGATGATGGGATTGGGTGTGATCCGAGTCCCACATTTTATTGGGCATGGAGATGACTACGTCCTTGATTTAAACCTCAAATCTCTAAAGTTGGATTCATGCTATAAAATGCTGGGATGGCAATGGTATATCCTATTCCAACTTTCAAGGCTTATAATTATTTCATTTCAAATATAATTTTTACATATATAGAAAATAGAAAATTCTATGATGTCTTTTTATATTTAGAATTGTATCATTATTATTGTACTAGGTATAGTAACTGGAATCAGTTATCAATAGTGCATGGTGTTATCATATATGGAAAGTTTATATGGTGCCATGAGTTTTTATGGGCAAAGGTGTGTGGTGTCTGCACCGAGTCGATAAATGTTTATGGACGGTTAGAGTAACAACTCATGGGTTGTCTAGCCTCTCAACTATGGTTGGATCTCTAATTTTTTTTATAAAAGAAATAGAAAATATATTATTGTGATCGAATTTAGCCATCTAGGTTAGGAGTTAGTGGGTATACTTCGTATTTCCCTATCAATAATGTTTATTAGCATCTGTTTAGAGTCATTGAAGTCGAGTTAATTTTTTAACTTTTAACTTATCAAGTGACTTTTAAATATGTAATATTTGGTATGATCATATTATATATGCCATTAATACCGGTGTGAGTACGCAACTAACAACTCAATACCGGAGTATCTGCAAATGTAACTTTCAAATCCCATTTTTAGGACCATCTTTAGAAGCTCATTAGAGCCTCTGAGAGTCTGAGGCATGTTGAAAGAAAGCCAAAAAAGAATAGCAAAAAGAATTAAAAGGCTGCATTGGGAAATGGAAGTGATGATGATAGGAAGATGAAGATGAGAGATGGAATGTTGTAAATTAATGGGGGAGTGGTTGACAGTGAAAATGGGGATTAAATGAATTTTTATTTTTTTTATATTTTAAATGAAGATGGAGTTGATATTGATGAGACATTTCACGTGCAAAGATTCATTAGAAGATTGGGGGTTTTGTGTTGGGTATTTGGTAGGAAAGCTCATCCAAACACTGCCTAATTGCCCATTTGATTTGAGAGATTGAGACTTCATATATTACATTATAAAATAATAATAATCATAACATGCGTATTCAACCTTCTTTCCAAGGGTATCCTATGCGCCCTTGAAAGCGACTCTATCTACCTCACACACAAACATATATTCATTAAACCACACCTTAAATACCTCATAATTCTTTTATAATATAATTAAATTTATCTAATTTCAAAACTCAACATAAAACTGTACATAAGAAATGCAGTCCAACCCAAACCTACAATATTCATGACAATATTCAGACTCTACCCTGAAAGTAAATTTTGTGTGAGATGTATCATCTACTAGACTAGTGTCTTAGTAGTAATATTTAACTTTTTTTTACTGATATTATGAAGATTTTTTGTGTATTATAATCAACGATGAAAAGTAGTTGGCAATTGAATGGAACATGATTTTATGAATGTTACAAATTTATCAATGTCAGTCACAAGGTTTTGGAAAATTTTTTCGTAAGTTTTGGATGTGAAATTGTGAAAATATGTTGAAAGTAAAAATTGATAAAAATAAGTTGTGATCTTTATTGAGAAGGTTAGGTGTGTGGTTTGGGTTTATATGATGGCAATCCCAATGCAATGGCGGCTGGGTGTGATGGATGCCACTCATTCTTAATTGCATACAAAAAAGGATGAGCCCCACACTTATCAATTCTTCCCAAATTTTCTATGTTTACCCACACTTCATTCAATAATTCCAACTACATTTTCTCCCCAAAACCCCTTAATTACTTGCATTTCTGACATTGTGTGTTTAATCTCAATCCATTCAATTGTCATATCACAAGACTATATATACGGTTGTAGGCCGGTAGGTACTAGTATCCAAAAATAAAAATTTAACAAATCCATCCACGTTTGATTTGGCAATTAAACCGTTTTAAGCTTAACTCTTAGTAGGAGCGATCTATTGACACTTATAGTTTGAGTTAATTAGTTATAGATAATCTAAATTGGTTTATCACATTTACCGACTAAGATCACAAGACAGAGTTTATTCAGTAACACTCTCAGATAATTATGAGATTTAATCTACCAACATCAATTTAAATTATGTGTAAGTGACCACTGTCGTACCATTATTTAATGATTCATAACTGTATATTTTATAAATAAAAATACTTGTTGAAATTTACAGAGAAATTGTATCTTATTAGGTCAGAAAATTATTAAACCGAGACAAGAAGTGAAGATGATTTTATTATGACATCCAAAACAGTCGTGCATGCCTAGAGTGCCAAAAATCAAAAGCGAGCCCTTAATGTTTGACATTTCGTATAGAATTATGCCACACATAAGGATACAAATAGTATTATTGGCTATGAATAGTATAAATCTAAAATTTAAAAAATATTGACGAGTAAATTATTTGGAGACGGACAAAGGAGAGAAAGGCAAAATATAATAATAATGTTTGATCTCCCAAGATGGGCATAAAGGTGATGGAGATATATACATATGGATTGATCAGCAGCACATGGCAGGAAGCATAATCTAACAATTGTAAAGCTATTTAGTATTTATAGGTTAAAGTTTTGAGGCATATGAAATGGACATGTTACAAAAGTTATATATATTGTATAAAGAATAAAGGGTGTGAAATTACCAAACTGCCCTTTTCTCTCACTCAATTATCTTTCCTTGCACGCCTCTTTCTCTCTCTTCATTTTTTTCCCTCCTTTTTCCACGCATACATATATTGACCCCGACGCCTTCTTTCACCCTTCCCATTTCTCTCTCTTTCTCTCTCCCCTCAACACACGCACAAAACATGTCTATAGATCTACAGTTCCGGCAGGACTTGCCGGAAATTCAAGAATTCAGGCCGGACTCGCCGGAAACCCAGCTGCCCAGAATAAAGACTGGGTCTTCGGTGTCCTCCGGCGTGACTGACGACGATGGGGGCAACGGCGTGATTCCGGCGGCGGCGGATAATAAGCGGTGTAGCGGCGGCGGCGATCGGGAAGAGGAAGAAGAGTGCCGGACGCCGAAATCTCCCCGGAATTTCCTCCCGGAGACGCTCGTGTGCCCGCCGGCACCCAAGAAGCCGAGGCGGGCGGCGCCTTCGTGCAAGAGAAAGCTCGGCGATGAGCTCCAGTTTTTCGAGGTGGTCGGAAGGGACGAGATCGACTCTTTCTTCCGGCGCGTTCATGATCGGAATTTTGTCGGTTCCGGCGGGTTTAACAAACGCAGTCGCACTGAGAAACCTTAATCTCAATCCTAGTATCCATGCCTATGTAAATGATGGGAAAAAAAAAAAAAAAATCCCATTTTTCAAGACCGGTAAATTCCTCTTTATTATTATTATTTCTTTTTTTTGAATCTTTATTTAGCTGTTTCAAATGTATCAATCTAGCTAGCTATACTACAAATTGGATAAGTTAATATATGGATGTATGGAATATCATCTTACTTTTATTATTATTATTATTATTATTATTATTATTATTATTATTTATTTATTTTTTTGGGTTATTAGAGTTGTCAACATCTATTATTCGAGAGTTCACGGATCAATTGATTGAAAGTGTTGGCAAAAATTAAATTTATAACATTCTACTACAAGAATTATGTTATACTCGTTCGATCGTCCTCTTTTAGGGTAAGATCATTTTACTTTTAAAGTTTTAATATATGAATTGTTTGATTTTTAGATATGGTAAATTCATCAATTTAATGTTTTTTTAATATTGTTTATTGACAATTTTGCCTACAACAATGTAAAATTTTAAGTGCTCCACATTTGGTCGGGTTTTGAATGAGTAAATCACAAAGATTTATAGGTGAGAGGATCAATTTCTCGTCTTCAAGACCACTATATTGTGTGTAATTCTGATTTATGGCTATCAAAATGTAAATCTATGTTATTGTTTATATATAATATCTATCACATAAATACCAATTGAGTTATTCGTGCACGTAAATGAATTGAATGATGTTATAGCTAAAACTCATAAAGATGGGAAGAAATGGGGATGGAGAAAGGTAGACGTAGCAAGCTAACTAAGTTGTGAGCTTTTGATATCTTCATTTTTATTTTCCACTTCTATTTTAGATTTTTAGGTAAAAGGGTTAACCCCCAAAAAAAAATAAATAAAAATTTCACGTGTTATTTTAAAAATAAAATGAATACCGTAACTTTTTTGGTCTAAATTTGGTTTCAAAATATCTTGAATCTTAATTAAAAATTTAAGTCGAAAATTTGATTCTTGTAAATATATTATTTATATATGGTATGTTGAACAAATTCCATCATTGTGTGCATATGTACATGTGCTGTGTAATATATGTTTGATGAGCATTGACATTATTCATGTTCAGTGACTGACACGTTTTTTGGGATCAGTAAAATGATTTTGTCTACTATTTTTAGATGTGAACAAACTATGTCACACTATAATAATAATAATATATATTATTATTATTATTATTATTATTATTATTATTATTATTATTATTAGATTTCTACCTCATTTGGGGGTTTCCCGCCCATTAAGTTGATTCAATCTTTTTAAAAAAATAAATGAAATTAAAATAAAATCAATTTTTCTTATGGTACGTATTTGAGTGTCGGAATTGGTTCAACTCAATTATTAAAAATGACAGAACTAAGCTAGTTTTATTTGACTTTTAAGTGGAATGGTTAAAGTTTGGAATAGTCATTTTTGAATGAGATGATGGCTACCCACTTCATCATGATTAGAATTTAGAATATAATGTCTCCAAATATTGCCATTTTCTTTTTAAAACATGAAAATTTTATCCGACATAAAACATCGTTTTCACAATGTTTTAAGGTGTGCGTTCACACACATAATTAATTAATCATTGTATTAGAGAAATGACATTTTAACCCTTTAATTATACTCAAACTTTAGTCTTGCACAGAAACTAGACATTTGCTTATTACACGCCAACACTATTGTTGGTAAGACTCAATTCTTGGTCTTTTTTCTAAACTTCACTCTTATGACCAACTGAGCTGCCCATGCAAACGACTTTTTGTTGCTTAATTGTTTGTGTAGTCATTTTTTTTTGTTCGTTCATGAATTCTATTGCAATTGAATTTAAAAAATTACTTCATAGACAATTGAAGAATAAAAGAAGATACTTTATACATAATTGACTAACCATAAAAATGTTATTTTTTGTATGTATTTTTTCAGTTGATCCAATGTCAAGGACCCCCCCCCCCCCCCCCCCCCCAAAAAAAAAAAAAAAAGATTGTAATATATATACCGAAGAGACAGATATAATAGTAAATGTGACATCAGGTTGATAATAATTATGGGCCATATCCAATTTTATATAGTTTTCCATGTGCCAATAATTACTTGAGAATTAAATGACATAAAACCAAGAAAGCATTAAATGAATTAAATCAAGGCAACATATTATAGATAGATAAAGCCAGCAAAAAAAAAAAAAAAACATTCTGATAGGTAGTGATTTATATGGCTGTCTCTACTTCTTTATCTTTTCAAAAATTAAGAAAAATATTAAAAATAATTTTTATAATAGAATAAGTAGAACTCAAAAAAAAAAAAGTTACAAAACAAAATTTATCCAAAATGTATATTAAGTTAATGCAAACAAACTTTCCCATAAATATAATTTATACCATACAAAACGGAATCATAGGAGAGAAGCTGCAGCCTTTTGTCCATTTTTTATAAGCTTGACCTATAAGCTACTCCACTTAGCTACCTTCAATTCATATATGATATATTATTATTATTTTCTATTTTTTTTAATTTTAAAGAATATAATAAAGTGCCAACACCCCCCACCCACACCCCCAACCCCAGAGTAGAGTGTTCTTAAAGATATATTACTAAAAATGTTCATTATTGGAATTAGAGCTTTTGTTTATTCACATGGTACAATTATCTCATATAGTGTTATTATTATATATATTGAGTCTTCGCTTAAAAGAGTAGTGAAATTAAAATAATTGATATATATATGTGGTGTATTTGAACATTTTATTTTAGTGTATTTTTGTGTATTTAAGCATATTTCATGGTGTAATACCGACCGCACCGGAAAAATCCTGTCAGCATTTGAACCGGCCAATATATCAAATATAATTATCAACGGTTAATTATGAATTGGCACGTAAATATCATCTCTGGATCACCTTTTTGCTTATTAGAAGAGAATTTTAGGGGGAAAAGGAGAGGAGGTGCATGAGACATGCATGAATTATACATGTAAGAACAGCTGGGCTTAGCTAATGCATGAGGCAGCATGTGCCAGCTTCCAAGTACAGCTTAGAACAATAATATCGATAAAAATAAGAATCTATATATCCTAGACACACATGAATCTTGTTTTGTAGTGTGTCTTGTACTCTTGTTACATGTTATGTAAACTAACTCAACAAGCAACTTATAATAATTAATGATATAATAAAGAAATTCTGAGATCGACGTACTATCTTTAGTTTTGAGAGTTGATTGAAATTATTATTTTTAATTAAAAGAAAAAAAAAAGTAAATCTCAATGATGATAATCTTTTTACATGTGATTTGGACACACTTTTTTAAATTGTTTTTTAAAGTCATTTTTAAATTTTTTTATTTATGAGAAAGGTGCTATGAGGGAAGTTTGCATTGTGATCCTAGCCAATAAAAAATCATAAAGAGGTAAACTAGTCTTGATTGCCTATAACTGATTAGTTGAAATTGAGAAAATTAATTAAGAGACACCTCTCACAAGTCACAATGAGTCAAATTTATTAGACATTTGTAATTACCAAATAAACTGTTCGACTAATGTAATTCGACTGAGATTGCTCCAATAAATTTATATTTAAAGCCATTTTTACTGTAATAAGGTTTAATAAACAAAAGAATGGAGAGTTGTTAAAGGTGACTTGGGTAGCTTTGCTAGCTGCTAACGAACCAAACTTTATTTGGTACTCCTCAACAGAAAGTGCATTAACTAATTGCCTACATGATGTTAGATCTATTATCTTTACCTTTGTTGTAGTTGACTCAGTAAAATCATTTATTTTGTTCAAAATAATTTATAATTTCAGATCTCATTATTATAAGTAATATTGAATTGATTTCTTGTGTAACCTAAAATTTAATAAAAGTCTTTTTTTTTTTTTAAGTGAATCCCGCATATCCACTCACCATTGTCCGTCACGAAGAAAGCACCCCGAAATTGCTTCTCCGAGTTTCTCCTTTGAACTCTCATTTACATTAACTTTAATTCTAAAATACCCATGTCTATGTCATTTTATCTACATCTCATTTTACATTAAAAAAAAAAAATTCACCTGGTAAAGAAAACATAAATGTATATATTTAATTTAATTTAATTAAGTATAGTATCTTGCATGCCTCTTTTTGTGCCGAAAGATCAGAAAAGAATAATTAAGGGAAGGAAAAAGGTGGGGAATTGGCAGGTCTCTGAAGACAAAAGCAAAGGGAAACCTCAGTATGGAAAAAGTTGAATAAAAGGAATCCTTAAAATGCAGATCTTCATCTTCAAGTTGGTTGTTACGTTGCTTTTGTCTTTGTGTGTCAAGGAAACTTGGATGGGTAACTTCCTTTGTTCAACCTATCGAAAAATTATAAATATCATTAGTACTCCATATTTCTTTTTGATGGATGACCTCTCTCGTAAAATGTGCTATGTTAAAGAGTTTTGAATCTCATATTTTAAAAATAAGAATCAAATTTAAATACAATAGTATTATAGTGAAGGGATCATGGGAATAAATATACAGTATATTAAAAATGAATTTATATTATAAGTTCATCATGTCTTGTGAACTTTGGTCCCGAAAAATTATTGTGTGGATCATAGTTCACACAGCTGTGTAAACTATGGTCCAAAACAACATCATTAAATTTTATGAGTTAGAATAATGCACATTATGTGTTAGAATAATAAAATTTATGAATTAAAATAATGTACATTATACTTTAGAATAATTTACATTATGAGTTATAAAAAATGTATATTGTAGTGGTTTACGAAACGGTGACATATTTGGACCGTGATCCACACAGCTGTGTGGACCACGGTCCACGCATTAACTATTGCCTGGTCCCGTTATAAGCATTGAACTTAGATTTATTGGGTTAAAGATGGGTATTTATCACGTGTACCCGGGTTGCAAGTGGCTAGAGAGCTTACAAATAGTAATGGGCTTGTTGAAGTTCTGGCCTAATCTTTTGGGTTTCACAATACACTGGCGCTTGGTTTATTGGGTTTTCATTGGCCCAAATAAGATAATTTAGTTCAAAATTCAAATATTATCTCAGACAGTACTAAAGTAGTCTAAATGACTTCAACTGTGCATCCAATTTTTACGATAAATTCTCAATAGTTATGCTATAAACCCGTCATAATTTACATACTGAATATTCACAATTTAAATAGTGAATATTCAGTATGTAAATTACGAACATTTAACATGTAAATTGTGTATTTTAAATTCAAACTCACCTTACAATGTAGATCCGGATCTACAAAATAATTTACCATAAACTCTCTATTTGTATATACAGAAATGTTAAGATGTCAATTTGATTTTTCAAAAAAAAAAAAAAAAAAAAAAAGAAGAAGTCAATTTGAAATGGATACAATTCATAAAGTATACATGCATTATATAACTTTTTTGTGTTAGACCTAATTGACACGGTGTTGATCAACACATTAAAAGTTTTTATAAGTACAACAATATAGCATTTTTTAAAAGTTGTATTAAACATAAAATGTCAAAAGTATGCATTATATGCTAATTAAAGCTGCTTTGGGTTGACTTCTGCACAGAACTTTAACCAATTAACCATAATCCAAAGTCAACTTTTAATTTATATTGATCATCATTTATATGCTAATTAAAGCTGCGTGCTGTGGGTTGACTTTGTGAAAGTCAGACTTAAGCTCGCCGATGATTGCTGCTTATGGTGCTCTCATTATGAAGTCAACTGCATGCCAAATATATCTCCTTTTATATAATATTTGATGGTTATATCTCATGATTTTTAATGGATTAAAATAATATGAGAAAATAAAAAAAAAATGATAATATTATATTCACATAGTCATCATGATCCATAGAACATAGTAACTGAGTTACAAAACAAAGGAATAATTCAAACAGAAACCGCTCAACCAAGGCCAGTATGAGGAATACAGTTGAAAAGGCCAGTATGAGGAATACAGTTGAAAAGTGGCAAACCAGAAGGTCAGAACGCCAAAATATACTGCTATACTAGATCACAAAGACTAACGTCAAACTAGGTGGAGATCATATGACTTAGCTTGTTGAAGAAGATGATGTTTAGTGTCTTAATATGTGTTTATCTTTCTTTTTTAAGTTGTTAGTGTGGTTAATTAATTAATAATTTGTGCGTTTTAAACATTTCTTCTTTATTTATAACATTTTATTTAATTTTCATTCTTATTTTCTCTTTATAAATTTATTAACTTTTGCTCATTCAAAATTTATTCAAATGCGCAATGTGCGATATTTAATATGTGTGTGAATTAGTTGATTTTGCCAGCCATAACATATAAAAAATCTAGAAACTTCTTTAAGCCATGCATATATAGTGTGAAGTGTGAAGTATATGTATTCAAAGTTGTCTGGCAGGATAATTAATGATTAATGTTGTGAATGAGTTAAATAAGGTGTAGGGTAAGGATGTTGATGGACACTTACATATATATGCAAATATGCAATGAATCGAGAATATATATAGGACAAGCCTTTGAATCAATCCCCTAACCACACAGAACGTACACATTATCTGAACCCCTACTTCCAATTCGACCAAACATTGAATTCTTGATATAATTCTAAGTTCCCAACTTATAGTTTGTACACTTCTGTGTATAAGAGGCTGTTTTTACGCTAATTGGTTAACTCTACCGTTGAGTTTAGGTTTTTTAACGGGATTTGAACTGCTGAATTATTGCTGATGAAGGTAAGAATTTTGTGTTGATTGATTGGCCAATTGAACATGTTCTGCGAGGAAATTAATTAATTAAGTTATAACAAACTTGTATGTATCATAAGTTGTAGTCAACACAGTTTGAATAAAAACAAGTAGTGGCACCTGGTTTATGACCATAATGGGAAACCAGAATGCCAATGTCAATGTCAAATCAGTATTCAACTAGTTTTTTTTTTTTGAAACAATATTCAACTAGCTAGCTCATTACGTTATTATGTACAATTATCAATTTATAACATGAAAATGTGAAATAGATTCATTTTGTATACTTCCCTTTTATTTATTTTATGTGTCTATTTATAAAGGTCACCGGTTCAATTTTTGTCAACACCCTCTCAGTTGAGCACGTTACACTGAATTTTTTTTAATGTGCTTCAATTTACCTCTCCTATGTGGAACTTGATATACAAAATCACACAAGATTACAAGTTTGACTCCCAGCGAAAATGACAGATTGACCTTCTTAGCTTGAGCTGCCATTAATGGGCACCCATTAACGGCCTAGGCTGATTTACTTCTTTGTGGTCCTTTGTTGACTATGATTATAATACGGGGTTTACCAATGTATACCAACGGTAATGACTACGAATTTTCCTCGTCGTTAAAAAAATAATAATGAGCATGTTTTCCTCGTCACCAAATAATAAAGTTATCTTTTTGACCTAAAGTATTATGATTGATTAATAATACAATTAAATACGGAGTAATAATTTACTTTGGTAGCCGATTAATCACAATGCATCAAGTCAGAAATATATCATTTTCCATGCCTAAATTAAAGCTCCTTGCCCCTTCATGTCATGAATGATGAGATTCAAGTTGGTACGGACTAGGGAGTAATTTTTAAGTAAATTAAATGAGGTTTAAAGTTAACTGGGTAACCTTAAATAAAATGGATGGCCTTTTTGACTTCATTTATAAAATATAATTATAGAATAAGCTTTATGACTTTATGTTTATTTAGCATAATTAAATACCCAAGTTGTTTTATCTCTAAAAAAAAATACCCAACTTGTTTCCTAGAGATTTTTTTTTTTTTGCTAATAGACGCAAACATTCTCAATTCATTTATTACCTATAAAACTATAAATGTTTGAGAGTGTTTGAGTGGATGAAACATGATTTTTGTACAAGAAGTACAGTTCACGAGTAATTTTTTTTTTAATTTATGAAAAAATGAGCCCATCAATATTTGAATATGCCCTATGAGTAAAACATGACTTTAACTGATAAAAAATCACAATAAGATAAATTAATTGATCAGACTTAAATGAAGAAAGTGAATAAATAAGTTAATCGTCAAATTAATTCCATAGTAATTGCAAAAAAGAAAAAAGAAAAAAAAAAAAGAGAGAGAGAGAGCTATACTACAAGTACTCTGAATCCTTTATGCTTTCACTTTTATTTCATGATATGACAAACAATGATAAGTTATTTTCGATTCAAAAAATATTTAAATTAAATTTTTGTGTGAGTGAGTATTATTTTTCAAAAAAATTTATGTCGACATACACTCTGCAGAAAGGGGCCACAGGTGAATAAATGTTTATATAAAAAGCAGTCTTGGTTGACTGAACCAAGTCAAGGGCTTTGTCTCTGTGAACCTGTGATATGCATGGAGTAGAATGGAACACATAATAAACAGTACATATTGAATAGAACCAGTCCATAATGCAAGCTAGCACAACTAATAACTCCCATCCCATTCTTTAATTTTCCTCCTATAAATACCACTCACTCTCTCATCATAAATATATACATCATCATCATATCCTTCCATCTTTCTTCAACATCTTAGCTCTAATAATTATCAATATTATTTCTTACATGGCACCTGCAATGAGCTTCGAAACAACCCGGGAAGAAGACGACGACGGTATATACCTTAAAGGAGTGAAGAATTTGTGCGACAGTAGGATCACTAGAGTCCCCAAAAAATACATATTTCCGGTCGGTGACCGACCAAATTTTAGGATAGATAATGAGCCAGACCCAAACCCAAACCTCAACTTGCCACTCGTCGATTTTGCTCAACTCCTCGGCCCCAACAGATCCCATGTCGTCAACTCCATAGCCAAAGCTTGCAAGGAATATGGATTTTTCCAGGTACTATACAATATGAATATATAATTTTATAATTTGCCCACAAAAAGTCAAATTTCCCTCTCTAACTACCCACACTTTTTTATTAAAAACTAAGTAACCACACTTTGGTCTGACAGATAGTAGAGGAATAAACTAATTCTCACACTAAAGTTGTCAGGTCCTTTGTAGCGCAATGTTAAGCATATAATATATAAACATAAATGTGCAATCCAATTATCAGCTTAGACATTTAGTTGAGATGGAACACATGCTTCAATTCACAGCATCCTAATATATAGTCATTTGTTGTTGCAGGTGATAAATCATGGCATAGAGAGCGACACAATCCGCCGCATGATCGACGCCGGCAGGAGGTTCTTCGACCTTCCGTTTGAGAAAAGAGCACAGTACATGTCCGGCGACATGCATTCGCCGGTCCGGTGCGGCACGAGCTTTAACCAGAACAAAGATGGAGTCTTTTGCTGGAGAGATTTCCTGAAGCTGAACTGTAGTCCCCTATCACAGTTCTTCCAATCCTGGCCAACTTCCCCTCCCGGTCTCCGGTACATTAACCATATAATATAAACGTTACAATCTTTTAGCTGAGACGAAACACGTTAAAACAGTAGAGTTATTCAAGGTTAATTTGTGTGTGTTTAAATAGGGAGGCGGCGGCGAGTTACTCAAAGCAGACAAGGCTACTGTACTTGATGTTGATTGAGGCGATTCTGGAGAGCCTGGGAATAGTGAAGGAAGAGGCTAGTGAGTATGGAGAAAATGAGAATGGCGGCGAAATTGGGTTTGATGAGTTTGAAGAAGGGAGCCAACTTTTAGTGGTGAATTGCTACCCGGCATGCCCGGAGCCAGAGCTGACGCTGGGCATGCCGCCGCACTCCGACTACGGACTGCTCACGCTTCTATTGCAGGATGAAGTGAAGGGTTTGGAGATCATTCACGACGGCCGATGGGAGACCGTTCACCCAATCCCCAACTCCTTTGTTGTCAATGTCGGAGACCATCTAGAGGTTTGCTCCGATTCACACTATATACATACACCTACTACATTATATGCTTTTTGAGTGACAAGTCCTAGATAGCCATTACATGAGATAAAATCGGTCATGTAACCGTAAACATGTTTATAGCTAAGCAGCCCACTGGAAGTCAAATTAGTGACATTATTGATGCCCTAGAACCCTAAACAGTTTAGGTTGTTTATAGTTAATCAACTCACTGAAGTCAAATTTGTGACATTGTTGCCACCCCGACCTACATATATGCAGGCTGTGTTTTTGAGTAATGAGAAAAACTTATAGCCATTACTTGAGACATCGCCTTGTGATCTTAGCCGACAAATGATTACAAGGAGTTAAACCATGCTTGGATGTCCATAGTATTCTCAAACCACGAAGACTAATAGGTCTCTTTTGAGTTTTGACTAGAATTAAACTTGTAAGATTATGATTATCAAGTTAACTTACAGTTTGATCAATTTGATTGGGATTTCCATACATGCACACTATATTATATAAATATGTTGGGGTACAACTACATATGCTAATTTTTCCATTCTCTTCTGATTGACAGATATTTAGCAACGGAAGGTACAAGAGTGTGCTGCATAGGGTGGTTGCCAACTCTTCAAGATCAAGAATCTCAGTGGCTTCACTGCACAGCCTACCCTTTAGCACCGTCATTCGTCCTTCCCCAAGGCTTATCGACCAGGCCAACCCGAGGCGCTACAGGGACACAGATTTCGCCACTTTCCTTCAATATATTTCGTCTCGTGAACACAAGAGCAAAAACTTCTTAGATTCCATGAAGTTATTTTAGACAGGACAAATGATATCTTGACTGCACGTATAGTTAGTATATTTGTTGGTGGGAATGGAAGAATCAAATTATTAAAATTTTGATTAAAAAATTATAATTTAATAAAATTAGCAAAAATGATGTAACTTAGGGATTCAACTTGTTATATTTAGACATTTAAATCTAAATTTTTATTTTAATTAATTAAATATTTATTTATTTTAATTTCAAATCCTATTTACTACTCAACAAAGTAGCTCTTTCTATTTAAACTCATTATCATTACCAATACCAAATATTTTATTCTCATTAATATTCTGATTCTAATGTTTAAACTATGCATACCTTAAACACAAATTTTACTGTGAACCGCAGTCCACCAAGCATTGTGGTCCAAGTGACAAAATGACGTCGTTCTGAACTTCTGATTAATGAAAGATGAAACGGCCTCCGTTCCGTGCAACTGCAACTCCCTTTCAACACAACTACAGTATCAGTTCAATACAACTACAGTTTCAGACGGATGAAACGGTCTCAACACAACTATAGTATCATTTGAGATGAACTGTAATATCAGTTACGAAAATTTACGAAAATCGTTTCTCCCACTTATTGAAACGACGTCGTTTTGTAACCATGGTCTACGGTATAACGACTATACCTTAAATCATAGGCCCATTTCCACGCAAAGTAGGACTGCTCCATCACCTTCTCATACTTCTTGGGCCAATTTGATATATGCTCAAGGTAGTTGTATTCATTTAGCCCATGGATTGTTACTCTTGTCCAATAATAAGTTTGGGCTTAATTCATAAATATTTTAAGTTATCAATATCTTATTTTTAGTTTAAGAAAATATAAATCCTCCTTAAGAGATGTGAGATTTCTAAATTTATTTTGTAATTCATCTTTTATCAGATTAGTGAAAATCTTGTTGTCCTAATTTCTATCATGTAAGATTATTGTATTGTCTGAACATATTTCCTGAACTAAACACTAACAACATCCTTATATGCGACAGAGAGTGGCCCAAGGAGAGATTCTCGACAGATGGAAACTGATTCCCTTATATAGTGGTAATTACTTTATCACCTGGACTTTGTCATCACCCACATAAGATACATAAGACCCTTCAAAAGTCAAAAATTGCTGAAATCTCCTCGTGACTTTACGACCCCCCTTTTTTGTCTTTTCGCACGTCCACATTCATAAACCGATAAATTAACTATTTGTGAGTACAACTTCTCCGATAGTAAATTTGGTTGGGGTTATAAAATGGGTTTCACTTAAAATGTACATAACAGTTGCAGACTTTCTTATAAAACGGTAAAAAAGAAAAATATAGTCCCTAATGAGGCTATCTCATTAATTCAACTGACTACTTTAAAATTTTGTTCTAATTAGGTCATTAGAAAATCTTAACTGATCAGAGGATATAAAAACTCTTTCTATATAGATAGGGAAGGAACCCAGAGAGGAAGAGACTGACAGAACTACTCACGATCATGATTTACCTCCGCCAAGGCTCTTGAACGAAAATTTACTCTAGCTAATGTGGGCGAAAATAGAAATAGGACAAAATACAATGGTGCCACCACGAGAAACGTCGACAAATGCGGTTAAGTAAAAAGCCGCCAAAAACGCCAGGTCAGCAACTACTCCAGTCACTCCAACTACTCGCTCCACCGTCACCTGCCGTTGCGATATTCACTGCCGTCCTCTTCACTCCCTAATCTCTATCTCTGAGTCTCTAACCTTCGCCTCGCAAACTCAGAATACGCATTCTCTGTGTAATCCTGTCTGTCTGTACTTGTATGTATGTATGTATATACGTATACGTCCGTATTGAGCAATTGAGAGAGAGAGAATGTTCAAACTGCGCAGACACAAGTCGTCCGCCTCTGACAATTCCGGCGATAAATTCGGTTTCATCTTCTCCAACATTCAAGCTCTTCAGGTAACATATTATAGCGCGCACGCGTGTGTGTATGAGTACCGAGTACCTAGCTAGACAGGTTATTTGCACAGAGATATTACAAATTCCGCTCGTGATCCTGCTATTGAAGCTCTTTAGACTGTTTTTACTGATTTATTTGCAATTAGTGGTTTTTAACATGTATAAATTGTTTGTTTATACCGTTTTTAGTTGCATTTTTTTTGGTGATTTTGCATTAAATTAGCTTGCATTAAGTTAGCTTGTTCTGATAAAAGTGTACGTATGCACTTGTGTTGTTGAGATCATTAATGCTCTGTAACATGATAGGCTGGCCCTTATCTTCTCGATATTTTATTCTGTTCTCGTAGTGGCTGCTAATAATGATCACTGCACTTCTTTTATTGTACTGTTGAAATTCATGCTCATAATTTTGCAAAGCATTAAGGTACTGCTCCAGGATGGGAAACTGTAAGCATTTTAATTCAGGTGTTAGTCTGAATCTTGATGGATTGTTTCTTCTAAAATTTGAAATTGCTGAAAGCAGCAAATACATGTATAAGAATGCTTTTTTTTTTTCTTTTAAATTGTTTTGCCTGTAGATATTTCCCAACTGTCCTAAATAAAGTGCACAAAATAGATCCTTATTCAGTCTTGGGCACCTAGGCTGTGATAAAGTTGCTGAGAGGTTAACAATGTTCACCTAATGTCTCCTTAAGAAAAAAGAACAGTGTTTTTCCATGAAAAAAGGGAGGGGAATAAGTATTGTATGATTGAGATATATGTCTATCTTGCCTAAAATTGTGTGATCAAAGAGTCAGATTACTGTTGCTCCAAAAGGCTGTTTGAACTGTTGTGAGGGGCCTTTCCATTGGATTGAAGTCTTCTGAAGCAAATAAGCAATCCAACATTTGATGTAGTAACGTAGCATGAATTTTGCTTAGGATCAACCTCAACCAATGCCTTGTTCATGTGAAGGATTTCTTAATTTGGATTAACCATTGTTGGGTGATGAAGACTTTCTTATTTACATAAACTGCAATGTTGAGGTAACTCAAGCAAACTATAGTTTAATGGTATCTTCATACAAGTGAAAAGAGTGAAGGTTCAGATTACTTTTCCATACTGCCAATATTTCTATAAGATCACCATCACAAATATAAATCATGGAACATGACCTGTTCATTACATGTCTACCAAAAAATCAGTTACATGTAATTCTGTAATATTTATCCCTCGGTTTGAAGTCTGTTGTCACTATGATTTGGACTGCTTTGATTTTGCTCTTGCAGGTACCTAAAGGATGGGACAAGCTTTCTGTGTCTCTTATCTCTGTTGAAGCAGGGAAAACTATCAGTAAATTAGGGAAAGCATCAGTAAACAATGGAACTTGCCAATGGACAGAATCTTTATGGAGTCCAGAAAATTATGCCTCAAATGGCCTTGATCATTTCAAGTTTCTTGTTTCCATGGTCTGGCACATACACTGATTTCAATAAAAATTGCAATCCATATATTATTGGTTTAAATCAACTTTAAACTGGGAAAAAAAAAATTCTTCCATGGTTTACTTGATACTTGTTTGTCATTATCACTAACAGAGGTTTTTTTTTTTTTTTTTTAAATTAGGGATCCTCTAGAGCTGGTATCCTTGGAGAGGTTACAGTTAATGTTGGGCACTACAAGAATTCAGAAGCTTCTATTCCTGTTTCATTACCCTTGCAAAAATGCAATAAAGGGACAGTTTTAAATGTGAGCTCTTCTACTGCTTCTTGAAGTTTGATAGCAACTAAGTCTAATGCCACTGTGCCAGTATGTATTCTGATTTCCGAATAGTTCTTTTCTCACCCAATTTTCAGTCCCCTGAATCTCTTTTATGGTTTTATACAATCATTAAATGTATTTTTTTTCTAAATGCATTTGATCTTTGGCGGTAGAAGAAGGGGAGGGGGGTTACGATAGTACTATGATCTTCCCAGAGTTTGATTTGCTAAACAAAATATCACTTCAGTATTTATTTTATTTTTCCTGCAGTTTGAAATCAAGTGTCTTACACCAAGAACAACTTTCAGGTTCCATGCTAAATTCGAAGTTGAATTTGTTCCATTCGCCAACTTCTTTCTTCCTCTCATGCTTTTTTTGAAAAAGTTGAGTCTTAATTTTCAGGGGTGATGAGCGGAGCACTGCTGCATATAATGAAGAGGAGAATTCTGTATGCAATGGTATTGACAACAAATCAGAGGTATCCCGATTATAAACTTTACAAAAGAGCATTAGATCAATCTAGATTGAGTGATTGACTCATAGATACAGTCCCACATAAAAACGAATTTAAAAGAAAGTATCATTGCGTGATAATATTGAATTCAGCATTTGATTCTTATAGTAATTTTTCTTAATGCCTTATTCACATTTCCTTCCCTACTTCCCTCTCGCATATACATTTTCCCTTAAATTTTGTTTATTTGCATTGCTGTCTAAGCTCTTTTATTCCAACAGGAAAGGAACCATTCCCTGCCTTCGATGGAGGATTCATTGGGCCGGGATAGTCTTTCCTCTGCAAGTAACTCAAGTGCAGTAGTTAACAACGCCATTGGAAGACTAGAATCAACTGAATCCGGAGGCAGTGCACCCTGGAGTTCTTGCTCTTATGGTTCTCCCAAATCAAGTAATTCTCCAAACAAATTGTCTATATCAAATCAGGAAAAGCATCCTGAATACACAGAAGAGGGAATAGGACAGTGTTCACTGCATATTACCAGAACATCAATACCAGATGCTGCACAAGGTGAAGATGCAAACATTGAAGAACTTAAGGCTGAAGCTAGGATGTGGGAACTAAATGCCCGAAGATTAATGGTCAAGATGGAAACTTTAAGAAAGGAGTTTGCCAATCAATCACAGCACATTGCAGATATGGAGATGGAACTTTCCACAGCACACACAGAGTCCAATAGATTGATGCAGGATATCAAGCATCTGGAGGTCCTTTTAGAAGAATCAATTGCAAAACAAAAAGCTGCTGAGAATTTAAATCTCCAGTCCAAAAATACGGAAAATATCCTAAAGGAAATGGAAGATGAGCTAAAGTTTCAGACAGAATCAAATAGCAATTTGTCTTTGCAGTTGAGGAAATCTCAAGAATCCAATGTTGAGCTGGTTTCTGTCCTTCAGGAGATGGAAGAAACTGTTCAAAAGCAGAAAATAGAGATTGAGAACCTTTTAGCATTAAACTCAAGATCTGATGTCATGGGAGTTATAAATAGTTGTGGAGATGAGGACAATGTGCAACCAAGTACTGAACAAGTTTCTGTTGAGAAACAGTGCCAGGAATTCAAGCTTCAGCATTTGCAGGAATCACATATGTCTTTGGAAAACAGTAGTATTTGCCAGGAAAAAGCCCCAGAGGAGAAAATTCATGAGATAGAACTTCAGCAAGATCTTAGAGCTCAGGGTCTTTTGGAGTTGGAGTCCAAATCTTCCAGTGCTGAGCAATCGGAAGCAAATAAGCCCAATATGCATTTAATTGAAGAAATTGAGAGTCTGAAGAAAACAATTCAGGAGCTTGAGAGAGAATGCAATGAGCTTACAGAAGAGAACCTGGAACTTCTGTTCAAACTTAAAGAATCAAGAAAAGATCCTTCTGAAAACCATGATATCCTAAGTTCTAAATCTCTTGAGGGTCCTCAAAGTGAATCACTTAGTGGTTCAGACTTTGAAACAAGTAAACATGGGTTTCAATTCCTGCTTCTACAGAAGGAAGTGATTGAAGAAGAAGTCCCAAACAGCTTACAAATTCATAGCAGTGGCCAAAGAGAAAATCACACTTGTCTGGAGCCCAATTTTCAAGCTTTCAAATGCAAAGCTTGTGATCTTAATGTACAACTCCATGCATGCTGTGTGAAAGCAACAGATAAACAAGCAACTGAGATCACCGTGAATCCATCAGAAGGTCAAAGAGATGAAATTGACAGTAGGAACTTCACTCTTAAAGATGTTAGTGACAGGAATCGGTATTCTGAACCAGAGACAACATTTGATATTGATAGCTTAGTGCCTGCATTATGTGAGCAGCTAGAAATTTTCTTTCACAATGTGAATGGGGTAGAACAGATGCTCTTTTCTCCGGTAAACATCGAGTTAAGAAATGCTACTTTTTATAAAGATATTTCAAGGGGTACAGATCCTATGGCTCAAAAAGAGCACGCTAAAGCTGTGCTCTACAAATTGTTCCAATGGCTGAGGGCTAGTTTGGTTTCATGTACCAATGATAAGTACAGTGAGGGTGGTTCCAGAACAGAAGTCAACAACACATATGAGATCAAAGACAAGTCAGACTATGGATGTTCAACAGAGAAAGATCCTTGTTCTAGCCATCAAGGATATAAGAACTTCAAAGAACTGGAAGTAAAGGACGAAAGTATTGGTAACAATGTGTTAACTAAAAACTCCAAGGTGCTGGAGGTGAAAAGTGGCTGTTTGGGAGAGGATATAGGCCTAAAAGCCCTAAACCATTGCCGGAGAGACTTGGAAAATAAAATTTATGATCACCAAATGATAGCATGGATGGTGGAGAATGATATGGAAAAAGTGCAAACTGAAAAAGATGATATCACCTCAGACAGTATGAGAGAAGATATGACGGTAGTGACAGGTGGAATATTTGGAAATATTTCTGAAAAGATTCAAGAACTGAAAATTTTAGAGCTAGAGAATGAGAAACAAGAATTAGAGTCCTGTGTTTTTGAATTAGAAAAGGAAAATATGCAGTTGTCAGAACGAGTATCAGGGTTGGAAGCTCAACTGAGGCATTTGACAGATGCAATGGAATTAAGTCGCATGGAGCTGCAGCATAAAGGGACTCAACTCTGCAACCTCCAGGGCAAGATCAGAGAATTAGAGAAGGAAAAGGAGTCACAGGAGCTCGAATTGAAACAGAGACTAATGGAAATGCAAAAACGATGGTTGGACTCTCAGGAGGAGTATGAGTATCTGAAGAAGGCAAATCCAAAGCTACAAGCTACTGCAGAGAGTCTGATTGAAGAGTGTGATTCACTTCAAATTCTAAATGGAGAACTAAGGCGGCAAAGATTAGAACTTAAGGTACAATGCAATCTCCTGGAAGCAGAATTGAGGAAATACCAACATTCTCTCTCCAATTGTTTGAGCAGGATAGAATCTTTAGAAGCAAAACTTTCTTCAATTTTGGAAGAGACTTCTTCAAAAGAGAAAATCATGAATTCAGAACTTGAAATGATCCTTCTCCAGACCAAAGAATTCAAGGAAAGACTTGTAATTGAAGAGAGCTTGCAGAGTCAACTGTGTCAGCAGAAACTTAGTGAACTTGAGTACCCACAACAAAAGTCTCTGCACCTTGTCAATCAAATGTTTGATCCTTCAGATAGAGAAGACGGAAAAGCTTCTGAAGGTTCTCATGAGATGCATTCCTTGTTTGCAGAAAATAAAATGTTGAAACTAACTATTCAAGAAATTCAACAAAATCTGGAGATCACTGAGGTAAAACTCGTTACCACACAGATGGAATATGGAAGAAAGGTTTATGAGCTCATGGGTGAACTTAATGCTCATAAAACAAACCAGGAAGTTTTGGAAGCTAAGTCTGATAAGCTACAAAGGTGGTTAGAAAATGTGATATCTAGTGAATCAAATCTTAAATGCAGCATAGACAATCTTGAGTCAAAACTGCTATTCTCTGAAAGCGAGAGGCTACAACTGGCTGATGCAAATTCCAGTCTAAAGATTGAATTACTGAAAATTGCTTTCCTTCGGGATGAAGTCCTGGCACTTAAAGGTTCACTCAATGATATGAAGTTTAAAAATGAGAGGTTAGAAGCTTCTTTGCAACTCATTTGCGGAGAAAATGAAGAGCTAAAGGCTGACAAGACTTCGTTGATTCAAGAACTTACTGGCATGCAGAATTCAGTCACTGAACTGGAAGAATGCAGACTCAGAAAGGTTGTGCTAGAGGAAAAAGTTTTTAGACTGGAAGGGGATCTAACAGCAAGAGAGGTAACGTGCACAAAGGATGCTGAGCTGAAGAATGATTTAAGTCAAAGCAAAAGGGTAAACAGTCAACTCAGCTGGAAAATAAAACAGCTTGAGTTGGAGAGACATTACCTCTCGAAAGAACTGCAATCCGTCCAAGAAGAATTGAATAGAAAAGAAAATTCTGTGCATTCACCTTCGCATTCTGTGGCCAAAGATAAAACCGCTTCTTGCAAAGAACTGAAACTCACAGAGGTCCATACCTACTCTATTTTATTATCTCCATGACTTCAATAGATCAATGAAGCACAAATTAATTTCATAATTCTATCATATAACATCAGGCTGGATCCAGCCAATGCAACGACTGCGAAACCATTCAAATTCCATCCATTGGTTGCGCATCAAGAAGCCAGCTTGGGGACAACAAAACCCAGTTTAAGAGGTAAGACTGTCATGATTATTCACCTGCACTTCCGTAGAGCCCTATCAAATAATATTTGATTTCTCTACTATTTGTTTGAGAATTCAAGATGTTAGATTATAGTAAAGTTCCAAGCTTCGTTTACATGCCTGAAAACTGATGCTGAAAACAAACATCACTTTCAGTTTGCAACCAGAGGAACAGTCCACAAGGTCAGGCAATGAAAATGAACAGAAAATATCACAACTCGAAGCTGAATTGAAAGAAATCAGTGAACGCTATCTTCACATGAGCCTAAAGTATGCAGAGGTCGAGAACCAGAAAGGGAAGCTTGTAATGACTCTGAAAGCATTACAAGATCAGAGAACAAAAACAGTATAGTGACTTTAACCATTTCTGAAAGAAACGTAAGAAAATAAGTTATTGGTTTACGAAACTAAAAGCATTCATTCATTGATAAGACGTTGGTTACAACTGGCAATACTGACAATCCGAGCTAACCGAAGCCACTTTACATCTAACCACAACAGGTAAATCAGTAAATCAAACCCTAGAATAGCAAAAATAAAATTCATAAATTCTCTAATTAACATTCTACGAGCTAGTGAATTTGGTGACGGCCTTAGTGCCTTCGGAGACGGCGTGTTTCGCCAATTCTCCGGGAAGAACCAAGCGCACGGCGGTCTGGATCTCGCGGGAGGTGATGGTGGGCTTCTTGTTGTAGCGGGCAAGACGAGAAGCCTCCTGAGCAAGCTTCTCGAAAATATCGTTGATGAAACTGTTCATGATTCCCATGGCCTTGCTAGAGATTCCGATGTCGGGATGCACCTGCTTCAGCACCTTGAAGATGTAAATCTTGTAGGTCTCCGTCGACTTCTTCACCCTCTTCTTCTTCTTCTCTCCCGCCGCGGCTCCGCCGTCCTTCGGGAGCTTCTTCCCCGCCTTCGGCTTCTTCTCCGCCGGAGCCTTCTCGGCGGCTGGGGCCTTCTCTGCGGCCGGCTTCTTCTCAGCTGGTTTCTTCTCTGCCTTTGGGGCCATTGAATCTACGGAAACAGAAAGGGTGTTTGCAACAAAGAGATAAAAGTTAGGTTGAGTGAGAGGAAGGCAATCAGCGTGAGGAATTCGTTGAAGAGGGGGGTTGTATTATATAGGGTTTGGAGATACTCTATGATTGGTTACTTTCATTTGACGCGGATCATGGAGCCCAACCGTTGATTCTTTGATCAGTTAACGGTGAAGATTAAAAGAGAATAAAAATACGGAGTACGAGTTTTTTAGGGGCAGATTTGAAATTTAAACACTCGCTCGCGTTCGCGAAAATTTTGACTTTTGGCGCTGATTTAAATTTCGCGGGTTGGATGGGCATGGGCTAACGCACCCTTCTTAAACGAAAAGAATAGAGCCCAACAATGAGAAATTGAGAAGTAGGTGCGGGCCTGTAGGGGTACTGAGGTTGTGATGGTTTTTTGTGGTATAGCATTTTGGTTCAGGTTATCTGATCCGAATTGAACTGAAAATTAACTTCTTCTTTTTTTGAAGAAACTGAAATTAACTTAATAATTTAATTTTAATTTGTTATTAAAAATTAATTGGTTCTATAATTTTAAAACTAATAAATCTTTTTAGTTCGGTTCACTTAAAAATCGAACTGAACCAAAAATTAATTATATATACCTATATGCTTTTATATTTAAACATTTGTCCAAATATATACTAAATTTTAATTTTCACCATTTTTCTTTGTTCACTATTTTATTTACAAGTCACCAAGTATGTGACATTGATATTGAATGGCAGACATAGGTAAAAAGATTAGTTCAGTTGATAATTATTTTATATTGACAATTTTTAAATATGCATTGTTGACTAGTTTAAATTTTAAATTAGTGATAAAAGTAAATAAATAAATCAGTAAACATGCGTACAAAAAACTTGGAATGTTTAAATTTTCTCGAACCACATACGAGTTGAAATTGAATTCTTTTAAACTGAATCGAAATAAAATTTGAAAGCCAATAATTTCAATTTTTTCATAAACAAAACAGAATACTCTATAATAGTTTTGACCCAACCCGAAGTCACACACATAAACACCGTTTAGTATGACCCCTAAGATAAAGAGTATCATAAGGGAGGAACCCATGATTTCAAATAATTAAATGCAATTATGCTACTCTCGTATTAGTTGAGAGAGTATAAAAATTTCTGCTATTCAAGCATTTTACATCCCAAAAACAAAACAAAAAACAAACAGATAATACACTAGATAACAAAATATTTATTCTAACCTCTTGTAATACACTAACTAAACAAATTCTAAGCTCCTGTCCAATAACTACTTGTAAATAGAAACTACCACCGCAACATCAAGTGTAAGTCTCACCATCGGAGAAAGTCGTGTAAAGCACCATTGTTGCCCCATTATAATAACACTTATATATGATTGAGTTAATTTAGACCACAACAAAAAACTCAGGCATAACAACATAGTTGGCAACATTCATTATCATATAATACATAAAGACTTTTTATCCTTTAATATCAAATGGTTATCATGAGATGTAAAGCAAATAAATTGATAAACACGACATTTCTGATAATTGGATATATATTAATCAAGTCGGATAATGGGACATTAACAGTAAATCGGGTAAATCAAACCCTAGACTAGAACCCCCAAAATTAAAAACCACAAATTCTCTAACATTCTACGAGCTAGTGAATTTGGTTACAGCCTTAGTCCCTTCAGAGACGGCGTGTTTAGCCAATTCTCCGGGAAGAACCAAGCGCACGGCGGTCTGGATCTCACGGGAGGTGATAGTAGGCTTCTTGTTGTAGCGAGCAAGACGAGAAGCCTCCTGAGCAAGCTTCTCGAAAATATCGTTGATGAAACTGTTCATAATCCCCATGGCCTTGCTAGAGATCCCGATGTCAGGATGCACCTGCTTCAGCACCTTGAAGATGTAGATCTTGTAAGTCTCCGTCGACTTCTTCACCCTCTTCTTCTTCTTTTCTCCCGCCGCGGCTCCGCCGTCCTTCGGGAGCTTCTTCCCCGCCTTCGGCTTCTTCTCCGCCGGAGCTTTCTCGGCGGCTGGGGCCTTCTCTGCCGCCGCCTTCTTCTCAGCCGGTTTCTTCTCCGCCTTTGGGGCCATTGATTCTACAGAAACAGAAACAGTGATTGCAATTTGCAACTAAAAGAGATGAAAATTAGGTTGAGTGAGGAGAAAGGCTATGAGCGTGAGGAATTTAGTGAAGAGGGGGTTTTGTTATATAGGATTTTGGGGATGCTCTGTGATTGGTTCCTTCGTTTGGCGCGGATAGTGAATTTGAATCGTTGATGCTTTGATCAGTTAACGGTGAAGATTAAAAGAGAATCAAAATACGGAGTACGAGTTTTTTAGGGGCAGATTTGAAATTTAAACATGTTTACGAAATTTTTTTCTTTTGGCGCCGATTTAAATTTCGCGGGTTGGATTCACAAACTTTTTGGGCTAACAAGGCCTTACAAGAAATGTTGTTTTAAACCAAAAAAATACAGCCCAATAAAGAGGAGTAGCTGCAGGCCTGCAAGGGTACCTATCAATAGTTATATCATGGACTCGTGTCCATTTACATAATGAATATTTATAATTTAAATTGTGAACATTTAAAATATAAATTGTGTGTTTTGGGCAAGGTCCATCTTGCAATGTGGACTCAGATCCACAAAATAATTTGTATGTACTTATCGACATGACAAATTTTATTGTGAACCATTGTCTATGTAGCACTGTAGAACATGAAGTATGTGTCATTTTAATTACACTTCTATTTCATTTAACAACATTGTTATGCTTTTTGTTTTAATTTCACGTCACACTAGTTTCATTATATCAATACTAAAGTATCATTTTAATTTTACTATAGTTTCATTTGACAATAATATGTTATGTTTTTTAGTTTTATTTCTCACACACACTAGTTTCATTATAGTAACAGATGGGGTTTATTACTTGGGCATCGCGAGCATACGATGATGGGTCCCTGATCCATAGAGCGTGACAAGACTGAACCTCGCACCAACCGGCCTATTCGACTGTTGACCTCCCGACCTAGGGGACTACAGTGCACGGCTCATGAGAACCACTCGGGTTTGGTCAGCTCGATCTTCTCGCCTTAGATTGCCTCTTTCACTATGACTCGTAAACACCAGGCACTTGGACAAAAAAGCAATTGACCTACATTTGGCCCCGTGCATGGCCACCACATGGCGTCCATGCCATAAGACCGTCACATGTCCCCTTACACCCTATAAATACAACATTTAATGTTGGGAGAAAGACTTTTGGTTGTTTTCTCTATTAAATATTTAAATAGCTCGGGAACCTCTGACCCACTGTCACGTTAACTAGGTTATGCTTAGGATATCATGCTTTGTATCCAGTTCATAATCAATAAAGTACTTTTGATTGTATTTGTACTGTGCAACCCTCATATATACACTATTAGTAAAACTAAAGTAGCATATGACATTCTTGATGCTTGACAAATGCACGGTATTGGTTAGCCTAGCATTTACACCACATATGTGTCTCTTACTACTTTATTGTGACGCACTTCACGTGCAATGAACATATATAGCATGCCACGGCTCCATAAACAAGAATTAAGTAGTTTGGTTGGTTAGATGTGATGTTATGCGGTTGTGGGTTTGAATCTTGTTGGTTTCACCACTTTAACTCATTTTACTCCCTCTTTTTGGTCCACAATGCTTTCTTCATTCAAAGCCTACCAATAATTTTATGGCAATTTTTATAATGAACCAGGGTCAACATAGCATTATGGATCATATATTGAAATAACGAGATATATATATAATTCATACTTATAAGGTACATAATTTTATAAAACAAAACACACAAAATTACAACACAATACACATAAGATAAGATTATGGACACAACTGGATTAAAAAGACAAGGTACATAATTCATACTCGTAAGGTATATACTTTCATAACACAAGACACGTGCACATGTTATATGTTTACTTATTTTCAAACCTGATTTAGGTACATAATTTGTGTTCATTGGTACAATATTTCACAAACATCAGACACAAATTAATAACATAAGACAAAATTACTAATTAATTTGTTGCAGACAGAAAATTCTTACTCATAAGGTACGTAATTTTAGAACGCAAGACACAAAAAGTCATAACACAAAAAAACAAATACATGAACTAAGGTCCATAGTGCAGTGTAAATCCATAGTCTATAGTATAAAGATTGGATTTTTATTCGTATATCAAATACATTAATTAAAAATATTTGATCACAAATGTAATTAAAGGAAAAATATGATAGATTGCTCAAACTAAGGGGGCGTTTGGTTCACGGAATGTTAGATTACCTTAGGGAATGTTAGATTGCTGGGAATGTTAGATAACTGGGAATGTTAGATTATTGTGTTTGTTTAAAATTGAAAAAGGTAAATAAGACAACGAAAATAAGATAAATTGATTAAAATGTCAAAACCTCAATATTAGGAATAAGACAAGGGAATGTGAGATTACCTAAGAAATCGGGATGTATCTCACATTCCCTTTCAATAGCTAAAAACTTCATCGGGAGGTTATGTTACATTCCCTGGGAATCTTACATAACTTGAACCAAACATGGGAATCTTATATTACCAAGCAAATATAACCTTAGTTATCTTATATAACTTGAACCAAACGCCCCCTAAGAGTCAGAAAGCAAACTACACTTTAATACTAATATAATAAGCTAGTTGAATTGGATGCCTTATGCTAATAATAATAATATTATTATAAGTCGACAACATGTCAAGTATGATAATAATGCCAACCATTTAAAATTCAGAAATAAATAAATTATACTGCCCCCATGGTTTTATTAATATCATTGTACATTATTCCATTTCCATTATAATAATGCTAATATCGGACTGAGTTAATTTGGACCCAAAAAAAAAAAGACATATATGATTAGCCATCCAAATTCCTATATAATTATAGGTGCAAATTAATTCCAATTAAGTTGACCCGTTGACGCATGCGGTTGTCCATTGCGTTCGTGGACAACTGCATTAATGGTGGAAGTTCAGCCATAATCACGACCGCCGTAAGTAGAACAGTACAGTTTATAAATATGCCATTGTTCCGGCAGCATACTTAGCATGTATTCAATATATATGAGACTCTATATATATGCCAAGTACTTTGTACTCAGATGATAGAGTAGTGACTCTCCAATAAGTTGAGTCTAATAGAGTTAGTTGTATTAAAAAAAAAAAGACTAATATATATATATATATCAAATGGTTGGATATATATTAACTAAATTGGAACATGGGACAATATGGATGGATTCATTCAATAATTATAGATCAATCATGGAGGATGATAATAAAAAAGATCAGAATTGTATTCATCATCAGATCATTACACATATACCTATGCATGGCATATGCTAAGTTCACTACCATTGTCACTTTAACAAGTGATGATCCAAGGTGGCGGTGAAGTTTCCCAATTGCCATGCAATTTATTCATTAACTAAATCTGCATGCATGCAGCCATCCGTACGAAACACATACTATACGTGTAATTCAACAAAAAATATAAACTGCTTCCATCTCCATCATATCATATCGCTACTACTTTGTATGTAGTTTAGTTTTAATCGCCACCGTTTCCGCCGCCGTATCCTGACCCATAGCCCGACCCATACCCAGACCCACTCCCATATCCTGACCCATTGCCGCCACCGCCTCCTCCTCCACCGCCACCACCACCTCCTCCACCGCCACCACCTCCCCGGCCTTTCCCGCCGCCGCTTCCATAACCAGACCCGCCGCCACTCCCGTACCCGGATCCGTAACCAGACCCATTTCCTGACCCTCCACCGCCGCCACCTCCGCCGCCTCTCCCACCACCGCCACCTCCACCCTTCCCATTTCCGCCGCCAGACCCATACCCTTCACCGCCACCCGACCCCGACCCGTACCGGAACCACTACCTATCCCTCCATAGCCTCCCCCGCCGCCTCCTCCTTGACCACCCCCCCCCACCGCCTCCACCCTTCCCATACCCCCATCACCACCACCCTCACCATACCCCGACCCTTCCCCGGACCCATATCCGACCCATACCCCAACTGCCCCCCACCACACCCCCTCCCCCTCCCTTCCCTCCCCCTCCGCCCCCTCCTCCTCCCGTTATCCCCACCCTCGCCGCAAAAACAAGATCCACGAACAGCAGCGCCACTAACGCCGCTCCTATTAACCTGGAATAAGCCATTCCAAACTCCCAGAAGATTCAAACTTTCACTAGTTTCAGTAAAATATATATAAGAAGCTAGATAACTTGCTTAATTGGTTATTATGATAGTGGTGAGGAATGAATGGGAATTAATGGCGGTATTTATAGGCATTGAGGGAAGAATTTGTTACATACTATTATATTGGTTATTAGCTTTCTAGTAGGTTCTAAGTAGTAGGTGGAAATGTGAACGTGTTATTAAGTAATCGAATCGGCAGGATAGTGGAATGGGTGGCGGTGGTGGTGGTGATATGATGATGATGATGGTGGTGGTTTGTTTTATCTTCTTCTTTCATGCAAAACCATATGCTCTCTTACAATAAAGTTTGCTCCCCACTTTTGACTTCATCATCGACAAGCTAAGGTCCGATTTGAATAAAAAATGTGACCATTCCCGCTTGTTAGATCAATTAGTTGGACCGCTTAAAGTTTTGTGACCAGTTCAGTGTGTTAGATCAGTTAGTTGGATCGCTTAAAGTTTTGTGATCAGTCCCGTGTGTTAGATCAGTTAGTTGGACCCCTTAAAATTTTGTGACCAGCCAGCCCCGCGTGTTAGATTAGTTAGTTGGACCGCTTAAAGTTATGTGACCAGTCCCGCGTGTTAGATCAGTTAGTAGGATCTCTTAAAAGTTTTGCTCCAGTGATAGTTCAAGATTTCAAATTTCAGTAAAAACTTGAAAATTATTAGGAGACATTTACTTATTAAATGAGGTAAATACTAAGAAATTATGAACCAAAGGATTGATAGGAGGACTCAAGATTTACCTCTTAAATATGAACTTTGAAAAAAAATTATTTTAGCATAAATTATGATGTATATAGTATATATATGATATAAAAATAAAAATGGGACCAATTCAATAAGCCATAGTGGATGGCATAGTCCCACTTTTTGGATACTATAGAGCTACGTGTTAGATAGTTAGCTACTCAACTTTCATTGGGGCATATATATGCATGATGTACTATGTAGTGGCATTCATGTGTGGCTACCTATATATGCGTTTCAATCATTCCGTTTATGCGTGCAGAGAGATAGGAAATATTAGTAATATAAGCAATTGAAAATAAAAATGTTAATTTATATAATTACTTAATTTTTGTTTGATGGTCGCATGCATATGATTTAATATCAAATTAAAAGATTTTTTTTTTGCGGCAATAAAAAATATAATACTAGTGCATATTATTTTGGTAGTATGTAAGGAAAGCATTGTAAATCAACCAAGTTATTAGTTAGTTATTTAGTTTGAGTACAAGGCCAAAATAATGTCTTTGTTATTATATTTCAAGTGTCTCTTGCCATATCATCCTTGACCTTTCAATCTTGCACATTAATAACAATTCAATTTATGTTAGGTCTTAATTATAATTATGATATATTGTCATTTAATCTACACAATAATTTATATGATCTCTTTATAAATAAACAAAAAACACTAAACTCACCAACTCAATATTCCCTGTCTTTACCTTCGAATTGTCGAGGTTGTGAGTAGTGGATTGGCGGTCCATATATATATATATATATATATAGAGAGAGAGAGAGAGAGTATGCTTGCGTGCGAACAGAGTTTTATGTGCAGATGTGTACACCACGTGTTCAAAAACGCACAAGGATGTGGTGCATTTGTGCGTTTTATCTTGATACATTTATGAACACGTGGTGATGTATTCATGCATACCTGATGGTGCAGATCCACACGTCCGCATTGAAAGATTTGTCCGTATTTGATTATATATATATATATATATATATATATATATATATATATATATATATATACATACGTTGATGATCCATGGGAGGACAAATGGCATCTTCATATCACTTTCTTAACTTCTTAGCTTGCTTTAATTTGGTGGCCAAATGTAGTGCATCACAGCTTTGCTAGCTTGCATGCACTCACTCACATTTCCATCTTAATCATATCATTGTATCATATGCCACGCCTACCGACCTATCTTAATTGGCAGCACCAATACATGCAACAATTCCATATTTATTTTATACTCTAATTAGTTATTTTCGGTGTCCGATAATCATATTAGATTTCAAGTAATTCAAAATACTCAAATTGTTGTTAAATGTTAATTAATTGGATCGGCCCAATGTGAATGTTGATTAATCTGAATATGGTATGAATTTAAATGTATCTCTTGCAGTTAGGGCATACTTAGAACATTACATGTAAGTTTATCTCAATGTTTCATAGTAATTTTTTAGGGCACGGAATGTTTATGCGTCGTAACTTTATGGAAACTAATTATAATTAATACAAATCGATTAGAGAGATTATTATATTCAAATTATCTGGCCATAAGGATTAGCCTGCTGATTAACACTAATCCAAGTTCCAATGAAAGCGTGTAAAGGTGCAAGTTCAAGTTTGTGGAGTTTAGCAATTAGCATGCACTAAGTAGTTGACGCCGAAGTCTTCCATTTTGTGGAGCAATGTTAATGGTGGTTGAAATTCAGGCAAGCACGAAATGATTACTAGGGACTAATTACATTTTTCATGATTTTTGAACGAAAAAAAATTCATAATTACTATGTAAAAGTGTACAACGAGCTGAGTAAGCATCGTTCTTATGTAGACAAACTGATTTTTTCTCAATATGCCATATTGCACTTGTCGCTAGAACTTTATCCATCAAGATAATGCATTTTTATCTACATGTCAATTAACAACGTACATTTTGATCATCTATGTTGTTTCCTATTAATTATTTTGATTACTTTTACAAACATTTCAAAAAACACCCCTATAGATGAAAAATGATTGACTGCATTTTATTTAATATAATGTAAATATAAATTTATAAAAATACACCAAATTTACATGGGAATGATGGATATATTACTAATTCGATAAGTGTACCCTTCACCCCCTACCAAAAAAAAAAAAAAAAAAAAAAAAAGAGGAGGGCCCGAAAGACGTTTAGCGGATCCGGGTTGAATAAAACATCTTTCTGATTTAAGTCCTCGCGCTTCCTCCCCTCTCAAATAAACCCTAAACCCTTTGCTGATTTGAAACTCGTCTCGTAGGCTCTTTGTGAAAAGTTCCAATGGCGGTAAGTTTTCAGTCACTGTACTCTAATTCGTTTATTGTTCATTTTACGGCAAGTTGTTCGGCGTCGGAAATTTATCACTTGAATTGTAGTTGTTCATTTGCATTTTATTGCCTTCAAATACATTTTTTTATATATTGTTTTTATTTACAATTTTAGTTGTAAAATTTGGGTGTAGTAGCTTCGTAAATCTTTATGGAAGGTTCCACTATATTTGAGGCTAGGTTACTCTGCTAATATCTTTGTGCAGCTCTTTGCTAAGTCTCAGAATCAATCAGAAGTATTTGAACTGACCTTATTTTCCCTCTTTGAGTGAAAAACCCGTGGAGTTTAGGGTTAAGGGTGTAGTTGAAATAAAATGTATCATTTCACGGAAAGTTCTTATGATGGGGCTATGCACATTTATAAAAGGAAATGATATGAGAATGCTGTTTGCATTTATAAAATGTTGCTTTATCCTTTTTTGGCCTTCTCTCGAGGTTGCCATTTGACACTGGGGAGGATTTTGATTTGTGGTGTTCTCATGAGCATGAGATGATTAGTTGTGGTGATCCTCTTTGTGTCATATTCTTAGAATCTTGTATGGAAAGAACTTGAGCATGTCAGAGCTACAGCTCTTGGGTAGAGTAGAAAACATGTGTTTGTGTATAAGGGCAATTAGAGAAGATTGTGGAGTAAAGGTTTAAAGAGTTGAGAATGTGTCTTACCTGAGCTAAGCCTTCTTATAGGGTGAAAGAAATCTTTGTCCACTTGAAACACTATTTTTTCAATGCTAAAAGTGCTTAGGTGATACTATAGATGTCATATGTTGCAAAAAACAAAGAGGAACTTTTGCATATACCGGCATTTTCTATTCAACCCTAGACGTTCTTGGGTTGTATTACAGAGTTCATATGTGAGATGAAAGAAATATTTGCCTTCTCTAAGTACCTTTTTTTCAACTTAGATGCTTTTGGGCTCTTGGGTAACATTATTTTAAGTTCTGATTATTTTGTTATATTTGTCTATTACCTCCTAATTTCTACTGTGCCATTGCTAAACATTTGTGTACCATATGAAAGTATATGTATCTGGTTATAAATAAAATAAGCTTGAGTTCTCTTACTCTATCTAAGAAGTTCTCAATATTCCCAAATTGAAATCAGACTGAAGTGAAGACTGATTATGAATTTTTTTATTACATTCTTGTTTTAGACTGTACCAGTTAATCCCAAGCCATTCTTGAACAATTTGACTGGAAAGCCTGTCATGGTAAAACTCAAGTGGGGAATGGAGTACAAAGGTACTATTCTTCTCATTCTTAAACCTTAATTTAGGTTTTGGAGGTGAGTTACAAGTGGATACATTTTAAAACCCTTTTCCTTTGTCTTTTTTGTTTCAGGGTTTCTTGTCTCTGTTGATTCATACATGAACTTGCAGGTAATACTGTGTATCCAAATTCAGTTGACTTTTTCATTTTTAAAAAATAAGTGTTTATCCATGTATACTAATGTGTGTTCAGAAATACTGTTATTTAGTGTATTGAAGCATTTAGCAGTTTCACCCTGCTCTCATATTGAGTAACAGGAATATAACTCTGAAGTTCTTAAGTTCTTAGTTTATAGTAACTCATGATTTGCCATTTTTCAACTTTTGGATCTGTTATCCTTTTTTTCAGCTAGCTAATGCAGAAGAATATATTGATGGACAATGCACTGGCACCCTTGGAGAAATCCTGATCAGGTATATTTCCAAGATTGATACATTTTCTCCCTTCAATCCTTGGATTGTGTAATTTCATAATTCATATCGCTGTTCTTGTGCATGGTCACCATGCCTTTAGTTCGATATCCAGCAAATAGAACACACAGTTCTCTTTCAGATGGATTAATTTAACTTTGTATATCAATGGGAAATATGATAGTACATGAAAGTTCGATCATCCCTTTTAAACCAGAGCAGTGAAAGTTATTGTCCATTTGAGTAGTGGACGTGCACTAGGAAAATTTTACTTCCATTTGTTTCTTTGTTAATCTCAATCACATTCTCCTCCTACAGATGTAATAATGTCCTTTATCTTCGCGGAGTACCCGAGGATGAAGAAGTGGAAGATGCGGAAGATCGTGAGTAGGAATGCATTGTGTTGTGTTGTAGTTAGTGAGACCTGCAGAGGCTATTGTTCATGTTAAGCCAAGTTTCAGTATTTTTAACCTTGTGGTTTACAATTTCTCAGAAAATGCTCTTTCATACTTGTGTAGTTGAGGAATGAATTGTGCACACATTTGAACAGAACTTGGCAAGATATCTCCTTAACATTTGGACTTGTAATGGATTATTTGAGATGATAGAATTTCTTGTTCAGAGACAAAGTCATACTAGTTTTCTTGTAATTCTTTATGTATCTTCAATCTATACATCAATTTCATATATAGCGAAGTAAATCAAAGTGTAATATAACGCTATCAATCAGATAAAAAGTTACAAGTTAAGGGAGTAAATATAGAACCAGCAAGTTCTATGATATATATTTGACTAACTTTTAGGCTGTTAAAGCTTTTCCAATTCACAAAACCCTGAGAAAGCTACGTCACCAGTCCGACGTGTACTGTGTTTCAGACAATTTGTTACCACTAATAGTAACAAATGTACTCAAAATCCCCTACCAGCACCTAAATAGATACCAAGTTCAGAGCAGTAACACAAGTCCTGGGAATGTTGCAGCAAAAGTTCCAATTCCCTGATGATGATGCATAACATTACCTGGCATAGATGAAGGTTCCAACCTTGAAGGAAATGGAGAGGATTAGAACCCAGAAGAGAAGAAAGTAGAGCCAACCCCCAGATAGCATCTTCCCATGGCCGACTGGTTCCAAGCTGGCTGGACTTTGTGCGCCTTGTAAGAAGTCGAAAGAAAGGATGATGTTGTAATTGCCATGCTTGCTGCCGAGAGTGAGGTCGCTGATTTGAATCAGACCAGCAGTAACGTGCACTGAGCTGGATGCTTGGGTTGCTGCATTGAGGCGCAGGGCTGCATCTTTCGGGAACTCTGATGCGAACGCTGGAGGAGCGGGTATGTTGCCCAACATTTGGCTGGCCTGCTTGATAAATGGATGTTGGAAGTCTGTGAAGCAAAAAAAGGAAACAAAGAGGAATGATCTCAACAATGAAATGGAAAAGTTTGATTTCTCAGTAAAAACAAAAGCTTTCGACTGCCAAGCCATTCTTATCCTACCTGACCCCAATTTGGTGGGCTCTGGCTTTGACGATGAGGCAATATCATTCTTATGTTCAGCATCAACGGACTTTTCGTTGGGCAAAACAGCCTGTTCAGTTGTGTTGCACACATCCTGTCAAACAGCAAGAGTTAAACTGCAGTCACTAGGATTGCACTGCTAAAAGAAGCCACATATAGTTCAATGTGCAATTTAATTTACCTTATCAGCAAAAGGTGATTGCCCTTCAAGAAACTCATCATTTCCAATAAATATATCAGAATCGAACAGCACGTCCTGGAAATCATCCTTGGCATCATAGAAATTAAGGAAGTCAAACATGTCGAAGCCTGAGGTATTTGCTTCGACAGGATTTGAAAGATCATTAGTTTCAAGAAATGTTCCATCATTGAACTGAAATCCGTCGGAAGCGTCCATGAGTGGTTCATTGAGTAAGCAATTCACATTTTCAGAGGTCATGCTATTGCTAGACTCGCCCATGTACTCGCGTTTGACAGGCTTGGGATCAAAATCATGAATTGGTTGATCAAAGGGCTTCGGCTCATCAGGATGTTGCAGTCCACAAGGATACTCAACATTATCCACCAAAATATTCTCAAAATCTTCAACATGGGCAGCTGCGTCCTCAATGTTCCCAGTAGTATTGTTCACAGGAACCAGAGCACCATCTAAGGGAATGTCTGCCCCAAGAATCTGGTTGAAGTGTCAAACATAGTAAAATATAAGCACACCACCAACAAATAGGGTTCTCTTGTATTCATCTTATCAAATAGGAAATACAACAATTAAGTTTCAGATTACACTAATAAAATTTTATCTCATCTCCCACTCCCACGACACCTTAAATAGCAATCATGGTGTGCTCATGTGTAATAATACTGCCATTTATTTACCACTATACATATTTTTAAGAGAGAATTTGAACATATTAAAAATTAAAATATAGATGAGAAATATATAATGCAGCTCTAGAAGAGAAATCAAACCTGCTCAAGGTCATCTCCATCCAGAAAGATATCATCTGCAAGTTCTGCTTCCTCAGGCAAATCTGCCTTAGGCACCATTGCTATCTCATCATCCTCCCACTCTTCCTCCACGAAAGGTGCTCCATACTGTTCCCCATTCTTTGGCCCTGCCCCGCTTTTTTGAAATACTCTACACAAAACAAATGCGTCCTTCTCCACAAAAAATAAAAAATAAAAAAATAAATGAGACAATTGAGGAAAGTTAAAAACAAAACATACGCACCCAGATCAAGAATTAGGACAGGGGTTTTCCTCTATTGTTTTTGCTATGGACAGCTTACAAAGATATAAAAGGTTTCTTTTCCACCTCTTGTTGGGAAGAAAGGATCAGAGGATAAAAGAGGATGATTTCACCCAGTTTTATGTAAAACAAGTAGCACAACGAAAATGTGTGATTGTACATGAATTTACTATGCAAACCTGAACAATTCCAGCTTTACTTAAATCCTCATCTACAAGCCTGTATTCATGCATCACCCAATTACTTCTCTGACCTCTTGGAGCCCGACCACTATGATATACCAGAGTCTTCTTCATCCCCACAACCTTAGACCGATGATTGACAGCCCTATCCTTCCCAGTAGTCTTCCAGTACCCTTTTTCAGTTGCCCGGTTAGTCCTTGAACCATTGCCATACTTCTTATCAAGCATACTGAAGAAGTACCACTCGAGATCTCTGGTCTTCAGCCTTGACATACCTGATGGCATGACACAGTTACACCCCCAAAATTAGAATAATTTGAAAATAAATCTGAGTCATTGAATGCTAAAGATCAGTAAAGAAGTTAATAAATATTCTACTTAACATAAACAGGATGGGATAATACAACATTAGTTTCTATAGGTGGAGTCTTTATATACCTCTTTGTATACAAATAACTACATAGTATGATACAAAAAATGTTTCAACAACTTGAGTAGATCCTACACTCTTCCAATATTAAATAAAAATATGAGATTATAGTCCTAAACCTCCTTTGTGATCCCAAAGTACCAATCACTCAAATAACAATATAAATTTCAGAAATTCAAATGCCTTTTGAGTTTTCTACAGCAAATGAGATAACAGTTATACTGAGCAACCTGTCTTACAAAGAAAAAAGCTTTTCATTAATTTGGGGAACAACTCCAGAAGGGAGATTATGCTTTATAGTACAACCTTCATCAACAAAATCCTCAGTATAGTAGTATACATCTCATTATTCCATAGCGTGACCAATGAAAATCCCCTATATCAGAAAAACCCAAATTAAACATATTCCTCGACAACAAAATTTTAAAAAATCCATATTCTTAAGCAAAAGCAGTGATTAACCCTGGAAACTCAAGATTAGTGCGTCATTTAGATGATATAACCCTAAATTCTAAAAGGGAAACACCGATAACTCTATATTAGCTCACTACACCTCGGCCATCATTCTTTTCAACTAGTTATACCTAAATTCCTCATAAACGCTAAGACTATAGCTCAGATCCTGGTTCAAACACGAAAGGCGCCGCCTTTTAATAATACAGTTCACCGAGACTGATAATCACGTGCGTGTATACAGCGAAAGAGAACAAAAGAAGGTTCTAGAAGCGGGTACCTGGGAGATCCCAAGGCTCGACCTTGTAAATATCGATCTCGGAGATGGCATCAAAGCGGAGGGGCTTAGCGCAAACCTTACGCCGGAGATAGTAGAAGACGAGCTCCTCGTCGGTGGGGTGGAACCGGAACCCCGGCGCCAATAGCTGCGACGACCCTCTCGATTCCATGAAACAATTCTGAAACTATGAATCACTCTAGGTTTTAACACCGTGTAATTGAAGAGAAGAGACGAATTATAGAGAGAGAAAGAGAGATTGTGAGTTTGGCGATTGTTAATGTAGAGCTGGAAAAAGGAAAAGGGATTGCATTGGTTAGGTCAGTCCGTCCCAGGCAGGACTCATTATATTTAAGAGTTTTATAATTAGTTTTTGTTTTCCGTATAATTTTTTTTTTTTTGGAAACTTGTTTTCCGTATAATAAAAACCTAATATGCGTGTTTACTGCCTTCTTTTCCTATTGGTGACAAATCTAATCTAACTACTATTATATGAGTATCTAATATCTAGCCCGCGTAGAGAGTTAAACTGGTCACAGGGATAAAGTTTGAAGAATAAGTCAGGGATCAAATCTCATAGCAAGCTTTGTTGGGCCGGCAGGTAACAGTGATGTTATGAGATTACAAGGTATTTAGTATGGTCCTTTAATATAATAGTGATATCATAAGACCACAAAATATGTTTGACAAAAGGGCCAAAATCAGCAATTAGACATAGGTTGGTGAATGATAAAGTCGGAGATTGTTGTGAGAATGCCCGTGAATAAAAAAATTCACCACCCTCTCAACAGTTTGATGATATACAAAAATAAACGCACCTCTTTATTAACCACTTATTACGCGATAGGTTTAATAGAGTGTTTAGTTGGAATGAATGATGAAAATTTGTAATTATGTGAGAAAATAATAATGTGAAAATTTAAATTACATTATTTGGTATGAAGAAATATAATGATTGGGAATTGAGAAAAAAGAAAGAAGTAAATAAAAATTAAAATGTCCTTATAAATTATAATAATAGTAGTAATAGTGGTGATATAGTAGTAGCAGTAGTAATAATATAATTAGAAGGGTAAAATATTAATTTACCATTGAATTACAATTGAGTTAATATCTATTGTACATCATCATATAATAACGGAAGATTTATCTCGTTATTTAATAATTATATTTTTTCTAAATACAAAATTACTACTCCGTATTACTTATTAATTATGAGCTATTTCCCCCTTTATTTGGTGTTTTAGATTAGATATTTTCGTTGTTGATATTCTTAACTTTCTTTAAATTTGTTTTTCAAAAATTTTTTTTTTAATTTAAATTTGTGGGTCAATAGCAGGTGACGTAGCTCGTGACAACTTGCGGTTTACCGTTTACGCCGAAAAATGGTCTACTACGTGTCAAAATACTGATGAAGATTCTAGAAATCATCTTATGTTTATTTTGTCTATTTGGGTCCGTCATGGTTTATTCATTTTGTTTGATCAGGTTTGATACTCCGATTTCAACTGTCATAACCGTATTACAGCCCTAACCGCATATTTACTTAAAATATTATTTTTATAAATGAACCTATCTCACTATTTATTTTGAACTTTTAGTCTTGAGAATAACATTTATATGAATAAACTATTCTCTTTGCTAGGGAATAACTATTTCTAGGAGGTTACTGAGGTTAGTTATTCCTAAACACTCATAAATAGCTTTTGTATTATAATACAAAAAATATTCCATTACTATGCGCTTATATACATGGACGAAGCAGTTGTCCTCCTATATATAAATATATAAAGATTTCATTAGGAACTATATGCCCAAATGTCCCTATATTTTGTTGCGGTTAGCAAAACAAAATATTCTAACTTATTTTAGGACAGTTAACTTATCTCTTACACCAAATAATTTAGATTTTGTAATCATCTATAATACACTATTATTTGAATAAAGATGGAAGCACCTTCTCCAACTCCACTTGTCCCCCCGATTTGCATCTTGTTAACTAGAATTGCTTCACCGTATCCATGCATCATATAGTAGATGGACTAAAAGTCTAAAAATGAATGAAAGTTGAGGACTGAAATATGAAATTTAAAAGCGCAGGGACTTCAGCGATATAAAATTGAAGGGCTGAAGTGAAATTATCCATGGGCTTTATATACATTCCACGAAAGAGAAGCTTGCTTACCTAGCAAGAAATAGAAGATTAAGGTGAAGAAGGTGGACGCCATTTCTGACTTCCTTCTCCGTGAAGGCACTGCCACTTATCATCGGAGCTGTGACGTAAGAGCCTACGTCAACGATGTTGGACGATATCAATTTTAATACTCCATAACAATTCTTATATATAAACATACCTTTACATTTTTTGAAATAGTTAACTAGGATCAAATTAATATGATTCATCGTCATCCCTAATATTGTTTGGGATGATCCGTTAAGACATTCACGTTTTTATGCTCAGTTTCCACACATGCTCCCTAATATTGTTTGGGATGATCCGATAAGACATTCGCGTTTCTATGCTCAGTTTCCCCACATGCTATACAAAGAGTCTTAATCACTTCTGATTAATTTTTAAGACTGTGTCATCATGTTTCTATGCTCAGTTTCCACACATACTATACAAAGAGTCTTCATCACTTCTGATCAATTTTTTAAGACAGAGTCTCAATGACCTACATGTTTTCAGTGATGACTCTTGAATCATTGAGCTAAACTCCTCGAGACCATGTAATTATTTAAAAAAACACAGTGAACCACTTCCACCATGCACAATCCCAACAGAACACTTTAAGGTTTCAGCTAAAAAGATTGAAACATCTGAGGATTATTGCAACTGTTCAGGAAACACTGCTTATATTCATAGCTACTGGCACATCTGGTTCATGTACTCAGTCAACTATTACACAGATATTACAGAGTTGTCGACAGATGAAGTAGTAGAACATCTCCAGCATTGCTTTGCTCGTCTTCTTCCACTTCCCGATGCCATTTGAGATGTAGAACTACAAAAAGCTAGCAAATAGGAAACGCGGGCTCTACTAGCTTAACCCCCTCGGACAACTCGTCTAAGGTCCTCGTTCTCTTTGTTCAAAAGGTCGATGCGCGATTGAAGGATGTTGATCATGGCTTGTGCCCTCATTACTTCGATCTTCAGTGTCTCCCTCTCCATGGACACGTTCAGGATCTCGTTCTCCAAGTTGCTAATGAACTTGAGGTATCCGGGAGGCACTGATTTCTCGAGGGTGGAGGAGTCGAAAGTAGGGGCGTTTGTGGGCTGGTTCTCCCTGGGTTCGGTGGGGTCCAGCAACGGGAATTCTAAGAGAACGGGGGAAGAATCGTTTGTCGTCATCATCATGGTTGGAGGATCCTGGCTTGTGGTAGTTGAATCTTCCGAGCCATTTGCGTGGCTCGAGCTAGGGCAATCCTGCTTGGATCTTTTGCTTTGGGCCAGAGAGAGGGGTTCAGGATCCTCCTCCGATCTCTCTCTTTTGCAAACAAATGAAAGGGACAATGGTTCAACTGGACTCTCGGGAGCCTTGCATAGAGCACCCTGCAATCGTGGCCAACATTTAAGAATATGCGTTAAATACAATTCAAGACCGTGCCAATGAATAATTACGTGCACCAATGTGGAAAGAAAATGGACTCGTTCAATTAACAAACCTGGTCGAGGTCGTTGCCATCAACTCGAGCATCATCGCCATTGGCTACATCATCTTCGGCTACTCCTCCGGGAACCACAAGAGCCTTACCATCATCCCACTCTTCCTCAACGAAGGGTGCATATCTATCACCATTAGGAGGTCCCAAAGCACTTTTTTGGAAAATTCTACATAGCACAAAAGCATCCTTTCCTCGCAAAACAAATATCATTTGAGATTCCAAATTCTCGAAATAGTATCAAATATGCGATAAATAGATTTTTTTTTTTACCTGAGTTACCCCAGCTTCCACTAATTCATTATCGGTGAGTCTGTACTCGTGCATAACCCAATTCGTCCTCTTCCCATCTGGAGCTCGTCCACAATGGAAAACGAGTGTTTTCTTCATTCCTACTGTCTGAGACTTATGACGGACAGGGCGATCCTTCCCAGTGGCCTTCCAATAGCCTTTACCAGTGGCTCTGTTGAGCCGAGACCCATTCCCGTACTTACGATCTACAGGGCTAAAAAAGTACCATTCTAGATCTCTAGTCTTCAGATATGAATATTCTGCATATTATGAATGACAAAACAAACCAACCCTTTTAAAGCAGCCAAAATTTCAACAAAAATATCACATAATGCAGCAAGCACATCACTGCATCGTTATCGTTACATAATTGAGGTCTGAAAGGAATCACAATTAAAATGGCCAATTCCATTCACATTTGCTACGTTCATTCCTCGGAAATTACTTTTACATTCCACACCTCTTTTACACCACTACACTAACATAAAGCAAGAAATCAACATTTACGCTGTTGGGAACAAATTAACTTTGAGTAACCAATCGCAATCCCAATCCAATTCCACTTTCACACGTTTCGATTCCAGCAATCATAAACGAATCCTAAAATATGCATAAGAACCAAATTAACTTTAAGCAAGCAATAACAATCCTTCTCAACCCAATTCCACCTTCACACGTTTCAATTCCAGCAATCATAAACGAATCCTAAACCACGCATAACAATCAAGAAACCGACACGGGAAATATGCAAAAGTGAGCTCAAAACAATAACCCAGAATCTTAAAGCTCTGCACGTCACTACAAATATACAATCTTCCTCAGAGACACACATGCCTGCAAACTGGAATGTGCACAAGACTATCTTACTATGATTACAGAGAATAATTGTTATCATTATTTTTCTCAAACCCCCCAAAAGGGAAATCAAACTGTGCCAAGATACTAAAAGCTTCAAACTTTACAGCATTCCAACCATAAAGATATCATTTTTTATTCCATTTCAACGCTTTACAGCTCCATTCCTACTTTTTAACATCACCTATTACTGATAGAAAATCATAAATGATCTTAATTCCAGCCATTAAAAAGCAGCAATAATTTAATTTTACACAGAGTAACAAAAATTATCCAAATTTCATTTAAAAAATAACCAAAAAAGCAGAATAGAGGTAAAGAATCAGCACGAGTAACACTGGGAACACCACATAGATCCGGCAAACAGAACCCAAACAATAAAATTAAAAATAAATTTCAAATAAAATTGAAAAAAAAAATCAGAAAATGGAGATTAAAAAAAAAAAAAAAAAAACCTGCGAGTTCCCAGGGTTCAGATTTGTAGACGTCGATTTCAGAAACGGCTTGAAAGCGGAAAGGTTTGCCGCATGCCCGGCGTCGGAGATAGTACCGGACGAGCTCCTCGTCGGTGGGGTGAAACCGGAAGCCGGGCGCGAGCGACGTCGGCGGCGCTAACGTCCGTTTCGGCGGCGCCGGCGACGCCACCACCAAGGCTCCTCCCTCCTGCGCCGGCTGTTGCTCCATCATTCGCAAATCAAACAACAACAACCCAACCCAAGAAATCGCTAACGCATACAGATTGATATATAAACACCGGTTAGGTCTGAGAGATGATTAGAAGTGAAGCAAAGCTGGAGAGAGAGAGAGAGAGTGTTGATAATGGTGCGAAATGTATGTATATAGAGCAGTCCAAAAATTAAATTAAATTAAAAATTAAAATAAAATATAGAGAGAGAAAGGGAAGAGAGAGAGAGGGAAGAAGGCTAAGCTCTTGCCCGTCGGTTAAGCAAACGGAGATAGAAATGGATCCTTGCTTGACACGGAAATCGATAAACTAAAAATAAATTTATAAAAATTCCTCTTTTTTTTTTTTTTAAATATATTCTATTTAAAAAAAATTAAAGGGAGATATTGGTAATTTTAGCAAATTGCATTACCTAGCAGGCAACAACACAATGCACAAGAAACAGCTTTGCTCTTTTGTTTTCTTTTCTTTTCTTGTTGTGTAGTTTATTGGTTACAACTTTAACTTGGTGCATAATGCATGACCAATTTTTGTTATATTTCAAAAAATATTACAAAAATTAATTGACAAATTTTACGCGATTCTAAGATCACTTGTCAATGCACCTTCAAGGTCAAAGGATTGACTCTTATGCAGTTATATTATCGATGCGTCACATTAAAGAGTTTTGGTGTAACCCAATTTCACAATGGTGGAGTACTAATGTTCTATAAAATTTACAAAATTGCATTATATATTTAATAGTTTGATTTAATTATTCTTTAACTGATTAATTTTATGATAAGTTATGACATTTTTATTAATATTTATCGATGAATAAAAATGTAATCTTACTACGTTATTATCATATAACAATATATCCCTTTTTAATCGATTAGCTATAATGTTATTTCCATCTATGGAGTTGAGCTGTCAATATTTATTTTATTTTACATTTGGCATTTGATTTTTAAAAAAATTACTAAATTTGACATTTTAACGTGATATTTTACGCGTACTAAATTGTCTATAAATAATTATTTTACCAAATATTCTGTGATCAAATTTAGTAAACTTTCAAAACTCAAGCACTAAATAGTACAATAATAATACTCCATAATTGGGTACTATAAATAAAAATTACTATAGTAACAAAATTATCTAATTCTAAATGTGTTCAAAATATTAGATAAGATTACCTTCAACCATACTAAAATCTCACACTTAATTGGTGGAATTGTCCCAAAAAATATCATCTAAATATTGAAATAGTAGGGAATTGTAAAATTGAGTATGAATCACAAATTTAAAAGTTAATCATCGCTCTTATTTTAAAAATGGGTTCCAGCTGGCTTACAGACTCGCAAATACTTGTAAATTAGTGTTAACAACCAAGTCAAAACCATATATATGAACTTATTTTAAATCACTTAACTAGTTGAGTTATGTCCCGAGGGAGTGAATTGCAAATATAATACTATGACATGGTCGACTTCTTAATGTGAGGGAATATTTCAGTCATGCAGGATAGTTTTATACTCAATTTTTATCTTCTTCAATTTTATTTTTATTTCATTTATATTTATATAAAAAAAATGGTGAATGTAAAACATTAAGAAAAAAAATTGTTTACTCTGTTGATTTTGGTTGTTGTTTAATTTTGGGAAAAGACCCTCCAAGGCTACAAGCTAACCTACATAAACCATAAACGCACAATTCCTGGATGATAGCGAAGGGGCTTTTTTGGTAATCTGCGAGAATCTTGGTTATTTTTGGAAGGATTGTAAGAATTGGGGTCCATTTGGCAATAAAATAAACCCGTGGAGCATCCTGATACGGGAAGTTTATCGTTGCACGGCTTTGCGTACCAGCCCACCAACTTTTGTAAAATTCGTAAACTGCTTCATTTTGGATTTTAACGTTTTATCCTTAAATGTATTATGTTACAACTTACAACCCAATACTAACATTATTACTTAAATAATTTAATCACTTCTTTTATATGATATTATTGTGTTAATATTTTGCATCCAAGCTAAAAAATTAATCACTTGGTCGGGATTGTCCCTATAATATATATATATATATATATATATATATATAAAATGTTTGGTAAATTCAATCTTTACAATATCATACATTGTAAATGCATTTCATTATTATTTTTTTTCTTAACCATATCACACTAGCTAATAGAATTGAAGAGGAAGACACATATCAAGTTGTTATCAATAAATAAGTCTACTACAAAATCTAAAAAAGTGCAATTGAAAAAACCACAAGTTAAGTCTACCTTATGACAAACATTAAATTTAGTGCATACATCTATTACATAAAAATCCACAATACTTGTGGGTCTATTACAAATAACCATGGCTAGAGAAACATGGTTATGTCACGATAATGTTATGACCAACATGGATATTTAAAAAATGACTAAAAATAGAACGACAAATATAAAACTAGGACAGAAAATGATTTAACACTTAAAACTGAATAGATCAAAATGACTTTGTATTTAACGTTATTTTAAATGAATTTTGTTGATATATAGAAGACAAAAAATAGTCATATCACAATAATATTAAAACAAAAAGGATATATGTTTAAAATGAAAACTAAAAACCCACTAATATCTATAAATTTATGACAAAAAAAAAAAATTAATTCGGACACAAAATATGTTAACAAGCATCAAACCCATAAAATTGTTGTCATGAGGCATTTTATTGTTCCGGTAGTTAATAACATCATGCAAGGAATGCCAAACAGATAATCCTGTTAAAAATATTTTTTAAACAACAATATTTTTGACACGTGTTATATAAGAAAAAGTAAAAGACAAAAGGATATGGAAAGGCAAGGACGTAGCGTTGACCAACCAATCCAACAAGGATTACAGCACAAGAATTTGATAATTTATGGGCCCCACTCTGTTTTTCACTTGGTATCATGTGAGTACGTGAATGGACGGTGAACTTGTTTAGACTACAGTCAACTGAAAACAAAAGATGCTCCGTAACGATGAAGCAACGGTCGCTTATGTGAAAACTGAAAAAGGGATTAAGACGTTTAATTTGGAGATGAGTTTTACCAATTTAGTATGAAATTACGAGGGACTCCCTTATCGGTATTTGTTACGTTACAAAGTGAAGTGATTTTCTTTTTGTTTCTTAATTATCTATGAATTGATTTTTGTTTTTTAATAAAAAATAATAGGTGGGACTTGGCATTAGTGTCTTTCGTTAATTCTTATTACCCAATAGACGTCGACATACTCATTCTCAATTGCCTTCCAAATCTCCGGTGACGCATTTGTATATTCTTTCCACCGCTTATTCTGGTGTATGGCCATCTTAGCGAGAGCATTTGTCACCTAATTTGTTCTCGGTAAACATGTATGACTAAGATCACCCATTCCTTTCTTCATATATTTGTCTCACATAATTTCCAAATTGAATTATATTATTACAATTAAAATAAATACACAAAATAATAATTATAATAATTATCATTATTACAACAATATCATCATTATATTGTATATTTATGATATAAGTCATTCACTTGTTCAAGGCATTTCAAGGTTACGCAAGTCACAACAAAAATGAAGAGCCAAATAGAAGGATCGTATTTTCTTAGAATTAATCTCGATGATATTTATAATATTATAAACAAATGTTGATCATCTTCCTATACACAAAAATTAGTTTTTATTTTTATTAGACAAATATACTCGTATGTAATAGTTCACAAACCACATAAGAAAAGTAAATTACACTAAGAATACCTTGTGAGATGAGCTCAACCGAGATGGAGAAATTAGTAATTTTGAAGGTATTATAGATGATGATAATTTATTAATTGTGTCACAATTACTTGTGCAGGTGACATTGGCGACAAATATATACATAAATGTCGTAAGTGAGAATTTATTAAAAGTTAGAAGTACAAGTAAAGCAATCTATTGCCCATCCCTTAATAATTTTTTGTTTTTCTAGTTTATTATGCTTTCACACAAACTTTGCCCTAAAAATATCCTTAAATATATGTACTTGAAGGCTTGAAGCCACCCATGATAGTATCATGTAGTCAACTGTGGTTGATTCCCCTAATAAAAACTACAATAATGTTATTTTTCAATGTTAACTTTACTTCTTAAATCATAATGTTCACTTCTTAATTATGCATGTGATAATAATAATAAAAAAATTTGATACATTAGATTTCGCAGCTTACGTTATACTAATCATAAACCCTGTCAAGGGCACTGAATGAGGTAAATCATGAATTGCCTAATCAATCCTCATATTTCACCCTTACCTGTACACTCTATACGCACAATGAGCTTTCATTGCCTTTGATAAATTTTTTGGACCTTGGGTGGTAACAAAAAAAAATTTGACATCAGAAAAGATGAATGCGTGGGTGGACTATGATTCTCATTATAGATAGTTACGAGTTCAATTATACTATAACCAATTGTATTTATCATAATCACATATGAGCCAAAGAACATGAGGAGTAGGTTCGAGCCTCAGTAAAGACGGTTGTTGTCCCTTTGTGTTTCAGAAGGTTAAGAAAGTAGTTATGAACATATAATATATCGTAACTATTGGTATTTGACTATATTCAGTTGCCCTGTTTCTGCAATGTGGCCTCGTGTTGCACATGCAAAGCTCTTTTATCCATGTCTGGTCAATACTCGCGCGCGCAAACAGTATGGAAACAAGGAAAAATCATTGAAGGCAACACTATTTCACTCCACTCCCAATAGTTGCTGATAATCACACCATGTCCCCTTGTATATTACAATTTACAAGTTCAGCAATTACAGGGGTGAAAATGAAAATATTATAAATTACATATGTGAAGCAGATACTATAGATAGACTAATATGAATTTCACCCGAGTCATACTTACAGAGTTTGATTCTTATTCAAAATAAAGTTTGGTGCATGAGTCTTTAATATGGCACACTATATACAATTATTTTAAATTCACAGCACTATTCTGATGGTCTGCACTAAGTAAATTCCGCTATTTTTAAATATCTCATAAACTACACATGATATGTAAACTGCACTATGAAGATTCTATGCAATATGCTTAATCGAGAAGTTGTTGGTAAAAATCAAATTCATATTTTTTTTTTGCTATGAAAATCATACTTTACCCACCTTCTTATAAAAAGCAAAGGTGTCCTAGAAAATGGAAGAAGGAAATTGGAACCAGCTTGCCTCCTTGGTTTCACTTAAAAGAGGAAATTTCAGACACTTAAAATTGCACAATTTTGAAAGACAACACAATCCTCACGTTTAGTTCATTAATTAGGGTAGCCTAATATGGGTTTAGTTTAGGCTTTAGCACCTGTTAATATAGGCAGACTGGTAATATGTCGCTGCCTATGTCCCATGAATAACTAGGAATACTTGCTATAAATACAGCTTAATTAATTGGTCATGACAAGCTTAATTAGCTGTTTTTGAAACGTATTTACGTTAAAAACTTCTATAAAAATATTTTCTGACCATTTTTAAAATTTAAAAAGTTTCAAATAAAAAAAACGTATATATAGGGAAGAAAATAAAAGTTAGGAAAGAGGAAAAGAAAAGTATGTAGGAGGGGAAGTGGTTATGATAAAAGAGAAAGGTCTTTTTGAGGTGAAGGTGAGCGATTGGTCAACACTAAAGTAAAGAAGATATACTGAAGAAGATGATGAGAAGATGTGTATAGTATTCTCTGGATAAGCAAACTTTGTTGTTGCTGTCCACGTCTTCTCTTCTCCCTCAAGCAATGCAATTCCATTACGGATCGGATTACTATTTTATTATATATGAACATACACACATCCCCTTACCCACCATAATAATTATTATTATAATCAGCTAGCTCGAAAATGGTCGACAAATAGGTGAAGTACGATTCTCATATATATTAGAAAATCACGAGTTGATTCTTGTTAACATTCTCTCGGTCAAACTTATTGCAGGTTGTTAAACATGTGTTAAGTTTGTCCAATACACAGGCTTGAATACTGACAAGAAATTATAATAATATAAATTTATATGATATACATAATTGATACATTTTGTACTGAATACAACTATGAATTATGTATGTTATTTGAACTGTATCAAACATTATAAACAACTATCTTTTCAATATCCAATACAAGCATACATGTCATTGAAAGATTGTATTTAACGATTGTTACTAATCGAGACCTTAATAATCATAATATTTATTAGTTTGAACCTTATTTTGTTATTACTTTGATTAGTTGATTGCACAATTGTCCCCCTCGTGCACGAGAGGCGTATTAGTTAAGGTTTTGTGGATCCAAAATCGTATCCTCTGTTTGACCATTCAACTATGGGGTTGCCATGTCCCTCAAGTAAAGTCTGCACCTCATCCATCGATTAGGATGGCTTCAACCAAAATATTATTATACATAATAACTACTATATGGAATTTTATCCACGCATATTCGTTCATGATGTTTTTCATTGCTCCAAGAGATTTTTGGTACATTTAAAAGGTTTGTAATCTTGATTATCTACTTTTTTTTTTTTTTTTTTTTTTTTTTTTTTTTTTTGGTGAAAGATTAAATTGTTAGATGCTCTTCAGTGATCTCATATTATAATTTATACTCCGTAATAACTTTGGTACAATTTAAATTGTTTAACAAAATTTGAAATTCTTTACCTACCAAAGGGTTTATTAGTGAGTTAAGTTACTCAATACTTCACTAGTTTTACAAGTTTCTTAAGCCCTCGTGAAGTAACCAATAGCCTTGTGGTCAAACAGCATAGCTATGGCCCTCCCAAGTGAGAGGTAATCCCAAAAATAAAGACCTCATGAAATACGAAAGAAAATCACCCAATGACCCACCATTACGAAATTATTTGCAAGTCCAGTGGGCCTCGCAAATGGATATACATGGGCCCAACATTTGGCGAATAAAACGGGCTAAAATGGGCTTAGTCTCATAGACTAATCGACCTCTAAATCTAATGAGGTAGAGGATAGGTTGAGGATTTATAGGCCCACCTCGCCTTGCCAAACTGGAGGCATGGTGAGTTGGCAATATTAATAATAATGTAAATTAATTTACTCTCTATTTAAATTTTAAATTGTATATCAATTTTATTTAGTATTATTTAGACTCATTTAATTTTTTTTTTTGAGTACGATTGATTCTATTACAAGATAGTATCTTTACTATTTTTATCTGATACAGTCCAAAATGCGTATTGTACAATTGTAGAAAGATTTACAAACACTCATCAATAATAATGTTTATAAAATCACATGCCGTAATCAAGAATAAACGCCGTTAAATCCACGGAAGCCCTGGGGAAAGCGGCAAAATGGGAAGCTGACGCCAATAAAAAACGAAAAGATCACGGAAGATGAAGCCGGTGACGCAACCGCGAGGGCCCCACGCCCCCCTCCCAGAATCTGGCGCGTGGACGACAGACTGAGTGAAAACACGACATTTGTCTCGCCACCTCTCACTCTCACCCGCCAACTCTGCACCCAACCTTTTCAAACAATCTTTTCTTTAAACATAAACATAAAATATCGTTGTCGGAAAATATTATCTTAACACTGGTAGTTTTGAATTTCTTGCTTTTTTTCATCTGAACCTACTACCCTGTTTCTCTCTCCAACAAAACTGCCACCTTTCATGTAGAGAGAGATAGATGAAGTTGAAGGAATAAAGAGAAGGAAATATGGAGACAAAAGGCGGGAAGATGATGATGAGTTATAAAGGGTGTGGGTATGAATATTCTTTCAAGATTCTGTTGATAGGAGATTCTGGTGTGGGCAAGAGTAGTCTGCTTCTCAGCTTCATTTCTCATCACTGTCCTCTCCAAAATCCCTCCCCCACCATTGGTAACCACTCAAATACTTGCAGATTTTAATTCTGAGATTATATTAATTTTTTGATATATAGCTTCATATATATACTCTATGAACTTTGATCAATTGTTTAAAAATAATGCGTTGATTTTTAAGAATTATAGTTCTTGGGATATCTAGAGACTAGAGAGCAGTATCTATGTGCTGTGTAATTTGTTTGTGTGTTTTTAGACGTACAGTGAAAGTTGTTGATTATTGCTTTAAATTTAAGGGAGATGCTGAGTCCTTTTGAATTTTGATGGTTGGTAGGACTAATTAAATTGGTTTACTTGTTGTGTTAGATATTAGAATAATGTTGATTAGGAGAGGTTGTTTAGTTAGTCAACATAACAAAAAACTTGCCCATGAGCTCTTACTAGGTTATATTTAATGTGGTGGACCGTTGAGTCACTGTGATTATATTTCAATTATACTGTCTTAGTTGAGGAGTGGGTGTGGGCCCGATGGACGGCTGAGTCATCATAATTATGCTTTTATTATCCTGGAGTGTGTGTGGGCCCGCGGACAGCTGAGTCACTATGATTATACTTCCATTATCCTGTCTAGTTGAGGAGTGGGTGTGGGCCATTGGGGCCAGGAGATTTTGCCTTTAACATAACAAAAAGTTAAGACTTTGATTCTTTCCATACAAAATCATTGAGGTTGAGTGGTCTATTGACTTTCTTGATTTGAGCCGGTCAGCTATGGACAATCTAGGTTGGTTTATCTCTAGGTGGTCTTTTGCGAGTTAGAGCATAAGGCGAGTTATCCAGTGCATGTCGTAGTTTAACTTTGCCCATGTTTAGGTGTGGACTTCAAGATCCGGGTGCTAACCATTGGTGGGAAAAGATTGAAGTTGACAATTTGGGATACAGGTGAGTAATATATTATATATGAAACCATTAATATTGGCTCAACAGTGGTATCCCATTTAGTTGTTTTGTCACTGGCCTGCATATATATGCAGGTGGACAGGAGAGGTTTGGGACATTGATAAGCTCTTATTATAGAGGGGCACATGGAATTATACTTGGTAAGCCAACACCATCATTTCTACTCAATTCCAGACAACTTTCTTAATTCCCACAACTTTGTCATCACACTTTCCTACAACATATGACCCATGTTCTATGTCTGCTCTTGACCCAACTTCTCTGCTTTTGATTGCTTGTTTTAGTTTATGATGTCACGAGGCGGGACACCTTTACAAACTTGTCGAAAATCTGGGGGAAGGAGATAGAGCGTTACTCGACAAATCCAGAGTGCATCAAGATGCTAGTTGGAAACAAAGTTGACAGGGTGAGTTGAATTGGATTGCTTATCGTACGTGATCATCAATCTCGGATGGTTGGTGTATCAGTATATGTAATTATGTATCGTACGTTTAGTTAATGACATATCGGGTTTTCAGGATAACGAAAGGGCTGTGAGTAGAGAGGAAGGAATGGCGTTTGCACAGAAACACAAATGTCTGTTTCTTGAATGTAGTGCTAAGACCAGAGAAAATGTGCCCCAGTGTTTTCGAGATCTTACTCTCAAGGTACACTATATAGCACCATTCAGCACCCGATTTTTTCTTAGAAATGTCTGCCAATCGGTTTAGTTTAAACTTTCGTTTTTTGGTGACAGATACTAGAGGTGCCAAGCTTGGTAGAGAAAGGATCCAATGTTGTGAAGAACCAAATTTTGAAACAAAAGGAAATCGATGAACACAAAAGCAAATGTTGCACGTGATTCGACTTTAATGTGTAATGCAGACTACTACTGTTTAGAAGTGTGGATCTGTTGTTGAGAGGAAAGCAAAATGATCCTCCATTTTTGCTGGGGAAGAAGATACATCTAAAGAAGACAGGCTAGCTTTTGAGCTTGGATAGATGTTCAAATCTGATCTGTTTCTCTTCTGAAACATCATGGGAACTGAGATTATGTCAGGGAACAGAGATCATATTTGTGTACATTTTTTATTGTTCGATTTCTTTAATGTTCAGAACACATAAAATAGATGACTACAGCTTATATCATCAGGAGATACAATACTGGTTTGAATCAAAACAGTTTTCATGGCTGAATATTTTGTGCCAATACAAGTAGAAATGAAACAGATAGGCATAGCAATATGCATGCTTCAGCTGGCAAGCATTTGAATGCTAGCAAAAATTCTTTTTCTTTGCAGCGCGCACAAAATTTGACTCTTACTCGAAGAGAAAGTTTAGTCAATCATTAGACTTTATAATTGCATTTTAACCTCAAAATTTGACTCTTACTCACGAAAATTTAGTCAATCATTAGACTTTACAGTTGCAATAATCGTCCACTTACCAGCTTATGTTGCAAGGTTCTCCTGCTTTATTTGATGTTAGCAGTTCTTAGGTTTATTGTTAAAGACAAGAACTTTGTTGGTGGGTTTATCATTAACCATGGAAAATACTAGGATGATTTGAAACAATCAAAGCCACATACACACAGATTCTTGATTGTTTACAATGTCTGGGAGGAGTTAACTAGGCCGGCCTTTCAAGCTGGCAAAAAGACTGCAATGTCTGTATAGTATATCTATCTCTCAGACTTCTTCTTGCCGGCCACACACATTGTGCTGTTATTTCCTTCTCTACTACTCCAAACTTGGCTCTTTCTATTTGTCCACGACTATCGGTTTAGACATTTAGTTGAAACAGAACAAAGCTCGGAATCAATTCTGTTCGTCTTCATTGATAGGCTGCACTGTATATATATTGTATTGCATTGCATTGTCAACTACATGGGAGAAAATTAAAGCTCAGGATCAATGGCGCTTTGCAGTGCTTGTGGGTGGCTAGTTCTGAGTCTGATTGTGGCTGTCTTAGCTCAAGTGAATTGCATTGATATCTATTACCAGTGGAGAGTTGCCTTAGACTACCTTGTGGATCCTCTTGGAGGTTCTAAGCCTGTAAGTTAATTGATCAAATTAGTTATTATCTCATTTACTTGAACACCACAATCACTGTTCTAAAATTTGAACTGAATAATGAGTGCAGGTCATCACCATAAATGGGATGTTTCCAGGCCCCCTGATCAATTCCACAACTAATGATGTTGTTCATGTCAACGTCTTCAACGATATGAATGAGCCTATGCTCATAACATGGTACGTTTTATGTATGAATTGAAGGGAATTGATCTCGAGATCTCTTAATGAACATTAATTGCAGGATTTGCAGCAAACTTAGTACTAGGATGTTTCTGTTCTGAATATTTAAGACTACTGATTGTCTGTCTGATATCATGGTTTTTGAAGGAATGGGATACAGCAGAGGCTAAACTCATGGCAGGATGGAGTATCTGGAACCAATTGCCCCATTGAGGCTGGCACAAACTGGACTTATGTTTTCCAGACCAAAGATCAGATTGGGACTTACACCTATTTCCCTTCCATCCTTATGCAGAAGGTGGCGGGAGGATATGGGCCGATTCGTGTCAACAACCGTGATGTGATTCTTGTCCCCTTCCCGAAACCAGAAGCCGAGTTTGATCTTCTCATCGGGGACTGGTTCCGGGATGATCACAAGGTAACTATGCGCTTGTGCACACTCACACATACACAGTAATCTTTGTATACTTGCAGCTTCATCTGTCTGCATTTTCTGGTGCTTCACAGCTTCTTAGGATTTACTCAAGATTCAAGTCCTCCAACTCTTATCTTGACGAGCCTGACGCGATTCTGATCAATGGCAAAGGATCTGCAGACCCGGAATCTCTCACTGTCACAAAAGGTACAAAAAGATGCAGCAGAAAACAATCTCTGAACTTGTAATAATCTGGAGAACACAAGAAAAGCACATTGTCCTGATACCCACATGGGCAGCTCAATTGTTTTCTGGGGTATCCTGTGTGCAAAAACACATAACCGAGCCCTAAAAGCTAACGTGGAATTACACTTAATGTGGTGCGTTCTTTATGAACACAGTCACACATGAGTCCTCCAACCTAGTGAGTCACAATCACTATGATTTACTCTTCCACTATCATATAATTGAGCCCTGACAGCTCATATGGAATTACACTTAATGTGGTGAGTTCTTTATGAACATCAATCCTCCCACCTAGTGAGTCACAATCATCATGGCCAGTATCTTGTCGGGCTAGAGAGTAGGCCCTACGGACAAGTGAATTGGGCTTCTTGTGAGCACCAGACATTAGTCGCCCAACCAAGAGTCCTAATTGCAATTTATCCTCCACTGTATTGTCGGGCCAGAGTGTTGGGTGGGTTGAGCGAATTGGCCTTTTGTGGGCTAACAACTGTTGAAATTCTATTATGGGAATGATGATTGCAGGGAAGACATATCGGCTAAGGATATCAAACGTTGGGAGTGTGTTCAGCTTCAATTTCAGAATCCAGAACCATAAAATGGTGGTGGTGGAAACAGAAGGCTCTTACACCAACCAGATAACTTTAGACTCCCTGGACGTGCACGTTGGACAGTCATACTCAGTTCTTGTTTCTGCTGATCAAGAGGATACAGATTACTACATTGTAGCTGCTCCTAAGCTGCACGAAGCCAACGAAACCAGCCCTCTCATCGCGAAAGGGATACTTCATTACGCCGATTCCGCCGCCACACAGCCCGCCGGACCTTTGCCGGAAGGCCCTGACCCCTTTGATCTCCAGTTTTCAATCAACCAAGCAAAATCTATCAGGTAATTAAGCATTAGTTTCCATTATAGTCAAGATGAAGATGTGTTGGGCTGAGGCCAGAAAAATCAAGTCCACCACCAGGTGACTAGGAAATATTTTTGTGTGGACCAGTATAAAAATAATGTACATTTAGTATAAAAATAATGTACATTATTTTTAGGGGAGGTATATTTTTGTGTACTGGATGTACATTATATTTTATAATGTACATTTAGTACACAAATAATGTATATTTAGTATATTAAAAATGTATTTTATAGTCTACATAGCGCTACGTGGACCATGATCCACACAATAATTTGTCGGAATTTTTTAACTGAGGCTGAAGGGCAGTTCAACATTCTGTCTTTTAAAAATGTGACTAGATCAGAGCTATCAAGGTAAGTTGGTAGGTCATGTCCACCAAAATCCGCCCTTTTGGTAGGGCAGGCTAAAAAGCCCATCAAAAAGTTGGGCAGAACGAACTTTAGAAATTAGAGCTCATCTCACCTTTTTGACAAGGCGGGAATAGCTAACTCGGCGAGTTTTGACAGCTCTAAATGTGACCTCTCTAGGGGATGTTAATTAAGTGATGGTGAATGTGATATAGGTGGAACTTGACGGCCGGAGCTGCGAGGCCTAATCCACAAGGGACGTTCAACGTGACCAACATTACACTGTCGCAGACCTTCGTCCTCCATGGCTCCAAGGGCGAAATCCGAGGAACCCCGCGCTACCTAGTCAACAACGTCTCGTATCTAACACCAGACACCCCATTGAAGCTGGCCGATTACTTCGTCAACGGCGCCGGCGTCTACAAACTCGATGAGTTCCCAACTCACTCCGTGAAAGACGCTGCGGATTACGGCGTCTCCGTCGTCTCCGGCACCCATAAAGGCTGGCTGGAAATCATTTTCCATAATGACCTCGCTGTCATGGATTCTTGGCACTTGGATGGCTTTGGCATGCACGTCGTAGGGTAATTAAGCTTAGCTTATTATATATTATTGTCTTGAATTGAATCATATGATGACGATTTAGCTGTAATTATTATTCAGTACCGTTAGACTATATTTATATCTAATATTTAATTGTAATTGTTGTGATTTTTAGATATGGAGACGGAGAATGGACGCCGGCGGCGCGTGAGACGTACAATTTGTACGATCCGGTGGTTAGGTCGACGGTGCAAGTGTACCCGGGAGGATGGACGGCGGTGTATGTGTTCCTGGACAATCCAGGAATGTGGAACTTGAGATCACAACATGTTAAACATTGGTACTTAGGACAACAACTCTACATTAGAGTTCACGACGATGATCCCAATCCGGCCAAGGAGAAGCCACCTCCGACCAACCTCCTCCTTTGTGGTTAGCTCCATTCCTTTTAACTTTTCTTTAGTAGCGTCAATGTGGGCTGGCCCACCCCATTGACTGTTAAAATTTTTGCCTGCCAGCCTGCGAAGCGCGTAAGCTAGAATTATTCAACCCTACCCGTAAGGGCAGCTCAAGTGGTAAGAGAGTTACACCTGCAGCCGAGAGGTCGTGGGTTCGAATCTCAAGCCCTTGAGTTTGAACCGGTCAGCTATGGGTAACCTAGGCTGGTTTACCTCCTTGTGGCCCTTTACCGGCTATGGTCACAGGGCGAGGGCTTTACTCACATACTCACACAGTGAGGAGTGGGGTTTACCTCGTTAATCAAAAAAAAAAAAAAATAGAATTATTCAACCCTAGGCAGATTCTCAGACCCTGTGGACCATCTTCGACCCTAACTGCCTTATTGCGGAGCAGTTTATGCTGGCTCGCGGGTTTCAGCCACTTTGACACCTCTACTTTTCTTCAAATTTGAATCAACTTAATTATTTCTTTTTATCTAATTTTTGGTCACAATACTTCTTTTTTGGCAGGAATATTTGCAACTTCACCTACACCCGCTCCCGCTCCTCAAGCAGGAGGCTGATTATATACTTTGGGATACTAATTATGAGTTTGCATAGTTAAAAAAAAAATAGTATACAATTTTATCATTGTGCTATAATATAATTGTCCTCCATAATTTATAAATAATGTTCAGTGTATCAACTATCAAAGATGATAATTTTATAATCTTTATTCTTCCTTGATCAACATCAAGATCAAGTTTCATGTAACGTATCATGCATGGTTGAAAACTTTATTTATTTACATTTTTGTATAGTTTTTTGGTTGGTCGCAAAGACATGGATGGTGATAGCGAAATTTTCGCGTTTAAATATAGGAGTTCAATTTTCAACTTCAAATCAATGTTACGTTCCGTATAATCATGTTTGATGAATTACTACGTAAGTAACTATGTACGCTAAAATTTGAAAATGACAATTAAGGCTAATTAACGATACTGCAGGCAGGTAGTGCCAAATATAAACTGCGTACTCAGCTCGCTAATACATTATAAGTGTTTAAACGTAAAGATAAGAATGTACAATTTTTCTTTTAAAAGAAAAAGAATATACTGATTATAAAATTCTAAGTTTACAATCGAGGTTAAAAGTCCCACTTCAAAGAAAACTGTACCAACTAAAAGTGACGTAGAAGTCCCACTTCGAAGAAAACTGTACTAACTAAAAGTGACTACAAGACTAAGTGAACTATTCTCCCATAACTTAAAAGACTAAAAACTGTCTTTTTTTTTTTTTTTTTAATTTATAAATTCAAAAGCTGAATAAATATAAATGACAAGAAAATATTATAAAGAAAATATCTATGCAATTAATACATGAAATTTAAAACAAAATATCTATACGCTTTATAATGTTAACGTTCGGAGTAACTTTTTAAGTCATAATAGCACTGGTTTTTTTTTAATCTTAAAAAAAAAAGAGATAAGAACCATTCAATTAAATTTGAAAATTAAAGAAAAAAACTGAAAATTTTTGGGTGTTTAAAAATGTTTTGAATAGTTCTAACGATTTATTATCGATCAGTTATTTTACTCATAATAAATTGCCATTGTATAAATCAGAAGGTTACGAAAAGGATGAAGACAATAGCCTAGCTAGTATCGTTCCAGCCTATGCTTAGTTAATATCAAGAAACGCCGTTTAAACTATGCTTCGCTTAAACAACAATGATAAAATAAAATAAAATTTTTAAAATTATAATCAATACCTATGCTTATAATATCGTACTCGTTCAATAATGGTAAACAGACACAAAACACCAACTAAGTTAATCAGATTTTTTACTTGATTATTATTATGTTTTAAATTTGACTTTCCGTGGAAGCGGTTTGTTTACGTAGTGCACAACTCAAACTCGAACTTCAAACCTTTTTTTTTTTTTTTTTTTAATACTACCGACTTTCAAACACAAAGAGTTAATATTGCATTTAAACTCACAACCTCCAATACGAGGAAGTAACTTAGTGTTACAGGACCAGAAGGTTTTGGCTTAAAATTTCAAACTTAGTTTTCCAAGTAATTATGCTATAAATGGTTAAGATGATACCAACTACAAATATAATACATAGATACAAACAAGTAGAGCGTGAAGATTGTTACATATATCTCTAAAGTTGATTCATTCTCAGGCGGCAGCCAGTTTAGGCCAATCTAAGCTGTGTTTTACAAGAACAGAATTAATTAGCGTTTCCGACAACATTTGTATCGGCAACCAAACAACGTCGTAACATCCATCTTTCTGAAGACCGTCTGGTCTGGTCTGTTTCGTATTCATCGGAGAATTTACAAACTAAAATCGCCGGCTGGCGGCGCCGGAAAATGAAGGCGGTGGCAAGCTTCATCTCCTCCTCGGCCCCTCGTCTTCTTTTTCTTCTTCTTCTTGTGGGCATTGTTGCAGAGGGAGAAGACATTTTTGTGGATTGGCACGTCGCGCTTAACACCACCATCAAACCTGTTTCTGTGGATCAGCCGGTACACAATTTCTTCGTTTCTTCAAATTTATATATAAAAGTTTTTGAATTGGTTGAATCTATATGATTATGGTTATTATATATAGGTGATTACTATCAATGATGAGTTCCCTGGACCTCTACTCAATGCCACAACCAATGACATGGTTCATGTTAATGTCTTCAACCACATGGATTCTGAGCCACTTCTAATTACTTGGTATTTTACCTTAACCTTAGCTTCCCCTAACTTTATTCTTTATTTTAATTTCAATTACAAAATTGCATTTGCATTTGCATTAACAGTCTACTTACAAATTTACTTAAACTACTAACTAAGTCCTGAGTTTACTGTTTTCAACTCTTTCAATTTATATTACGAACTGATACTACATTTTAACAGAGTTAATAATAGTACTGAAAAAAAAATTATATTTTTTTGGGCCGGGCGTGCAGGAATGGAATACAGCAAAGGCTAAATTCATGGCAGGACGGAGTGTCGGGCACAAACTGCCCGATCCAGCCCGGAAAGAATTGGACTTACGTCTTTCAAATCAAGGATCAGATTGGGAGCTTCTTCTATTTTCCCTCCATCAACTTTCAGAAAGCCGGCGGTGGGTTCGGGCCCATTCGGATCAACAATCGGGCTGTCATTACTGTGCCCTTCCCTAAACCGGATGCCGAATATGATCTCCTCATTGGGGATTGGTATAACCAAAGTTTTCAGGTATCTGTAACTTTTTATAACATCAAACATCGTGAATATGATTTTGTTATCTGTTTTTTAATTTTTAACTATTGGGATATAATTTTTCACTAGCCCACCTCTCGTGAATTAACAGTTATTATGAAAGATATATCATATATAATGAAAAAATTTAATCATTTAACTTTACTATAACAAGTGTGGAACAACTAACATTGATTGATAACATTTCTTATTTTGTTGTGCCAAATGATAGACAATTCGGAGGGAATTGGATTTGCCAGAGACAAGACCACCAAATATGATCCTTATGAATGGCAAAGGATCATACCTGGACTCAAAAGCAAAAACTCATGAATCCTTCACAGTCACTAAAGGTATATTGCAGAATTGTGAAGGGATAAATTACAGAATCGTGAAGGGATAAATTAAATCACGGTGACTTAGTAGCTTCTTAGACTGATTTGTCGTTGTTCTTGTGCAGGTAAAACCTATAGGTTTAGGATTTCAAATGTGGGAACAACATGGAGTGTGAACTTTAGGATTCAAGATCATAGAATGGATGTGGTTGAGACAGAAGGATCCTACGTTAACAAATTAACGGTTGATTCTCTTGACGTTCATGTTGGGCAATCATACTCCGTTATCGTCACGGCAGACCAAAACGTCGGCGATTATTATATTGTGGGCAGTGCAAAATTAGTTAACGTCACCAGTAACCGCTCTCTTGTTTCCGTTGGTGTTCTACACTACCACAACTCAACTACCCCTCCTAACGGGCCTCTACCTGCCGGGCCCGACCCGTTTGACATCAACTCCTCCGTCACCCAAACTAGATTAATCACGTAAATAATGTTCCACTAATTTTTTTTTTTAATACAACTGACTTTATTACATTATAATATCTGTTCTGAATTCTTAACAAAAATATTTTTTTGTACAGGTGGAATCTGACGGCCGGGGCAGCTAGGCCGAACCCACAAGGATCGTTCAATGTATCAAACGTGACGTTATCACAAAGCTTTATTCTTCTTGGATCCATGTCCAAGATCGATTCTCGTGTAATATACACGGTTAACAACGTCTCATATCTCACTCCAAGTACTCCGTTAAAGTTGGCGGATTACGCCTTGAACGGCGGCTCCGGCGTGTTTGAGCTGGATAAATATCCGGCCAACACTAGCCTGTCCAAGGCGGTGAACGGAACCTTTGTGGTTTCCGGCACACATAAAGGATGGCTAGAAATTGTGTTTAAGAATGATTTGGACAATGCCATGGACTCGTGGCATTTGGATGGATACGGGTTCTATGTTGTTGGGTAAGTATTAATTTCTGTGACTGATCGACTTAAACTAAGAAAGTCATAGACAACTTTTGTAGGTAGTCAAACTTTTGAGACCCTTGTGGTTACCTGACCCCTTTTATTATCTTTTCATATACAGGGTAGGTTTTGGAGAGTGGTCACCAGAATCACGACAAATGTATAACCGTTATGATCCGGTTGTGCGTTCTACTGTTCAGGTATATATTCATTAGACTAATGATAACATGTAACGTTATTTAGAGCAGAAAAAGGTCTTAATTAGCATGATATATATTGTGAGCATATATGCAGGTGTACCCTAAAGGATGGACAGCAGTTTATGTATACTTAGCCAATCCAGGGATGTGGAATTTGAGGTCACAACATTTGAAGAAATGGTACCTGGGCCAAGAGCTCTACATAAGAGTGTATGATCCTGATCCCAACCCTGCCAAAGAGAAACCTCCACCCCAAAATCTACTTTATTGTGGTCAGTTTAATTCTCAATAATGCATTTTCATTTTGGAAAGCTTTAAAGAAATTTATTTAAATTAATTTTTTTTACACCTTTCCCGCAGGAAAAGTACAACCACCACCATCTCCGCCACCATCTCCATCTACGCCTCAAACACCGCCACCAAATCCAAATATAGTGCCGCCGCCGGCACCCGTGCCAGACAGTGCAACAATGTCACAAATGCGATGGTAATTAATCATCTACTAATTGATATTTTCTTAACTCAAAATTTCTTTAATCATATGATAATCAAATTGTAAAAACTAATCTAATTGTATTTTCCATGGCGGCAGGTTTAACATTGGCGTAATACTTGTTCTCCTTATACTTTAAATGGAGGTGGCCGGAAATATCAGATATATCAGAGGGATAATCAAGTTTAAAATCTTGTTGTTACCAAGTCATGATCAACTCGACTGGGATCGCCCATTTTGATCTAAAGCTACCATACAGACAAGGACATTGTTATGATAATCATGGGTTAATGCCCTCCATCTTCCGTTTGTAAAACTATACATTTAATTTTAATGTTATTTCATATATTGTATGCCCAATGATACAGTATGATTATGGTTATGGTAATGCATGCTAATATGTTGCAATTACTATAATATTAATGAATGATTTAATATATTGAAGTAAATAGTACTGAAAGAAAAATATTGAAGTACAAATATGTTTCATATGATCTAAATTTAATTCTATAGGGACAACCTAATTAAGTTTGTCTTTGTAACCATAAGGTTACAAGTTTGTCTCTATCAGCAGACAATCTATACTAGTTTACATCTTTGTGATTGTTCGATGATTAGAGTCACAAGACAAGGTTTACACAGTACACACTTACCTCGTAATCCAAAAAAATAAATAAATTTGATGGTGAGGTCAAAGAGTGATCTTGTTGGTGAATGTTATCTCCGTGTAATCAATTTCATTACCAGCAGAATCTTCTGCGAGCTTCGCAAGCCTAAGCAGACTGCCAGTGGCAAGAATGTCCTTAGGGCTGATGTCATGCAAAGCCCTAGTGTAAAGACACCGGCATGCCGCGCGTGCGGCCTCCTGCAACTCCTTATTCTGGTGATTGGCCATCATACAATGCCCTAAGATCCTTAACGTCGGCTGTAGAAGCTCCCGCGAAAGAATTATCCTCCCTTTCTTTTTCTCTTCCTTGGAGATTGATGACCCCGCCGGCGCCGTGTTTTCTTCGTTTTCGCCGTTTTCTGTGATGAGTTTAATGTTTTTTCCGCTTTTGGAGGTTTCGCTGGGGTCGCAGCCTTTCTCGCCGGCCCAGATTTTGCAGAAATCGCAGAAATCGAGCTTGGATTGGAGGGGAATTTGGGAGATTTTGCTGTAGAATAATTCTAGGGCGACGCCGACGATTCTCGCGCGTTTTGTGGATCGGACGTTAGTGTAGGGCTCTAAACTGGAGGAAATAACGGCCAAAGCTAACTCCGTTGAGCTAGTCTTAGTGGTCTGTTTGGTTTCGTGGTAAATGCTTGAATGCGAGAGATCCGGGATTGTAACGGTAACGGCGTGGCCGTTACGCGCGACGGTTTCGTGGGCGTAAAGCGCTAAGAGGATGGCTTCGAAGCCGGCTAAGGGCTTGTGGAGGGCGACGCGTGAGAGATACACGCCGGCGATGATGGGGAGGAAACGGAGGACGACGAGGTGGAGATCGGGCTCGGAGGAGTGGAACGTGTCGTAGAGCCAGCGGCAGAGGTTGTTGTCGCCGGCGCTGGAGTCCGGCTGCCGGAGGAGGTCGGAGATTTGGGTCGCGATCTCGGAGTCATGGAGGAGGGAGAACGCCGGCGTCTCGGAGGAGGAGAGGGACGGCGGGACGTAGCGGACGATGGAGGCCAAGGCTTTGATGGCCGTGTTTGCCTTGGTGTAGGAATCGGACCATGAAATGTGTTGCTTAGCGGCCGGGGCGGGGGCGGCGCCTGTATCTTCAGAATCGAAAGACATTTGCGGCGGAGGAGGGCGGCGCGTGGAGATTGCAGGGTTAAGGATGCAAAATGAAAAATTTGGTGATGAGAAACAAAGTAGTAAAAATAGTTTTTACTTGTGAATGGAGAAAATTCAGGAGTAAATGGTGGATCTTTCAATTGCAGAGTAAATTTTTTTTTTCCAAAATAAAATATCCCTAATATTTAAGGTTACGATATTTTGATAGTTCCTACAAGTTAACTTTTGACGGTACTAATTGAAATAGACAATTTTAAAATTCATGGACCGAAATTAAAAGTACACCTATAATCAAGTAATAAAAATGCCAATTTTTCTTGTATATGCTGCTTGGTCCATTGGGCCTACATACTGTTCAGGCTTATTGTTCGGGTTATTAAATTATTCTATACCATCATTACGTATACTTGCATGGATTGGACCATCGACAATTTAATGAAACAAAGAGGATATTGCCGGCCGGCCTATTCACTCCTCCCCACCTATCATACTTCAACTTCAAGCTTTTGTCCCACAATTTCAAACTTACTAGTTCAACTAACTCTACTCTGTCCCGACCTTATTCATTTTGTTTCTGAATGCTTTAACAATTGTCATTTGCCTATGGGTTTTAATAACACCAATGTGGTATTAATTCCGAAGAAGAAAGAGCCGGAGAGGGTTTCGGACCTTCGTCCGATTGCACTTTGTAATGTTGCATACAAAGTATTGGCTAAGGTGATTGCGGTTCGGATGAAAATTGCACTAGACACTATCATTTCCCCGTCTCAGAGTGCTTTCGTCCCAGATAGACTGATCACGGATAATATCATTATTGCAGGGGAAGTTGGTCATTTTCTAAAAAGGAAACGTACTGGGAATGTAGGATGGGCTGCCCTAAAACTTGATATGGCAAAGGCGTACGATCGAATGGAATGGGATTTTTTAAAAGGTACGCTCATTGCTTTGGGCTTTTCTAGTACCTGGGTCAATCTTATTCAGTTGTGTGTGACTACGGTCACTTATAACATTCTGGTAAATGGCCAATCTGTGGGTACTGTCATTCCTACTCGAGGTATTCGTCAAGGAGACCCTCTCTCTCCTTATTTATTTATTATTTGTGCAGAAGTTTTATCTTTACTGTTACAACGGAAGGAAGCAAGAGGCAGTATTCATGGTGTCCGAGTGGCTAGAGGGGCTCCGTCGATCTCACATCTATTTTTTGCTGACGACAGTCTTCTATTTTTTAAAGCCACAGATAATGAAGCACAGGAGGTAAAGGATTGTCTAACGAGATATTGTAATGCTTCAGGGCAATTGGTTAATTATGCCAAGTCCAGCATAATGTTCAGCACCAACACAACGCATGAAATTAGCACACATGTGACTGATATTTTTAATGTGCAACAAACTGCCAATTTTGGTCGCTACCTTGGCTTGCCTTCTTTTCTAGGTCGCAATAAATCAGTTGTCTTCCGGTATATTGAGCAGAAAATCCGTGATCGTGTTAGTATGTGGCAGAAGCGTTTTTTGACAAGGGCCGGAAAAGAAATTCTTCTTAAGAGTGTTGCACAGGCTATGCCTATCTTCACGATGTCGGTTTTTCTTCTTCCATCTAGTGTTTGTGACAATATTGAGAAACTCATGAATCGGTTTTGGTGGAGTAAGGGTGCAAGCGAAATTAGGGGAGTTCATTGGCTTTCTTGGTCACGTTTGGCTATTCCCAAGAGTTGTGGAGGCATGGGCTTTAAGCGACTACGAGAATTTAATATAGCACTATTGGCGAAGCAAGGGTGGCGCATACTTACCAACCCTCAATCTTTGGTGAGCAGGCTACTAAAAGCTCGTTATTTTCCCACTGGTAATTTTTTTGAAGCTTCCCTTGGCAACAATCCAAGTTATATGTGGCGTAGCATACTAGCTGGAAAAACTGTTCTTCGGGAAGGCGTTGCACGCAGGGTAGGAGATGGAAAGGAAACTTTTGTATGGGATAGCCCTTGGTTAGCCGATTTGGATGACTCATTTATTCATACTGCATGTCCTGAACAACTGAAAGGAACCAGAGTCTATAATCTCATGGATGATGCAGGTGCATGGGATCATGATCTGCTAAGGGATTTATTTGATGAACATGATGTAGCAAGGATTCTGAAAACCCCTATCTCCCCAGATTTTGTGGACGAATGGTACTGGAAGGGGGATCTACGTGGCCAATACACAGTTAACCACGGTTATAACATTCAAGTGAAGGATCTGGTGCATCAAGAAAGTGCTTTGGCGTTCACTAAATGGAAACATCTTTGGAAGCTTCAAGTACCACCACACATTCGCAATTTTCTTTGGAGATGTGTACGTAATATACTACCTGTCAGAGATGTTCTTGGGGCTCGAGGAATGGCGGTCGACGGAGGTTGTTGTTTGTGTGAGACAGCAGCAGAAACCCTTAAGCATTTGTTCTATGAATGTCCAATGGTGACTCAGCTTTGGGTTGGTTTTGAGGCATTCTTAGATGACTCTTTTGTGCATGTGGTTGAGTGTTTCTTGTGTTCTGTTATCCCTTCCAACGCAATTGAAATGGCAGCACGTCTATGGTCTATTTGGTTAGCACGCAATGATAAACTGTGGAATGCCAAAGTATGGAGTTTGGATGATTTAAGGAGAAGTGTTGATTCCAGTGTTAGTTCTTGGCTTCAAGCTTATGTTCCATCATCTGATCCGGCACCTAATATTTCCATTAATGTAGTAAAAGAGTGGTGTGCTCCTCCGACCGGTTACTTAAAATGTAATGTTGATGCTTCTTTGGCTGGGTGTTTGTCTGGTTTTGGAGCTGTAATTCGCGATCATACAGGTCGTTTTGTGGCAGCTTATGGTGGTCAATTATGTTGTGAAAAGGATCCTTATCTTGCTGAGTCATTGGCTATCAAGGAAGCTCTATCCTGGCTCAAGAGGCGAAATTTAAATAATGTCATCGTGGAGTCAGATTGCTTAAATTTTTGTATTAATTTTAATTCTGTTTGTCGTGATCACTCTTATGTTGGTCTTATTATTAAGCAATGTCGGGTCATTGCTAGGGACATTGGGAACATTATTGTTCGCCATGTTAGGAGGTCAGCGAACCATGTAGCTCATGTGCTTGCACGGGCGACTGTTTCATCTTCTGTCCTCGGGGTGTGGGATCTTTCTCCGCCTGATTGTATTTCGACTTATTTCGATGCTTTAATATAAGTTTCGTCTGATTTTCAAAAAAAAAAAAACTCTACTCTGTCCCCTTTATTTTCATTCTCTTATGGACTTAATTAGACATTCAAGACAAATCAAGGATAATCGTCACAAAAAATCAGGGAATTCGTGACGCTCAAGTTGACCATAAAGATGTAAACTAGTGTAAGTATACTGGTATAGGTTACTTATAGTTGACCTACTCAAACCAAGAAGGATAGCTCCCAGCTCATGAGAAGTCAACTTTAAAACCTTGCGATTACCAAGTCAATTATCTGACTAACTTGCAACTAATAGATTAGTTGTGACAATGAGAAACTTAAGTGATTCATATACATAAAAAAAAAAAAAAAAAAACAAAGTTATACATTTTATGATCAGTTTTTCCCTTTAGTGTAATCATATTGAGATTTTGAAATGTGTGATCATGTATATATAATTCCTATTTTTCTTCTTCACTAGATTATTGATGATAGGCTTGAAGTTTCATAGCCCATAAATGTTGCTTAGTTAGGGTATATAATTTAAAATGTATAGGTATCTACATATAAGAGTACATGGATGCATGTCTTTTGATTGGACTTAAATTAGTATGTTTGATCAAGAAATGTATTCCCATACAGATATTTTGCTTTATAGCCACCATTTCATCCAATGAGACTATGAGAGGGTTTACTTTTGAAGCAATAACAATTTTTTTTTTAAAATTATTAAACCTAATTAAAAATTGCATGATAATGAAATAAAAGTAGTTCATGATGAATTGGATGCTATTTTAATGGCAGACAGAGGCCATGCATGGTAGGTGCACTTTGATGGAAAAGTAGGATATCTGGAATCTCTAAGATTGCTTCTTCAACTCATATTTATGCATAATCAACTTCACTTTAACATGATTGTGACCCTAAAGCAAAGGATAATTACAAATATTACTAACCACAACTTTACTTCCATTCCATTATTGTATTAAATTACACAAATCTCCCTCCTCAATCATCACCATCTTTAATTTATGAGAAAGCCCGTAGCGGTTGTTATCTGTAAATACGCTCTGGATGAGAAAGCCCGTAGTTGTTGTTATCCATAGATACGGTCAGGATGATGCTCACTTTGTGACCTTAGGGACTACAATGAGGTTTTTCATAAATCGACTCAAATCAAATTAACTATACGACTAACTTGATACATTATACAATAATAATATACAAATTTTCTCACTATACTTGATACATTATACAATAACATTAAGTTTATTATTAGGACATCGTATTAGAATGACAAATTGAATTGTACTGTTATATGTTAAGATTATGAGTCTTGAACAATTTTTCATCATTCTGAAAAATATTAATTGAAGTTCTCACCGACTCTAAGTTTTTCGTCCGATTAAATTAAATAAAGGCAAGAAAAAGGAATTTGTAAAATTAAAGGATTGAATTGATTTCCAAACCATAGTATTAGTGGGATTCATATATGGTTGAAGGAGAAACAAATCAAAAGGCCATTCATAATTAGGCCTTCTAAAGCTCTGTCTCTCTCCTAAAATTAGTAATGAAGGATGCTTAGTTTCTAAGACAAACCAATACTAATTAATCCTAAACAATCTCTTTTCTTTTTGGGTTTTTTTTTGGTTCTTCCTAATTGGATGCATGCATGATACCATCCACGTCATTCTGAGTAACTTTCCCAGAATGTTTTTAACAGTATGACAAGGATGGATATATGTATGCTTTCTGGTTAATATATATATAGTAATGATAATGGAGGCGAATTTAAGCACGCGCCGCTAGCTAGCAGAGATGATGTTGGTGGTCATCAATGGCGATATTTGGTTAAGGGCTTTTTGGTACTTTGAGGGAGATGGATAAGAGTCGCACGCGCCATTTGCCGGCCTCTTCTTGCTGAAATAACCCATGCCGCCGGTGGCGGCGGAGGAAGCGGCGGAAGGGGAAATTGTGACCGGCGGGATGTCGCCGGAGTTGAGCTGAGGCGGCGGGTGTTGCCACTCCGGCAGAGCTCCGGCGAGGAGGAGAGTTTGCAGTAACGGCCCTGCTTCCATCACCGCCTGCAAAAATTTCCCCTTCTCCGGCAACGGCATTTTCGGCGCAATTTTTTCCGTCACGTCAATACCCGCAAATTTCGGAGTATTCGCCGCCGGCGCCGGCGACGCCGTCTGCGGCGGCGTTGACGAGCGTTGACTGGCAGCAAGGTTGTTGTTTTCCTCAGAATCTGACGACTGATCTTCATTGCTCGCCGTCGCCGCCGCCGAAGAAGGCGGCTGGAGCTCCTCAATGCCGGCGCGTTGCCGCTGAATCTGCAGATTCACCTGCTGCCGGAGAAGCTGTTTCTCTAACCCTAACCTCCGGCATTCCTCCATAGCCTCATCCCTCTCCTTCACAATCCTCGCCAACAGATTCCTCAGCCGCACGATTTCTTCATCTTTCTTCGCAATCTCATCACGCGCACAAACAACTGTGTTCTCCAACTCCAACGTCGTATACAACAGAGAATGTTTGAGCTCCTCGATTCCCTGCACTCAAACCAACACATTAATTAACTTCAATTCTCATCAAAATCTCCAACTAACAACAATATTAACAAAGATAGATAGAATGAGATAAAGTTAATTACCTCTTCTTGGAAAAAGTAAGGCAAGACAAGAGGGCTACATTGGTCTTCCATGTCAAGTGTGTAAACTAAGTAGTGTTTGGTTGAAAGAAGCTAAAGAAGAGAACACACATCAAGAGAAATGTATTATTAGGTATGACTTGTGAGGCTATTGGTTACTCTCCCTACTTATAATGGGGTTTAAACTTTAAGGTGGGTAGCTTTTTTTTTTTTTTTTTTTTTTTAAAATTTAATTAAATAATAATTTTAGATTTTGATTTTTGAGAAAGCCCGCAATTGCTACTGACAATCACTATACATGGATCATGATTCACTTTATAAGATAGACTACTAACATATAGGTTCATTTTATGTGAAGGCTGGCCGCCTTGTGATTTTAACCGACAAATGACTATATAAAAGAGAGTAAATCAATCTAAGTTGTTCATAGCTAACGAGTTCAAATCAAGAAAGCTGTTAGATAGCTCTCAAAGTCAAATTTAAAATTTTATGATTATATTACTAAGTTAATTGTCTGACTAATTTAGTTGAATTGCTCTGAAGTTTTAGATTCTTTCCCTTATGGAAAGGGTAGTATGGTAAATTAAGTTGGGTGCAAGCTTTTTAGCAATAAAACTATATAAGATTCTTCATATTCTATTTAAAAAAAAAAAAAGATTCTTCATATTCGAGGGGTGGGGGGTGGGGGGTGGAATGTGAACTGCTGGACTAAAGTTGACGGCCGTAACGTCGTCTGAAATAGTGAGTCCCAACTTGTGTAAATTAAAATAATTAATCGTAACGTTGACGCGCACGGTTGAGTAAATATAACAGCTATATATCCTCGTCTTCGGTCTTCCCTAGTCGTTTTTTGCATTTATTTTGTTTTATTACACCGTATTATCTATTTTATAAAAATTCTACAATATTAAAATTAAAAATGTACTATTATTATAAATAGAAAAGAATAATGACATTTTTTTAAAAAATAGAATGTTAATTAATAATTTAAAAAAAGCATTATTTATAATATTTTTTCAATATTACACAATTTGTCTTATTTTATCTTGCTTGTAAATTAGGAAAACAAAAACGTAATCAATGATATTTTATTTTGTTTTTCTTTTTTCATTGGAAACTGATTATACACCCATAAATAGTAAACATCCCATGCGAAAAGAATGTACTGATTTTGCATAGTGAGTAAGGGTGTGTTTGGTTGGTGGGTTTATGCACTAAGGTATGGGTATCATGGTGATTGTTAATGTTTGGTTGATAGGTTTTTAAAATACTACTATGGGTTTGGAATACCCCATTAATAGGAAAATCCATACCCTAATGAAATAAGGGTTTCATTTCCCTTCATCATTTCTTACCCAACTATTAATAATCACTCATATTCCACCCTACTACCAAACATGCAAAATACTTTCACCAAAACCCATTATCCTTACCAAGTATTTGATACCCATACCGATTCCGATTCCCATGTGCGAACCAAACATACCCTAAAAGTCTACTCTTTGTTCTTCTAAATAAAAATCTACTCTTTGTTTTTTTTTTTTTTTTTTTTTTTTTTAGCAAAAGTCTACAATTTGTTAGTCACTTGGGCTATTATGATTTATTTTCTACAAATTGTCTGATTGGGGCGTGGGGGTACTTGGGTGGATAACTCACATTTTATTACAAGAATGTAGTGATTTTGGAGGTGTTTCTATATGATCTGTGTTTCAGCTCATCAATTACAATATTTTATTTTGTATAATTTCAACTTATATATATGGAATTATATATTGAAAGGGGGACTAATCAAATAAAAAAAAGCTTTTAGGTGTGGATGTTGGACGTGTACTTTTCAACATTATCAAGTGTTATGGCTTTCAATATCTCTAACCACAATTCATGTAAACACACCAATATGGCCTTAAAAAATGGTAATTTTTACATTTTTAAAATTTCATCAATTTGGTCCCTAAAAAGATTTAATTAACGAATTTTTAAACAATAATTCAAGGATCAAATTGGTTGAAATTAAAATTTAAGAACTACGACAATTTGGAAAGAATTGAGGAACCAAAATGTTAATTTCCCCTAAAATAATTGATACTCTTTTTGTTTAAATTGAAACATTTTTATGTATATTAACTATTAAGGCATATATAGTGTAAAATATGTGTTTAAAAATGATTAAGTTGTTCACACGTGATGAGTCTAGGCTTCTCCACCAGACCATGTCAATTGTGTCACAGGCAAGATCTAAAGAAATTCTCTACAATATAATCAGATCATCAACTGCATTCTTTGGGTACACTCAAAATATTCTTCTTTAAACCCCAAAAAAAAATACCTTATTGAGTGAAACATAATTTTCATACTATTATGAGTTCGTTTTTACATCAACAATGACTTAGTCCACTCAGATGTATAGGATTTTTTTAGTAAGATTTACCTTTCTGTGTAGTTTGTGCATTAGATAATAAAAAGAGAGAACACGTGGCCAGCTATACTCTTTGTACTTCGTCAATTTCCAGTTCATCAAATAAAAATCCATTCTTCATCTTCTTCTCTCTTGCGTATATTCACCCGGCCTATGGCATTGTGAGCTATTACACAAGATTGAGGTTCATCCCGTGAATACCCTCGAATACAACGAATAGTGAGTTCAGTTATATAACCCATCCATAAAAATGTGAAGAAATTTTAATTTTAAAAAATCTCAAAGTGTAGCTTGCAAATCTTGAATCTTGAGATATGTTTGGACTATAGTAATTAACTAATTAACAAAATATACCAATATCTAGTATGTATATATAAGTATATATGCACCCAACAACTAGTTTGCAAATGTTGAATTTCTGAGTGTTTTTTGGTTTGAGGCCACAAGACATTTTTTCTTAGGTTCACACTTTAGTACTAAGAACACCTGTGAGTGCAACAGTGATATTCAAAAATAAATAGCTCATTGACTTACGCATCTTCGAAAGTTCAGACTCAAGGTCCAATTTAAATTCACTTCTATTTATTGAAAATATATAACAAATAACTTTTTTTTTGAAAAAAAAAATAACTATTTAATTGTAATCAAATCAAACACACACATTAAACTAAACAGTTTGGTCAGAGTAAAAGACAGCTTATAAGCTTATTAGTAAATGGTAATGATGAAATGATTATACACCATTGATCCAAAGACTTTTTGCCCTTTTCATGTATATGCTATGGTTTTCCTTTTTGACTCCATAATATATATATATATATATATATATATATATATATATATATATATATATGAATGCACAAAAACTACCAACGAATGCACCCCAACTACTCCAGCTTCGTCAAAGGTCTCCATCCCGTAGTTGTGGTGCATTCATACAGTAGTTTGCACGTTCTCAACTAATATATAATTCTAAATCGGACCTTATATATAATATAATACTAAAATAGATGAATCAGATTAGCTTTCACTAATTATACTCACAAGAATAATCTTCTCCATATATATGCATGTGTGTGGACATGGAAACGAAAATTACAAATAAAATTTAATTGATGTTAACCACTCTTATTTGTTTTATTTGCCGCACAATGAAAGTGACCCCTTTTGACTGTTACGAGGTACAAGATCAAAATGTCTTCTAAAAAGGCTGTATGTGTGGGAATTATTACCAGACAATCTTTAGAATTTCACTTGTTTATTATATTCAATTTTTCATATAGAACTATGGTGTATAAATACTTTTTAAAATAACTTTGAAATGACTCTCTTTAGTTAGTATGCAATGTGATAATTAAACTAACATGATTGCACTTTCACAAATTATACTATAAGATCACGTCCTTGGAATATTTTCCGAAGACCGATTAGAAGAGTATCATGATTTCGGTGATATATGATTTGGTATAGTATTGTTAGTTTTAACAATATTAGTCCTGTTTAGTTTGTTAACTTTACACAAAAGCGAAGTTTACCTAGAACATATTCTTGGATATTGATTGCAGATTTTCTCTATTGTTAAAAAAAATAGTAATATAAGCTATTTTAGATCAAACTCAGTCAATTGAATATTAAATAATGCGTTTTATCTTGACCTAACTGGAAGTGAAATACATTTATATTTTAATTTGTATATGTTATTCTCAACCAGAATAATGTATTTCATAATTACAAACAAGATTTCAAAACTTTTGCACTACGTTAAACCTAAAATTAAGTCATAGAAAGTCAAAATATAATTATATAAAATTATTAAATTCTACCTAAATTACAAATTCATTACTAGAATTTAACCAAGTCTAGGATGCACGTAACATCAACACAACTTTTTTTTTTTGGTCGATGTTGCTGATGTTTTTCTCCTAGGAAACTTTCATTCACCCCAGTCTATACGAGAGATGAGGGAATTTTTTTTCCTTTTTTCTTTTTGGGTGGGGGATGGTGGAGGTATTGTGCTATTAATTTTTATTTTATTTTGTTGACGAGAAAACTCGTAGTTACTGTGTATGCATTAAATAAATTAAACCCAATTTTTGTTTGATAATCTGCAAATCCAATAGAAAAAGTAAATCTATATTTTTACTCGATAAAAAAAGTGTTAAAAAATTAAATTTGTGATATTCTGGTATAAAAATTATGTTTTACTTACTTGTTCACTTATTTTGGAATTTATTTAATTTTATTTTAATAATTAAAGAATTAAAAGGGCGTAAAAAAAAAAAAGGAGAGAGAAAATTATGGTAGGGGCCTCATAGAAACATTTTGCAAAGCAAAGTTGCCTTTGAAGGAAATAGAATAACGGCTTCTATACTTTGACCAACTGCTCTTTCACGCGTTAGGTAGTGGGCCCAAATTTATTATAATTCTTATCAAATAGTTTTATTTAATTAATTCATGAATTTATTAAACGATCGGTTATTTTTGTTAATTTTGAACATGACTCAATTATATATTTACATTAGTGATTATAACTCGTTAGTGTGAAAATATAGGTAGTTGATAATTTATCGATAACAGCAATAATAGACTAGAGCTATTTAACATTTATATATAGTTCTTACCTGATCATGCAAAAAAAATTTTTTTTTAAAGATATAATTCATTTTCTTAAAAAGCTTATCAGAAAAAACTGTTATGAGCAGTTTTTTAAATTTTAGCGTTTTTTTATGAATAAGTTACAAAAAGTTGATTAACCAAACACTCATTAAATGTTTAACCAAGTCGATCAAATAACTAATAGTGATTAAACAAGTCGAAATTAGCTGATAAGCAAACTATATTAAGTTATATTTTACTCTAACCAACAAAATGCAAAGACTTGATGCATGGAGGAAGACGTTGAATCGGTACACAATCTTTTAATTTTAATTTTTTTTCCTCCCAATATTTTTTTTTTTTTTTAAAATTCTGTACAGTTTCATTTTGTAGTGGATGAGTTAGAGGAAGACCCACTTTGGGAGTTTGGGGACTCGGAGGAAGACGATAATGGTGGACTGGAAAAAATATGCATTTTGATCATTCTCTGCGAATCTCTTCAAAGTTTTTTTTTTTTTTTTTTTTTTTCTTTGGAAAATGACCAAAAACAGAAGGCAAAGTTGAAACAAAGGAGGATTTAGTAAAGGTCAAGTTGGACATGTTTAAATGAGAGTAAAATAGAGTTATATATGAATTTATTTGTTTAAATGGCTATTACATTTTGCAACTTTTTATTGCTCTCTTTTTGTTTTTTTTTTTTAATACTACTGACTTCTATTCGAGAGAGTTGTCATGCATTAAGCTATATATAAGCCACTTGACGTTGCCACCGTTTTTAAATTGCTCCTAATAGAAAAATTCTTGAAGATTTCTTAGTTAAGGAAGATCCTTGTGAGAAGTAATAGTTTCACTTGGGATGATCCGTAGGGCCGTGGCCTCCTTTCTTATTCAAAAAATAAAAATTATATATTTATTTGAATATTAAGAAAATTTTATTAATATATAAGTGAAAAAATTAGAAATTGTATAAAGAAAAAAGTTTAATATTCATTAAAAAAAAGTTTTAAGTCATGTATTGAAGTGGAATCAACTTCAAAGTTTCGTACTTTAACCTCAAGTCTTCCTCCTCTTTGAACCCACTTTTGCCCACCCCGCCGAGAACGAAACACAAAGGTAACAACTCGAAGCTCCAATCCACACTAAATATAATATTTTTTTTAAAAAAAAAAAAAAACTTAGGTAATCCTAATTTTGTTGGACTAAAGCTAAGCTCACAGGACCCTTCTATAGCTGATCGATTCAAACCAATAAAGTTAGAGGAACACAAAGAGATAAACTAGCGTAGATTGTCTCATTGCTAACTGACTCGATTGTTCAAATCAAAAAAAAAATCAATGGACAACTTTCACAAAAACTCGAACTTGAAACCTAAGTAATTAATTACCAAACCAACTTCTCGACCAACTATGATACAATTGCCACAATTATACTTTAAACTCCTAGATCCTTCTTGGTTTAATAAAGATTTGGACACAATAAAACTCATAATTTCCCAAGTTCTGATTTGTTCCAAATTCTTGGAACACAATTAACATAGACTCTCACGGACACAATTATTTTAAGCACCAATTAATTAATAGTATTATATGTCTGCTAATGTTACCATTATTGTCTATATAAAAACATAGGGACAAAAATTAGCATTGTAAGATAGCTTTTGCCAACATCCCTCCCCCCACACTCTCAACTAATACATAACCTAATCATCATATAATTGCATCAAATATACATATGATGGGATGGAGCTAACTCCACTTAATCAACAGAAATATTTTCTTCTTCTTTTTATCCACAAAAACGGATCAATATATTTAAATGGAGTGACAGTATGATTACAAACTAACTTATACTGTAACCTAACTTTTGCAAGATGGTTTAATTTACCATAACTGTACCTATCAGAAATGTGTGACAACCTTAAAATTGGCCAATAATGGTGCTTCCTTAATCCCACTTACCACTTATATATTAATGTAACTTCCACTGCTCAGCAGTTATATTGTTGTGGCCTTGACACCTTTCACATTTTCTATATAATCAAACGAGTCTGTTGAGGGGAGATTTGGAGGGATGAGTCTAACATTTTGTAATCAAAATGTAACACTGATTGTTATGCGGATATATAAATAAATAAAATTGTGTCTTCACTATCAGCTTTAACTTTTAGTAATTTGATTATTACCGTGAAGTAAGGATTGATCGATCAGTATCATATCCACAATACACCAACCGCCCATCTCTTTTGGATAACGTAACGCGTCCACACATATGGCGTCCAAGATTCATGATGTCGACAGGCATGATTATGATGATTTCTTTACATTTATTGTCCTCTTATAAAACTAGGATACATGTTTTCTCCTCCATATCAGACAAGAACATGGGAAGATTTCCCACTGGGGTAAACTTTATTGCTCTCATCTTTAACTTTTGGTTCGTGCAGAAACACGGTTTTGATGAACTGTTTAAGAGAAAATTTATTATGCATGGGTGCCCCGAGAATAGTATATTGGATGAGCAATTGCACTTGAAACTTTTTTCCAGTACGTAACAAGAAAAATGGTACAGTTTAGTGTGGGGCTCGAAACTACACTGATTCAATTTACTGGCTTCTCCATGGATTTGAGGACAACTTCATGAGGCTTAGACTTGATTTACCTTTCGCCACAAACAATCTGAAGATGTGCTCAATTAATTTAGTCTAGGGTTGAGGTTAGACTCCTTATACATACGCATAAGGATATAGATCATATAGTCTCTTATGAAACTTGAATTGAAGTTAGACAAACTCAATTTACCTTTTCATAGGTTTGAGGATGGGTTCATAAAGTTTAGGTAGGTTTAATTTACCTTTTTATAAGTTTAATTTATTAGATTCAGGATATAATTTAACAAAATTAAGAAGCGTAGATTATAAAAAAGAGTTTTTATGGGTGGGAGCCAGGGTCATAGGATGAATGAAATATTATCATATCAATTGTCAAGCTTTGTTTTGTCCCCCTTTCATGTGAAAAGATTGATTAATATTAAAGGTTGGACCTTTTCTGTTTGTCCATTTTCTCTTATGATTAGATGTATTGGTATTATTATATTATATTATGAATCTTTCGATTCAATCAATTAAAACAATCCCCAGATTCCTCCACTGTCATTACCGGTCTTAATCCAACCGTTAACCGGTCTGAAACTTTAATCAGTTCAGGGTAGAAGATAGAAATTTTTGTCGTCTGCTAATCACAAGAGATCTTGAAATATCATAACAATTAAAGAAACTTAGGCCAATCACTTGAAACATTAGTAAGCGAATTTATAAATGATTGATTATATATATATATATGTGTGTGTGTGTGTGTGTGTGTGTGTGATGTTAAAAAGTTTGAGCTAGGCTTTTATAATTTGAATGAAATTTTGTGAGTTCAACTTGAAGTGAATCTGGTTTAGTAGTATAGTAGTGAGAATACTAGATGCCCAAGTGTTGAGCATATAATATATATACATAAATAATAAATATGCAATATTATTAATAGTTTAGACTTTTAGTTAAAAGAGAACACTTTTGTCTTTGTAGCGGATCAAAAAGTAATCAATTTATAAACTTTTAATTGAGATTGAATGCATTTTTCAATTACTTTAAATTTAAAAAAATAAAAAACAAAAAAAAGAAAAATTATCATAACAAAGACGGTATTCATATACATATATACAGTTTTTACGTCAAACTTCTAGAATGATTTATTGTCAACTATTTTAACAACTTAGGACCACATTATTTACAAATTTATTATTTCGATTTATTAAACTTTGTAATTTAGCTGCATAAGTCAGTAACCTGCCTATAAGCAGTGCTGTCCAATTATCAGTTTAGATTTTAAATTTTTAGTTGTTGTTGAAACCCACAACCATGCCACTACCCTTGACCTTAGCTCGTGGTTTGATTGAGATGGTCTTAACAAGAATTAAATTTATAACTTATTGACACAAGAATTATATTTTATCCACTCGGTTACTCCTTTCGAGACAAGTTAACTTGTTAGAAACTAACATGGACGTGGGGACTGAGGAGTATAACTGGGCCCAAATATTATTGGGCTGAATTTGTTGTAGAGGAAGCGTGGGTAAGGAGGCTTGGGCTTTCTTGGATTGTTAAGATCAGATTGTCTCTTTAGCTTAAAATTGATTTTAAAAATTTTCTAGTTGTCTCATTAGTTCAAGTAAAACAAATAAGAGGATGGCCCAATATAAGAATGCCCAAAAATAAAGAGAAAGCCTATGTTGAAATAGCCCATTATATTAATCAACACAACCGTTTGTTCAATCCTTGGGCCAAGGTTCACAACACAATATAGTGTGGCGACCATGAGTCAGAGTTCATATTACATTGTGAATCTTGTACAAAAATTTTGTAACTTTAATTAATATATTCTATATCTACTGTTAATTGTTTCTGTACATTTTAACAAATAACTTAATAATTGCTGACACATAATATGACATTTACATGTACAGAAATTTCAACTGCAGATTATGTTTCAACTACGTATATACAGAATCTTAAGGTTATTTTTGAATCAGGGTCTACAATGTAAGGTAGACCCTAGTCCATGGTATAATTTGTCCTGTGGACCTTTGTGCATATGTATGTGTCTAATTTTGTAAGTTTTTGTGTCTTATGTTATAAAATTTTGTACTATAAGATATGAATTTTGTACGTGAAATAGATTAGTAATCGTGTTTTATGTTATGAATTTATGTGTCTTGTATTATTGCATAAGTAAATATATACTCCGTAACATGCTTATGTGTCTTGTGTAATAAATTTTTGTGTTTTGTGTTATGAAATTTTGTACCTCGTTATTTCGATCCAGTGTTCATAATGTTATATCGACCTGGTCCATGATATAAATTGTCACGTTTGTTTAGGTTCACCTAATCAGAATCTGGGATAGTCAAGTCCCAAAAATTGAGCCTACAGAAGAAACATTTATGTCGTTTTCGGACGTTGTGGAAGAATGTAAACAGAGGCTATTGAACAGGAAAAATGGAGGGCACTGATCTTCTCCAAAACGTACGTGCATACTTCAACCATATTATATATAGATTCTAGAACTTATGATTTGTCTATTTCACTTATCCATAGAGTCCTCATTGAAGGTAGAAGGTTGTTAGAACATCAACTAATCAGCATTGACAATTTTGTTCGTTATTTATGGTGCGGGAATTAAATTGTTAAGTTGTTCTGATTTTGCTTGAACTTATCACATAATATGGTTCATTTTTTAAACTAAAAGACTTGTTGAGATACAAACAATCTTAGTATATTTTTTTTCAATGCATGTATATATATATTTTTACAATGCATGTAAACAACAAATAAATAAATCCAATCACAATGTGCAAGATCCAAATCGAAAAATCTTACCAAAGACTAAAAGATATTAATTTTATCTCGTTGTGAATATTAATATATAAATATTTAAATGTTAATTATTCAATTAAGACATTTTTAAATTATCTTATCTTTCTTTAGATGAGAGCCTCACTCTTAAATTTAAGTTTCAAAATTCAAACTTATAAAAATAAAGAAATCTCCTAATTCAACAATTCCAACTTTTGTCGGTCATTGGCGTTTGATTATTCTTATTATGAGTATTTTATATATATATATATATATATATATATATATATAGGATTTGGATCCAGTGAGATCATCCCAATTAGACGAGATTGTGAGATTAGATCATTGTCATCCATTGTTTTATTTTAATGGTTCAGATTTGATGTAGATTTTTAGTTTATTTTTTATCATTATGATATATGGAGGGGTTGTGTGGTCTTTTTACATTTTGTATTAATTTATTACCATTTTGGATTATGTGTTATTTAGAGTTGTTTCCTTCTACGATTGGTTTTCAGAGTCGGTCACGCTAGACTTTTCAGCTCTTAATTCTAACTATACTTCGCGAAAATAGTCGGCGCTGGCGTCGGCGTGTGCGTTGTTCGCGAAAGCAGGCGTTTCACTCTTCAGTCTCCATGGCCGGCTCTTCTTCTAGGCGGTCCAAGCGGCTTAGGAAGAGTTCGTCCGGTCGTGTTCTAGGTATTTCGATTTTAACTTGATTTTTTTTATTACTTTTTTATGTTGTTTGGTTTTTTGTTTTCTGGTCTTGGGTTTGGTTCAGATTATGGGTTTGGACAGGGGTGGGGGTGCGGCGGCGAGTGTTGTGGTGTGTTACGGCGGGGGATGCGGCTCTGTGTCTTGTTGTTCCGGCTCTGGGTTGGGGAGGGGTTTTACAATGGGGGTGTTTGTTGTTCGGATTATGGGTTTGGGTTTTTGTTTTTTGTTTTTGTTTTTTTTTTTTTTATTCTGGTTTGGGTGTTGGTTCCATCTTTGGGTTTGGAGGGGGGGGGGGGGGGCGTGGGTGTTGTGTGTTCAGTTGGTGAGTTTCCTTGCAGAAGGAACTCATGAAGCTCAAGTGAGAGATAATAGGTCATACGGTTCAATAATGATGGGGGAATTAACTGGAAGTGAAGATGGTCGAATTGATCATGTTTTGCAAGTATATATGCAAATTCTTAGAATCTTAGTGCAATTTTAATGGTTCTTGATATTCCTGTTTTTGTTAATGTTGATGGTTTTCCAAGATTTCTAATTATTGTTATATCTAATGTCAAATTACCTCTGTATCTTTGATGACTGATATGCATATGATGATTTTTGCTTTAATGATTTCAATATGGTTTCATTTTGTTCTTTAAGTTTCCCATTTTTGTGATGGTGTAAACTGACGACACATAAAAGTAGTCTTCTTCCTTTCTTATAAGTAATCGTTGTCTACACGTTGATCCTTTTTGTTTTCCAATGTCCTGAACAAAGATATATTATCTTATGAAATTATATTTGCAAATTCATTGGTTTTGTTGATTTTGAATAATTGTTCTGTCTTTGTAGAATTGGAGTGCATCAGAAAACTTATATATTTTTGTTTAAATACCCCATGCAATTATGAAATGGAGGATGCATTTCAATCTTATTAATATGTTCTTGCATCTACTGGCTCACGTTTTGCTTGTTTACTTCCTAGTCCATTGAAACCTGTTATATGTTATGTGCATTTTCTCGGTAATCTGAAATTCTTTATGTTATAAGTGTGTGCGTAGTTACCCATCATAATTTGAATTTGTGCATTTTGTGTTATAATAAGTGTGTGCGTTCAGTTTGTATGTGTTTTGATTTGTTATTGTTTGGTTCTTTTTTGGTTGATGGTGCGTTTTACTTGTGGATGCACGTTAATTTACAGGGAACAATGATGAAGTTAATCAAAACGGATGGTAGATAGTCCGTCTTCTGACAATTTTGTATCTCCCCTGTTTGTGTTACCTCCTTGTGCCCAAAGCAAACCCTCCTTTGGATGATTATGATAATGGGCTCGCTAGTGAAGATGTAGGGTTGTTTCCCATGCACACATTTTGATGTTAGAACCACTAAACAATAACTATTGAATGTTTGTTAGTATGGTGGTTATACTCCATTTTCTTAATTTATTTATTATTTTAGTTTCTCTTGTAACAAACGTCATATACACACACACACAAGAATATAACAAACTCTGTACTCGTTTGCGTTCAGTGAAACGCACACAGCTTCACTAGCGTATGCACACGCTTGTAGTAGGAGACATGTTAATAATTAAACGGGTAGAATAATGCAAACACATTCCTGAAATTCTAAAATGTTTCAATCAAGACGCAAAAAATTCAAAGGAGTATGGTTTATCGTTATAAACGAAGTTCAATTCAAATGAATTATAAAATTAAACGTGCTTGGTCTATGCAGGGTTAACCCCATGAACGCACACACCTACAAACATTAAAAAAACACGCTAACTCTATGACCGCAAACAAATATAAATTAAGTCTTTTGCACACGCCCAACGTCACACACACATACATTACTAAGATTTATGCACACGCTCGTCATCACAATTGCACACACTTACAAATATCCTAACAATTTAAAATAATCTCTCTAATCAAAACGTTCCAACCCCTTTACTGCACACACCTAAGGATATCAACAAAAAGAAAAAAAAAGTACAACAATACACAAAACATGCAAAACCCTTGGTTTTTCTTTCATAGTAATTTTCACGCACTTCCCAAGTAAAATGTACACTACTACAAAAAAAAACGCGGTATTTTGCACACGCCTAACGCCATTAACGCACACAAAGAATTTAGTCTCATCACCCATGAAGCGGTTTAATGCATGCCAATAGAGAGCCGTGTGTGAGATTGGGAACCACCCCATGCACACTTCGCGAACCCCCCATGCACACACCGACTTTTCAACGTCAACTGGGTAGTGAAATTTGCAGCTAGTGTTATTGGCTGACAAACTAGCGTAGTTACATATTTTTGTTAGTTCAGTTTTCACTTCTCAGATCTAGGTTGGGTATATTCTTTTTTGTTTTTTAATGGATGTTCACTTTTAAATATTCAAGTAATACGTTCATATTGTTACACTATCTAATTTCATGGTGTATTTATTAACTTTGTCGCTGTATTAGCTCAGAATAACGCACACATCTAACACCGACGTTGCACATGCATGTTCATTACACTTCTTTTATTTCATTAGCTTTTTTTTTTTAATTGTATAGGTTTCGTACGGTATAACGCACACGTCTCCCACCATTATTGCACAACATCATTTGTACAATATAATGCACACATCCACCACCATTCTTTCAGAACGCGGTCATTACATTACTTGCTCAGTAAAATGCACACTCCATAAACCTCCAATGTACACAGTTTCATATTAGAACCACTAAATACTAACTATTTAACGTTGGTTCTTAGGGTGCTTATACAATCTTCATACAAACATAATATTGCAGAGTCCATTTTATTTAATTATTTAGTAACTTAGTTTCTCTTGTTACAAACATAATATACACCCAGCATTGCCTTAAAACAAACTCTGTCCCCGTTTACGTTTGGTGAAACGCACACAACTTCACTAGCGTCTGCACACACATGTGGTAGGAGCCTTGTTAATAATTAAATGGGCAAAAAAATAGTTACTACTATGCACCTACCTGTCTCACTAATTACAAACACATTCATGAAATTCTAAAATGTACGTACTATGCCCCTACCTAACAGACTTATGCACCCACCCGAAATTACGAATGCACACACCTACGAATCCAATTATATTCAAAAGTATCGTGCGTAATAAACATTCCACCAGTCGTTTGCACACACCTATCCACATGAACGCACACACCAACGATAACATTTTTTCCTTTTGTTTCACGATCAACAAAAAAAAAATATAATAGTTTACCATGATTAGATCCCTTAATATATGGAGATTATTATATTTCATTATTTCCATTTTTCAAAGATCATAATCAAATTACAATTCCATCCTTTTGAATTATTTTTGCCCTAATATAATTGATATCTTAATATCAATCCTAACCATTCATTCCATTTTTATAGATGAATGAGATGAAATCTCATGATCTCATCTAATAGGGTGATCTCATAGGATCCAGCCCCTATATATATATATATATATATATATATATATATATATATATATAATTCTTCATTGCGTGTGCTTGCAGTGTATACCGTACAGGAATTTGTCTGTTATTTGGCAACTTGCACTATTGTATACTATAGTGTCCAGTACACAATACTATTCGTACAACGAACTTTTAATATTTAATTTAAACATAAATTCTTGGAAAGCATAGTTTCTGGTCAATAGTTTTAATTAATTTTTCCTGCAAGAACCAAAAAATAAATAAATAAAACCCATAATAGTCAATGCTCTTCTTAATCATTCATTATATTGCAAAATGCAAAATCTCTAAGTCCAGTTTTACAGAAATTTTGAAAGTTTTAAATTATGGTGACTCAACGATCCTTTAAGATTGGAGAATTAGTGAGTGTTGTCACCCCCACATGAAATATATTTATTGACCTTCTTGGTTTGAGTTGTTTGGAGTGATTTAGGCTTTAGGGTCATATGCATATTAGAGCCACAAAACAAACTTTATCCGGAGCACACATCAAATAGTAGTTACGGCCTTACGGGGGATTTTCATAAATCAACTAACTGGGACCAGAATGTGAGCTCCACTCAAAGTGTACATTAATGTAAAGCTTGTAAACTTTTTTTGTAAATTAAAATAACTGGTCAATAGTTTTAATTAATTAATTTTCCATCAAGAAACAAAGAACCCATAATAGTCAATGCTCTACTTGATCACCCATTATCTTCTTATCTTAGTTTCTGGAAACCTTGTGGAGTTGTGGACATTAGACAATGACGTCTAATGTACACACGCCTTGGGAAGAATGTTGTTTAGGAGTTTGTTACTTTTGCACTAGATAGGCTTTTAAAGACTTTGAAAAATGGGGCATATATGCAAGTTGCAAGTCTGAATTGTATATATATATATATATATATATATATATATATATATATATAAATATATCTCACCTACCACCTTGAATAGAAAATAATCAAAATATCTCCACTCCAATCATTACTCTATTGCACAGTAGTATAAGGATTAACATGACTAACAAACAAATTAAAGTAATGAAACTTAATTAACATTAATTAATTAACATTTATTTAGTTCTATTCTTTTTGGTTCACTGTATTTTGTAGGTTTTAGCTCATTCCTTAAAGTTCTGTATAGAGCTGTGTCGGAATAAACAGCGGCTAACTTTGTTCTGTGGTTGTGTCTGCCGCCATGTATGCGTCGTTGCTTGTTGTTCTCTTGTTTCTCTGCTTTCTTTTCATCTTCACATGGTGATAATAATTTCTCCATTGTTTCTTCCTTTTTAGCTTCATCGCTGTTGTTTGGTTCCTTTTGGCTAGTCTCCGAGGGTGCAACGTAAACAAATGTCCCAATTGGAATGTCCTTTAAGTCCAACACGGGCTCTAGCCTCTTGACCACATGGCTCATTGTGGGCCTGCATTTTGCGTGGTGGCTTAGGCACTGGTATGCCAATGCAGCCACCCTCTTGGCCCCCTCGGTTGAGTATTGACCTTCGAGCCTCGGGTCTAGTATCCTATCGAGTTTATGTGGATCTTTCAGGTATGGCTTGGCCCATTCCACCAGATTCTGTTCTCTGCTTGGCCTCTTTTTGTCCACAGCTGGCTTCCCGGTTATTAATTCCAATAGAACTACTCCGTAGCTATACACATCACTCATAGGTGTTAAATGACCTGAAATCCAGTGGCATTAGAAAGTGTCAATCTCATATATTTTGAGTGAGAACGGAAAATTAGTATCTATTAACTAAATCAGCATAGATTGTCATAGTTGATTGACACAATCAAAAAAATCATCAATAGACCACTCTTACCAGTCATGAGATACTCTGGTGCAGCATAGCCATGGGTGCCCATGATACGAGTTGTGACATGCGTGTTATCCCCTTCCGGACCATCCTTGGCTAGCCCAAAGTCGGAAAGCTTGGCAGTGTAATCCTGAAAATTATAAATCGTCACCGGTTACAATGAATCCCACACAACATCATAGTAAAAATTAAAAAAACATTGTTACAATTTACAAATGCTCTGGAATTCCTCGTACCGAGTCCAGCAAGATGTTTGAAGCCTTGAAATCCCGATATATCACCGGCTGTTCTTCCCCGTGGAGAAAAGCCAACCCCTTCGCGGCACCGACAGCAATCTTCATCCTTGTTAGCCATGGCAGACAAGCAGAACACCCTGCAGATATCAGAGAACCAGTAAGGTAAAGCTTTTTAGACATTGCGTGCAGATTAGAACCAGTTAAAGTGTTGTTGTTTCTCACTTCCGAATAAATGGTTTTCTAGACTGCCTCTTGTCATGTACTCGTAAACCAACAGCCTATCTTCATCTTCCCAACAATATCCGATCAACTTCACCAGATGTGAGTGTTTTAGTTGAGCAAGGATTATGACTTCAACCTAAACCAAAACATTAGAACAATCAAGAAAACACTCCAAACAGAAAACAAGACAACTCTAACTAAGTCTGTGACTCTGTAACTAATGAGTAGTTACAAATTCAAATTAATCTTTTTGGTTCGACTCTGTCAACTACAGATAAATTAGACTGGTTTATCTGTGCACACTTTCTAATAAGAAGTTTTCTTTTTTAATACTGTTGACTCTGTTACTGTGATGTTTTTCTTACCAGCCATTCTCGGTGACCCTGAGTGCCTTCCAAATCCAACCGCTTAACGGCAACGGTCTGAGCTTCTAACCCGGGCCGGCTCTTGTCAACAACGAACCCTTTGTGGACCGGGCCGAACCCGCCTTCGCCGAGAAAATTCGCCGCCGAGAAGTCGCCGGTGATGACTTTCAGCTCCGCCAGTGTGAAGATATGCAGGTTTGAACCTATAACAGAATTGGAGGACAAATCATTGGCAGATAATGGCGAGCCGGGATCGCTCAGATCGGAAACTGCCAGCCTGTGGCGGCCGGAAGGCTGTTGAGAATCTTGAGTTCTTGATTCGATGGCGGGATGATTCCTGGGCTTGAAGCATCTGGGGATTATATGATTCATAACAAGCTTGAGAGTCATTTTTTTTTTTTGGTTCTTGATTGATTGATAAACTTGAATAATTGAATGTAAATAGACAAAAACTGATAAAAAATGCTGAGGTTCCTTGTCAGAAATGGGACCAACAAGGAAATTTTGCAAGTGAACAAGGATGCTGATTTTCAAGCAATATGATTCTGCAATATATACACACGCAGAGAGAATGCATACATGTATATGTATATACGTATGAATACGTGTATGTGTAGTTGTGTACTAAGTATAAAGTCTTTCTACACGCTTCTTGACTTGACTTTGAAATGGAGCACGTGTAGAAAACTATATGCATATAAAGTATATACTATTATATTACAACAACTTAGTTGAAGCTTCTTCACCTGGCTCATACTCAGAATTTTGAAAAAATGCTTACAATAATCAAATAAAATTGATAAATTATACCCAAAAAAATCTATATGTGATAAGTCTTATCGAGAGAGAATTTTGATAAGGATCAAATAAATAAGGTAAATCATACTAGCTAAAAAAATTATAAATCTGTAATTGATTTTACCTAAAAGGTATTAATGGACTTGACTTATAATGGCTATAAGGTATGAGCAAGAATCATATAAATGAGATAAATCACATTAAAAATATTGATCTATAACAAATTTAACCATAAAAATATTAACAAAAATTAAATTCAGTAATATTTAAGTACTAGAATATGCTATCCATCTTTTTACCTTAAACAATTTAAAAGTTTCGGGGATCTTGTTACTCGACACTTGTTCGTGGCAGCTCGCTCGACCAAAAAGATGGGTGAATAATATATAAAAACTATTGCCAAACACATTTTTAGTGTACTTTGCCTGGATTCCACTTTTTATGATGTTTTTTTTTCTTTAATAATGTCCCTACCATCTATAATCATCCTTATGTATGTGTAATGATGTGTCGCGTTTCAGACCACTACCATGGAGGAGATTTTGAAAATGGAGAATGGTAAAAATGTAATTAAGGAAAAGGGAATTTTGTTGTCATCAGGTAATAATAGCTATAAGATATGCATCATAATAATATTTTAAAATTTTAATTGAAGTAATTAAAACATGTATTTTCTGGGGTATTTTAAAATTTTAATTGAAGTAATTAAAACATGTATTTTTTAGGGTTTGGATTGTGCTGGATGGGATGGATGCAAGCATACTGTCACAGGTGAAATGTGATTCATGATCTTTTTTTTCTAAACTTCACTCATGTGACCAGTTAAGTTGTCCATGTAGACATATTTTTTTGTTCCTTGCATCCTTAACATACTAAAACTATATTTTACTGTCTAATTCCTTTATTTTGAACTAGTTCTGAAATCACACTTCACCCAAATAAATCTTGTTTTATCATATCAATTTTTTCCACTGTATGGGCTATGAAACCATGCATTCTTCGTGTAGAGTTTGTCAATGCAACCTGTTGAAAAAATGAAGAAAATGGTAACATTGTGGAATATCAGAGATTTCTTTGGCGGAATAATCATGAAAAACAACAACAACCACAAAAAGTCGAAATCCAAACCGGTTCCATATCAGCAGACAGCAGTCTAATAAGAGATACCATTGTTTTTAATAATTCGTGAGAAAGATAATAATTACTGTTTTCCCTCGTTACACAGAAAAAAAAAATGAAATTATATAGTTTGTGTTAGTTTTATGGTCTAACAATTAAAAAATCGCTAGGTTATCTTACTTATTCTAACTCATAATCTACGTTATTCTAACTCATAAAATACATTATCTTACTAGGATATTCATTACTCTAACATATAAAGTATATTATTCTAACTCATGAAATACATTATTCTAATATATAAAGTACGTTATTCTAACTCATAAAATACATTATCTTACCCCAGAAGTTACATTATTCTACACATAAAGTACATTATTATAACTCATAAAATACATTATCCAAGTTCATTATTCTAGCTAACACATTATCTTAATTTGTTAACTGAAAAACGAATTTCTTTTTTACTATCAAAATGACGTCGTTTTGAACTGCGATCCACATAACTGTATGGATGAAAATAATTTGTGGATCTAGATTGATCGAGAGTAAGAAGTCCTCTTTTAACTATCCAACATTTAGTAACTGAAATGATTTTTAAATAAAAATAATCTCTTTATTACAAATCATTAACCACAAGAAGTCTAGGTTGTTTTTCATCGGCTATACCCTATATGTATGCGTACATATAATTATTCCGACATATTTCCGCCAAATTTGAAACAAGGTAGGGATGAAGATCGAAGAGAAATGATGATAGTTTTTAGCCACTTGATCAAAATACTAATTATTAGTGGGTGGATAAGATGTATAATTTTCATAAGATTGACTATATATACACATGCAATTTGAATTATATTTTCTTGCTTTTGATTAAGTGGAAAATCTTTTATAGATTGCATCCGCAGGATGCCTATTTAGAATGTTTCTCAGGTTGAAAAGAGGCCATGGAAATCAATGAATAAATAAAACCTATTCCAAGAATGTAACATAATTAATAACCACACATTATCATCATCAAAATAAACATGACTCCATAAATACAAAAGAAATTATTAAACTATAATATGCAATGCATACAAATGTGTTGTCACTCTCTCCTAAAAAAAGAGAAGTCAAATGTTATTTTGAGACTAAAGACAAAGTGGGTGTGGGTCGTCAAACATGATTTTCATATTAGAAGGTTACGAATTCAATTCTTGTCAATATAATGTCCTCTCGGTCAAGCTCATTGCACAGTGTCTTCCTAACTAACGCGACTTATCTGTTTTATGTAGTTTGTGCGTTATTACACATGAGCAAGGTTTATTCCGTGCTCACCTCCAGGTAGTGATTGTAGGCATAATCCGAACCGAATCCACTGAAATCAACATATAGACGACCCAAAAAAAGGTTTATTAAGAAATGAAATTGTCCAATTGCAGTATTGTGAAGTTGAATGATATGATGATGTTGATTATGTTCCTACGGAGGAGCTGATGGAGAAACCACCATAGAGATTATACGGAGATTGATCCAAGCCTCGTGCGAGTCAACTCGCCGAATATGAAGCTTTTCGTTCACATTTTGGATGAATATATTATATATGGGATTGTCTTTGTGAGATTATATTACCACAATAATAAATGTACTAGTAGCTTCATCTGTGCCACTAGGTAAGTATAGTTAGGCTGTTACATGGATCACATGTGAAATAGGAGAAGAGCATGTCTCAAAGATAGATGCAATTGGACTGATTAATCGACCCAAGGACCAGTACGTCAAGAGGAGATGCGTGGAGGCATAATAGTGGGTTAACTTAGTATAAGCTGATTTTATGTGTAATATATAAATAGTTTGGTTGATCATCCTCAATGAGACATTTTGTACTCACTTCACTCACCTATTGTACTTAATTGTGGCGAGTTTCTCCGCAGACTGGTTAGTATCTGATATAAACACTCACTCTACTTCATTGTTTGCATCATAGCAAACTCCCTAGACTCCGGTCAATTTATGCAATATATCAATCTCTATACATAAATGATTATAACTAGGCTGAGAAACGCTTTATGCTGCATGTTTATAGAGAGTGTAATTACTTTTTTAACGAGCACTTTCCTACTCCACGGCCATAAGGATTTGTGGGTCTTGAAAACCCTCCCCTTCATTCCCCTCTTTTGCGACGGTTGAGTGAATTGAGACCATATAGGATGAGTGTCCCAATTGCTAGCTAATAACTAGTTTGTTCTTTGTGAAATCTTTTTTTTTTTATCTAGAAAAAAATAATAATTAACGAGTTAACTCAAAATATGTAGATTCAAATTCAACCACCTAGGCATGTTCTATACTAGCTTGTGCAAGATTCTTGTGTGGGAGACGTACCACGTTAGAAAGGCAACACGACAAAGGTACTGTGAAAGAACATGCTATTAGATGAAGTTGATTCCATGGAAAGTACCTACAAGAATCCAAATATTTCACAATAATTGCTATTAATACACACCGCGTATGCTATTGCTTTCTCTCCGGTCTAGCCCATCATGTGAAATTTTTCCATTGTCAAAGAGGAGTGAAAATGTGAAATGACACCAAAATGAAACACTGACTCTGCCCAATCACTTCAAAATTCTCCATGCCAAGTGCTGCAAGAAATTCAAATATTTTACACCCATTCCCCATTTGATTGGGCGAAACATAATAAAAGAGAGAGAAAAAAAAATCTCTAGTACACATTTTTTGAATTTATGTTAAATTACTCCCAATAAAACCAACAACATATTTAAAAAAATATATATAGAGACATTAAAATTGAATTACCTATACGAAATTAGTGCAACTTTTATTTTATTTATTTGCATCTAGTAATAATTATGTAGGGAAAATGTGGTGTTGGCAATCTGAAATAAACCTCCGTCAATACCTACCATATACTCTCATTTGATTGGCAATTTGGCATTGACTCGCCGCCTGCTTTTTTGGAAATTCATCCATTCCTACGGCAACCGGCATGAACCACTTCAAGTGTCAAACCATACACTATCCGCACAAAGTCTTGCCCATAATTACAAAATTCTCTGTTCGGATAAAATAATAAAGATTGTAAATCATGATAATTTTAAGGTTTAATTCTGTGTCAAACCATATATTATTTGCACAAATTATTTCTAGTGTAATTTTTCTCTCTCTTAAATTTTACAGGCTATTATATTATATATATGAACGGTAATTACCTAATACGCACTATGAAAGAAGAAGATGAAAAAGTAATATATACTCAATAAATGAAATTAACTCTATGATTTATCAAACGTAAAGATAAAACAAAGTACCTTCACTTGTCTTATTCCAATAAAGACTTTTTATTTTCTCTTCTTAATTTCTCCATTTCATATTGAATTATGTTTTTTTCATATTCAAATATTGAATCATCAAAGCTTTCAATTTATAACGAATGATGCAACTGGTATTATTATTACTTATTACTAAAAACTAAACTTTATATATATATGTGTACACACAATTACAGTAATTAAAACTATGCACAAAAATATATAAAAGTTATTGTGTCAAAAACATAATCATCCAAATTTGAAATAGAGCATTGGTTGGTTTAATTTGAAAATTTTGCATATTATATTCTAAATTCACTAAAATCCCAATCCACAAGTTTTCATATCACATCAACATCAACTGGTCCAAAACATCACAACACACATTATGTTTTATCGAAATTAAAATCAAATTTTCTCAATAACAACAATTTCAAGTCCATCCACTAAATGGAGAAAAATATACATTGAAGATTCAAACAGATGTGATAGGATTAGATATTCTATAATAATACGGTTCACTCCGGTATAATAGCGATTTTTTACGTTCAACAAGTTCAACTCAGACTCTAAGAAAATATTAGCAAAAATTAAACACGTGACCTTTCTTGGGGACAAAGAATTACGTTCAACTTACTTGGTCACCATTTTCAGAACAAATGTAATGTATCAATTTATTATTATTGGGTCAAATTATAGTTAATGTGGTATTTCAGAAATATCTAATCGTATGTCCCTAGTTAGCTAGGATGTTTGGCAATTAATTACTTTTAACATTGATGTCATCTTTAATTGTCAAACATAGGAAATTGCTGAGCACAAAGGTTGTGGCGTTGTGCTGCGTTCAAACTCGGCACATCTTTCTAATCATCATCATATATATGTTGTTTTAACCACCAAAAGTCTATATATTTTATTATTTTGTAGCCAAGAAAGTTTCTTTGATCCCTTTTTGGTTGGTGAAAATTGAGACGAACTAAATTGAAAGTACTAAATATTCAACGTAACCTTAATAGCGTCAAGATTGCGCACAAAATTACTAGGTGTTACGAGGAAAGTGTGCTTACCACAACCTCTTTACACTTTAGGTATTGCTTTTTCTCCTTTTTTTTTTTTTTTTTTTTTTTTTTTTTTTTTTTTCTTTTTGATAACTCAGATTTTCCAACTTCAAAATATTATATTTTGGACATCATGAATCCGCTTTACGCCCTTAGAGTCAATTTAGTTTCGAGACTCAACACTAAATTGTACACTTCTGCACACAAGAAGTTCAACTTAAACTCAAACTCCAATGGTCGTGATAAGAATCGAATTATAGCTCTGCCGCTAGAAGCAAGTTTTATATGAGACTTCTCATCCACTAGTAGGGGTGTTTATTTTGTTAATTGGGTTAATAACTTAATCGAATTAAGAGAGTTTGAAAAATGCTTTAACCATTAACCATTAAGTGAATCTTGACTTCCCTACGCACTCTCTTCTCCATGTCATATAATTTTATTTAAAAAAGAAAAAGAAAAAGAAAAAGAAAACTATTAATGGCCTTGCTCCAAGGGCCTAATTCTCATCTACAATGATAAGAGTGTGAGTGGATTAAGCTTTAAGTTTAGGGGCTTAGGGCCCATGGGCCCTGTGCTGAACCAACGGAGCACATAATATTTGGGCCTATGGATAGGTAGAATCTTCCCACAAATTGTAGTCTTGATGATTGGGCCAATCTCTCTACACCAACTTTGTACTAAATGTTTTATTGTTGAGAACTTTGAAATTGTTATATCATTCATCGTATTTATTTGTTAGAACAGTGTAGTATTTTGCAGAGCTAAATCAAATTAGTTTATGTAAAATTATTAGAGATAGCGTTTGAATTTTAGTTACTGAATTGCTTGGAAACAAATAATATATTTTCTATGAAATATTATATTATTATGATAAGTAGAGCAGGCCTTGAAGAGTAGTTGAGATCACAAATTCAACTCCCAATTAAGAGCAACCTATTAACCTATTAATTAAGTCAGATCAACTAGAGTTTGCCTATATTAATTTACTTCTTTAGAATTTTTTTATTGGCTATGCTCTCTCTAACGGATTTTATCCTATATATGCACATTCTTAGATCTACGGATTTTTTTTCATAAAATAATGCAAAGAGTAGAGCACAAGTAATCCTAGTAAGCACGCAAGCTTGACTAAACGTGCATACATAAATTTTAAAACATGGATGTGTTAACGTCAAGAGAGAGCGACGCATAAACAAGAAAGTTGATTATGGCTACAAAAACTCCCATCATCAATTTATGCATGATTATATTGCCCAATTTTGCTTGCTACAGTTCATCATCGTTCATAATAAGCTTAACTTGCACGCCTCGTAAACCATAGGTCCTACGTTATTGCCGGCCTGTTGGTCCATCGCCATACGCCTCCACGTGCCGCCCAGATAACAGAAATATATATTTCATTTTTTTCAATATGAAAAATTTATTTAGGTTGAAAAAATAAATTATAGTAAAAAACAAAATAATTAGGTTGAATTTGGAATGAGAGCGAGAGATCAGAGTAGAAAAACAAATTAACGGCCAATATAATTCAACTACGTGCCGGGCTAGAATTCCAGTTTCTGATTTGGCACAGTACTGCATATATGGTACGCCAACGCACAACGTTGACAACAACGTAAAACTCTGACTCAACCAACGAACCACGACTAAATGCAGAAAACAACAACGTATGAACGTAGCCGGTAACTGCGTAGAATATAGCCTACTTGGCGTTCAAAAATTATTCACTATTCACATGCACAAGTCTTCTAAACGTCCCATTCATCACAAGCCGGCGGTGATGGCGGGGATTGGACCTTGGGGAATGAATCTATTTGAATCTTTGATTAATCTACCATGCTAGCATGGCTAATTGAATCAATTAAGTCAGCATTTTTTTTTTTTTTACTATAAGGCCATCTACATTAGTTGGTTTTTGACCGATTTCTACAGGTTTTAGTGTCATGTAGGAGAGAGAAGGTCAATGTCTTCCTGCAAGACCTTAATTTTTTGTGTGACCCACTGGAATGAGAAAAGACAAATACAGTCACCCAAATACGCATTTTTCGCATTGCCCACGCGCTCATTGACGTGTTAAAAGCTACCTTTTTAGTTTTTTCTTTTTCTTTTTATGTGTCAGATTTGGTTTTTGTTTTTTTTTTCTCTGATCTTTTTTTTTTTATTCTCTCTTTTAATTGGCACTTCAAAAATCTCATTATTAAGGATGCCCTAACTATTGTCTGAGGGTGTGTATGAAAAAAAATGAATTTAATCGGTAAATAATTAAGGTATGTCAATCCAATTTAAATTATTAATAGTTAATTGATTTAAATCAAGAATGTCGACGAGAATCGGACCACTTTATTATATACAGTGTTTTGAGACAAGTGGGTGTGGATTTTTATTGGGGAGGAGCTAGCTGCCTAGCTTAGGGCCTAGGGGAGAAGATGCATGGAGGGGAAATGAGAATGGTCTAGTGGATTCGGAGTGGACCCATGAATCTACACATTTCATGTCGGAATTAGAAGAAGAATCTTTTAGTTATGTGAATCCTATCGAATTGAAGCCATCCGATCCGCACCATCCAATATAATTGTCAAAGGCTCAGAGCCGCGCAGAACACACACTTGTTTGGGTATTGCCGTACGTTGCCACTGTTGACCACGTGTTCACTTGTTGCTTGTCCTATGCGCGACACGCACTAAACCTCTCTCTCCACTTGTGACTTGTACGTTCTTTGCTTCATTGCTTCCATCCTTGATCCTTCTCCATTTTTCTTTTTCCAAAGGTGGACTCACATAAATACCCCTCTCATCTTATCGGATTTTCAATTCAACCACCCAGTTAAGTTGGTCAAAATAGTTATTTTAATACTCACAATTCATGACAAATTATACTGAGTGGAAACAACGTTGTACGCGTGCCTTAAATTAGATTAGTTGGACAGTTATGCTTGGAGGTCGACAACGTAGGAACATGTGAAAAGGTCTATATAACTAAATTGTGACGAATAGGTCGGCGATGGTAACGTCTCTATTCCGACCACCCGAGCCTTGGAAGAGATCGAATACGATCGGGTGCCGGAGAGGCACGCTATGAGTTTGAGTTCTGACCTCTTATACGTACAAGGCTTAAGGCCAGAATAATCCCTATATATCACTTAGTTTAGTTTAAATTGGTTAAAACAACCTAAACTGCTTTACATTCTTTTGACTTCTTTGTCAGCTAAAGACATATTTCACCTGAAAAATACATTTTTATTAAGAAAAATCACTGATTTGGTCTCTCAATTGTTTTGCAACTGTCAAAGTAGTTCATAGTTTCCTATTTGAATTAATTTAATCATTCAATTGTTTAAAATTTTGCCAATTAAAAAGAATTTTTGTGCCTCAATAGGTTGAGAACGTATGTATGAACAGAAAGTACATTGTAACATAGTCAATAGTACTAAAAAAATCCTTTGCATGATGAAGAATAAATCTATTGTTGGCGTCATTTAAGGATGAACTACAATAAAGTGGAGGAATATTTTGAGTAATGGACATTAAATCCACAACTGCAATAAAGTGGAGGGAACATTATTATTTTTTACTTTATAAAATGCAACTTATATAATCTTGGGCATAATTCAGAGCAGATACATCATTGATTATTTCCTATAGCGTATTATGCAAGTGATGTAATGTTCTTTACTTTATATTGTACTTATAAAATTATTCATCTGTTCTATATAAGATGTTAAGCTAGCAATGCATAAGTCAACATAACTTTGATTTATTTATATAATTATTACACACTAAAAAATATCATCCAATTGTCTTAATGCATAATGATAAAACACTCGTCAGCAAAGCACCCTTTATTCTTATCCAAACGCTGTTACGTTACTTTATTTGGTTTATTTTATTTATAAATCGCATTCAAGATAAGAGTAACGTACAAATTTTTTAATCAAAATAAGTAATAAATTCAGTACAAGATAATTTATTAATATATGTTGGCTACAGCTAAACGTAAGTTTACATTTAATAGTCCGTATTATTAACATGGTCTGTATTTTTGTCGGTCCAGATACAAATTTTTAAAACAAATCATAATAATAATGAGTAAAATTAGCACGTTTAATTTAATCCCCCAATTCTAATTGCAATATAGATTTAGTTTGATTAATAATTAACGTGTAAATTTAGTTCATACATACATTTTTAGTGTAGTGAATTTTCATCTATTAAATTAAAATAAGACAAGCTAGAAAGTTACAAAAAGAACTACATTTTGATCCTATTTGGTAAAATAGTTAGTTTATCAGTTAATTTTGACTTATTTAACCGTTATTAGTTATTTGACTTGATTAAACGGTAAACATAAGTGTTTGATTAATTAATTTTTTGTAACAATTTATTATTTAAAAATTATTTTGTATGTAATCATCTATCAACTAACAATTAATTTTTTTTTTAGTACTACTGATTCTGTTACAATGTAATATTTGAACTAACAATTAATTTACTAAACAATTTTTCCCGAACAAAAACGCGTCCTTGCTGGCCAAAATACTAGGCACTACTTACTAGCACATTTTCCGTTATTTCAGGTATTTGTCGAGGCTATTATTGTCATTTCACAGTCGCTTCGGCCGGTGTTGAACAACTGGTGATATAAGACGAGGGAGATTAGAGTGGTAAATTTGATAGAATATCAGAGCAATAATTATCGTCCAGAAGAAGGAAGAAACGAAATCCAAAAATTCGTTCTTTAAAATTCGTCGAATTTACTTACAATATTTTTTCCACTCCGATTAATCAGCTTTGGAATTTCAATTTCATTTCCTCCTTTTGAGGTTCAAAAAAGTCAAACAATTCTCTCAGATCTCTACAAATTCGGCTATTTATTCTGCAATTCACTTTGAATTTGCAGGTTGTGCTTTTCTTTCTTCACGTTTGAAACGTGGAATTGGCAATTCCTCTTTTCCTGCATAATATAAGCATCAGATCAGAATCTAGGGTTTCCTTGGGTTGTGATACAGTAATTGGGGGAGGGATTGCCTTTGATTATTGTGTGAAAGTTGATCTGATCCTCGGTTGGGTGAAGAAATGGCGGTTCCGACGATAGCACTGTACGCGAGCCCGCCGAGCAGCGTGTATTCCACGCCGTACTCTTGTCAGATCAACTCGCACGCCTCCCACGACTTCGATTTCAACAGCAGATCGTCGTCGTCGGCTTCGACGACCACGTCGTCGTCGCAGAAGCCTGCCGTCGGCGGGTTGTCGTGTCTGTTCTCCTCGCAGTCGGTGAAGCACGCCTCGTCTTCCTCGAGTTTTTCCACCGGGACTGAGGATTTGGGGTCGTTGTGGCATGATAGAGGCGAGGAATTGAGCAGCTCTTTTCGTGGTTCGTCTCTCAGCTCATCGTTGAAGCGAGATCACAGCCCTATGACTGTGCTTCAAGGTCCGGGGAGCAGTAGTGGTAGTGGTGGGATTGGGATTGGAGCGTGTTCTAGAAGTCCTTCGAAGAGAATTGGCGGGGATTTCTATTCGGCTCGATCCGGAAGTGGTGGGTTGTTTAATGGGTTCGTTAGACACGCACTGGGCTCGTGCGTGGACTACGATCCGGTGAACTTACATTTGCGGGATTCAGATTCTGCTCCTCCTGGCCTGCTAGATGAACTCACCTTTAATATAGACGATGGTTTTGGGGATTCCAAGCTGGAGCCTTATGCTAAACATTTGCTTTTGGATGCACAATCAAAGCATAAGATATTTCATGACGATCTTGTGGTTAAGGCTTTCCGCGAGGCTGAGAATGCTCATAGAGGCCAGGTGTGTGCGCTTTTGTATATGATTTTGATTTCCTTCACTAAGATTTTACCTTTTGAATACGTAGTATAATTTATCAAGAATTGGTATTGTTATGTATGCAGATGCGAGCCAGCGGGGATCCTTATTTGCAGCATTGCGTGGAGACTGCAGTTTTGCTAGCAACTATTGGAGCTAACTCAACAGTTGTGGCTGCCGGTCTTCTACATGACACACTTGATGATACATTCGTTACGTACGACTATATTTCCTTGTCATTTGGAGCTGGGGTTGCTGATTTGGTTGAAGGGGTATGAAGACAAACTCTGTGAATTCTGTGAACTGATTGTATTGTATTGAACTGCATAGTTCAAAGATACTGATTACATGGATAGATACAGATTATATGGGTATATATAATGAGAGAATCCTAGGGAGACTAGATTAGGGGAATTACTGGAGTCCTAGAATAGAGAGTCATAATCTGACTCAAATACATAGAGTTCTAATATAGATAATTGAGTGAAGCTTATGCCAAAAAAAAAACAGAGTGTGCTTGGGTTGGGGGGATTTAATGGCAATTCTGGTTGACTTAACTTCAATTAGCAATAGCTAGTTTTGTTTCCAGTTGTCTGGAATGTGATTTGCGTATGCATGTCTTAATCTAAAGATATGTGGACACTCTATAAGGTTGTTATATTGTGAGAAAAAAATGGATTTTGATGATGGTTAGGTCATTGATTACTAGAAATTTTTAGATGAAGTCTGTAACCTGTGATTGGTTGGTGACTTTTGATTGCTTATAGGTGTAATAATGTAAATATAATCTCTGTTCATATTATTCTGATTGTACTATTTGGTTATGATTTAATGATCACTTGCCTGATATTAATTTCTGGTTCCTTCAGGTGTCAAAGCTTAGTCATTTGAGCAAGCTTGCACGGGAGAATGACACTGCAAATAAAATTGTTGAGGCTGATCGGTTGCATACAATGTTCCTTGCAATGGCAGATGCCAGGGCTGTTCTCATAAAGTTGGCCGATCGGCTGCATAATATGATGACCTTGGATTCTCTGCCTTTGATCAAGCAGCAAAGGTTTGCCAAGGAAACATTGGAAATATTTGCTCCGCTGGCCAATCGTTTAGGTATCTCAACTTGGAAGGAGCAGCTCGAGAATCTTTGTTTCAAGTACCTTAATCCTGTCCAGCACAAGGAACTAACTTCAAAACTCGAGACATCCTTTGATGAGGCTGTGGTTACTTCTGCTGTTGAGAAATTAGAACGAGCGCTGAAGGATGAATCCATATCTTATCATTCTCTCTCAGGGAGGCACAAAAGCTTGTACAGCATCCATCGCAAAATGTCAAAGTACATTATCTCTTTCTTATATATTCTTATAAACAAAGACATTTATGCATTGATTCATTATAGACGTTGCTTTAAATCATTCTATTTGAGGTATTTATGTAATAATGTCTTGTATTGTTCAGAAAGAAGCTCAACATGGATGAAATCCACGATATTCATGGCTTGAGGATAATTGTTGAAAATGAGGAAGATTGTTATAAAGCAGCAACAGTTGTCCACCAGCTGTGGCCTGAAGTTCCTGGAAAGTTCAAGGACTATATTCTGCATCCCAAGTTCAATGGGTAAGCAATATATTATTGTGAAGATGAGTCTTTTTTAATTTATGATACTAAAGTTTATAATAATCCTAATTTATGTTAAATTTGAAGGTATCAATCCCTGCATACGGTAGTTATGGGAGAAGGCATGGTACCGCTTGAAGTTCAGATTAGGACAAAAGAGATGCACTTGCAAGCAGAGTTCGGTTTTGCAGCTCATTGGAGATACAAGGAGGGTGATTGCAAACATTCTTCCTTTGTGCTTCAGATGGTCGAGTGGGCACGCTGGGTCATAACCTGGCATTGTGAAACAATGAGCAAGGACCAGCCATGCATTAGCCATTCCGACTCCATTAAGCCACCATGCAAGTTTCCTTCTCATTCCGAGGATTGCCCATTTTCTTGTATACCCGAGTGTGGGGCTGACGGACCAGTTTATGTGATCATGATTGAGAATGACAAGGTTTGTGTTTTAATGTTTCCACTACATTTTGTTACTTACACATTAACTGTACATTCAAAGTAGAACTCAACCTAAAATGTCGAGACTATTAATACTTATGTAATTATGCACTGATGTTTTCAAGTAACTCTCATTTTGGCAGATGTCAGTACAAGAGCTTAATGCACATTCGACGGTCATGGACCTGTTGGAGAAAGCTGGGCGTGGGAGTTCTCGATGGATCCCTTATGGATTTCCAGTAAAGGAAGAGTTAAGGCCACGGTTGAACCATAGTCCAATTATAGATCCCACCTGCAAGCTGAAAATGGGAGATGTGATAGAACTCACTCCAGCCATTCCCGACAAATCCCTAACTGAATACAGGGAAGAGATCCAACGTATGTATGACAGAGGACCGAATGTAGCGAGTAGCACAACCATGGCTGGCTTAAGAAGCTGACCATGGATTCATTGTTTTACCCACATTTGTTCATTGAAAATTTGAAGTTGTAGCCATATATATTCATGTATATAAACCATAAACTATTTGTACAGAACAGCAGATCTGTTATTATGCTAACCGGATTTGGGAATGTTGTTCAATTCATGCTTTTCTTTCTTAAATCTTTTGCTTTTCCAGTTTTTATGTGAGCCGTTGGATGAGCAGGATATATGCACAAGAAGCTATCTATCACTTCTTAACAAGATTTTACTTTTATTGCTTTTGTAGGAAGGTCAAAACTGAAACTAGAAAGAGGATTACAGAGGAGGAGCTTTGTCCATTTCTATGTCCAGAAGTAATGCTGCACAGAAGACTGCCATGAAAGCACACATATGAGCATGATCAACATCCCTGCAAGTCCCCACGAGGAGCTCCCGATTCTAAACACCGACGAAGAATCCGGTGACAGGAAAACCGATGATGCCCGTGTCACACTCTGGACGGATGAGGCCGTCTTGATGGCAACTATCAGTCCAACGAGCACCGCGGGCAACACTAGTCCACCGGAGCTCCACCTTGTCTCGGCTTTTCCCCGGCCCGTGTACAATGGAGAAAGCACCACTGCAGAAACCATGGCCAAAACCATTGCCACTCCTCTCTGGGAAGAATTGCTGTGTGCATATGAATCATAGGTTGCCATTGTTGAAGGACACAATGGAAGAAGGTATCAAGGATTCAAGGGTTGGTTTTCTTGGACTGTTTCTAAAGAATGAAAGCTGATACTTAGGGATGACAGTATTGACACTAACATGGGCATTTATAGAGGAGTGAAAGATGAGGTGGTAAAGGAATCTAGGTGGAAAGCATGGTGTTAGATGACAAAAGTCTGTTAATAGCCGCCCATAAAGCAAAAAGAAAGGAAAAGTCACACCCAACAGTCACAAAGTGCAGAGTTTGATTCATATTAAAAACAGTATAAACCTAGGCTTGTTGTGAACATCAGTATATAAACACTTTGAAAAATTTGTAATTTGAAAAGGAAAAGTTGGATCATACATTGGATAAAGAGCCGGAGAGAAGGATAAAAAGAAGGGTAATAAAGGTGATGTTTAGACTCAAAGGAAGCAAAGTATCATCAGTGGCTGGTTTCCATGATTGCTCCATTAAGAAAATTCCAGAAAGTTTAATATTTTAACTTGCCAAAATGAACATGTTCACACCTGATTGGGGGTTTATGTTTTGTTCTAGCAGTGTATTACCTTTGAAAAAGCAAATGGGAGTTAGCTGTTTCCTGATATGATATTTTGCCGTTATTGCTCTGAAGCTGTAAAGCAACTAAGTATCTATATCAAGATTCATTTTTGAACCTAGTCAAACTGATCAGACAATTACCTTCATAATTAAGATGATAGATAACAAAGATGAACTCTGTAAAAACTAGTGGCAAATTTCATACATCACTTGCATTCAGATTCGTCTTCCACAGTGAACAAAAGGATACAGGCTGCCCTTTCCACCATAAACACACACACCCATCCTTCTCTTCCTCCTTCATCTCCCATTTACTTTCATGGTGCTTCTTTAACCACGCCCGTGCTTCATTTTCACGTCCTTTATACGCCATGCTTGTGGAGTCCAGGAACCTCCACAAGTACTCCACCCTCCTGGAGAATCCATTGGCAAAGTCCCCGCAATGGCTACAACTACAACCTGCATTGTTCTCGCTCAATTGGTTCTTGGATAGCAGATTGTGGAGAAGTTTACTGTAGGTTATCATTGTTGCTGATGATCTGATCTTGATGACCTAGACTTGGAATGGACCAAGATTCATTGTACGAAATGTCTAGGAACAAGGGATCATAGGATAAAGAATCTCCGAACCAATCTAGTATTTGATCATTGGAGGGTGGGAGTTAAAGCTTGATGATTGATAATATGGTTTGGTATTATGTTTATAGTGGCAAAACAATAGGATTGAGCACTAGTCTTTTTCAAAAGAGACACAAGAAAAGGTCATTTTTTTGGGAGTTTTGATGTTTTAATTATACTTTCTTTATTAACCTTCCATGAAATGGGGTTTTAGATTCCATTTTATGGTTTGACTTGTTCCTTGGTGTGGATTGGGTTCGGTCTAGTTTGATATTGCGAGAGACGGCAAAATGTCTTATATATATACATGCAGTTCTCACATTGCTTTCATTGCTGTCATTGGGTGTAGTTTGCCATTGAAACATTCAAGTTTTTAAATAGTCATAAAATTGAAGAATAAGTTTCATATATTCATAGAATTGAAGAATATGTTTCATATTAGCTAGGAAAGTATTAACATGGAACAATCCCACTCAAGTTGATTAGGTTGTTGGCCTGTTATCATAATATTTCAAATTCAGCTCTCAATGAGAGCGACATATTAGCCTGAACCGATCAACTATGGGCAATCGAACAGGCTAATCCGTTTCATATATTCATAGAATTGAAGAATATGTTTCATATCAGCTAGAAAGTATTATCATGGACAACCCTAGCCAAGTTGGTCACGTTGTTGGCCGGGTAATCGTAATATTTCAAGTTCAACTCCCAATGAGAGCGGCGTATTGACCTGAATCGATCAAATATGGGCAACCGAACAAGCTAATCCTAATGTGGACCAGAATGCAGAAGCACATGGAGGGGTGATTTTTGGAGAAAGGGGAAAAAGAGGAAGAAGAAGATAAGGTTGACAGCTAGAAGTATGATGCCAAAAGGGGTTAAATGCTATAAATTCAATGCACAGCAAGCTGGAAATGGAAAAGAATCTGTGGACTGGGGAAACTGGGTTTTGGATCAGTTTTTCATTCACACATGTTCACTTGTAGATGTAATGTAATCAGCTAAGCAAATATATTCCAATATATTATATGGTAGGGTATTACATATAGATTGGTGAATGGTGATAACACTTCTCCAACAACATTAAATACCTAGGACTTCATGTCTCACCAAGCAAACGAAAAGGCAACCGTCTTCCTGTTCCTCTCCAAAACAACCCCCAAGTCAGATCAGATCTCTCATCTACAACTTTGTTTATCACCTACAATGTCAAAAGCCACAACCATGAGTTCCCATGCTTGGAATAAAAGTTCTACAAATTCGTGCAGGGAGCAAAAATAACCGGCTCAACTCAATTTCATGTCCTGGTTATCACAAAGAGGCTTTCAAGCTTCACAGTCAACATTACTACGACTTCTACTAAGCCAACGAACCCTTCTCTAATTAAAGAGAGAGATTCGAATTCCATACAATACTTAACATTGGCTTCCCGTAAAAGCTGTCAGCAGAATCTTAAAACACTCCAACTCATAGAACCAGATTCACGAGGAGATGAAATAACAGGGAAGCTATTTAGTCATATAGCAAGGAAAAACTCATTATGGAACACGCAGTACTACACTACACTACACTAAGGTTTTCATCCACTTGCGAATACAGTGCTAAACCTTCCATTTAACGATATCCCACCAAAATCACAAAACTATGAAGGTCCATACACACAGTGGAAGTATGCTGCCAAGGTAAATGGAAGTCTGTAAAAAGGTAAATGAACTAAAAACAGGATATTGCTGCCAAACTATAAATCATTCACTATCATAAATGTTAAAACTATATTCACAGTACAATCCCAATGGATAGCTTGGTAAGATAAGTAAGGAAAATGAATTCTAGTCATAAATCAAGTGGAAGCCAAAAATTGAACAGAGAAATGTAAGAGCAAACAGAGAAAGAATTACCAATTTACATGAGCGACAACAATAGATGTGGAAGCCAAAACTCCGATGAATCAAGGCATTATGAATCAATTCATATCCTCACTCATTACCAAGCCGCTCGTTAAAGAATTTCAATCAGTACAACTCCAGTTAAGTGTAAAACACTCCCACCAAAGAAATAGACTAAACAGAAAGAAAGAAAGAAAAAAAAATCTGGACTTTTTTTTTTTCACACGTCTTTATAATATGCTCTCAGCATTTAACAATTGTCTCCTCTTGATTACCAAGAATGCTACCACAAACACCTGCAAAAGCGCAGCAATGCCCACAAATAGCAATCCCAGTTTCTTTCCCAAATTCAGTTTCTGGCTTGACCTTCCATGTGAAGTATGACTTGATCCATTGGCATTATGTCCTTTATGTGAGCCCTCTCGGGGAGGGTGAGGGGGAGGGGGGGAGAATTTTCGCCGATGGGAGGGAGGGGAAGGGGGTGGAGGTGGGGTAGGCGAGGTAGGCGGGGAGGAGGGGGTGGGGAGATGAAATTGGAGGTGGAGGAGGAGGAGGAGACAATGGCGGTGGTGGCGGCGATTGAAGAGGCGGCGGCGGCGGCGGAGGTGGCGGTGGGGATTGTGATCCGGGGGGATTCACATTTTGCTGCGACTGCACGAGGATCGCAAGGAAAAAGAAGAAAAAACCGAATGTATTAACGATTGAGGTCAACAATGGTGAATCCATATACAACGCAAACACTTAATCAAAACAATTAGGGGTGAGGTCTGATCCCCAGAGCCCTCCCCGCATCTGGTTCACACTCCGATTCAACAACGTCGCCCCTTAAACCTAACCCCAACCCTCCTTCAACAAACTAGGGTTGCAAAATCCTCAACCTAGCTCCAAAAATCCGTCCTGATCTCTCTTCTCTCGGAGAAACAACCAAACGATCTCTTTCTCCTCCGCAAACGAACAGAAGATTGCAGCGCGCGAGAACTAGGGTTAAGCATTCACGCCGGAAAATGGGATCATAGCGCCTCGTACCTCTTATGTGATTTCCACAGAATACCTTATACGATATGAAATCCGATACCGGAAAAATCATAAAAAGGGGATCTTTGTTTTCAGTTTGCTTCCTTTCCCCCTTTCTTCGTGATCCCCCCGTTTCTCAGAAATGGTTTAGGCGTAAAAGAGAGAGAAAATGGGGGAACGAAGCCGGGGGGGAGAGAGAGAGAGAAAGAAGAGAAGAGAAAGAGAAGAGAAAAGGCGAAGTCGTCAAAAGAGTGACAAAAACAATGTAAGGCAACGGCGGGGGATTCAACGGTTGGTCCAATCCGGACAATCAAAATCAATCAACGGTGAATTCCACCAAATTATTTTTCCTTTTTTCTTTTTTCTTCTCTTTTATTTATTTATTTATTAAATTTACACTTGAAGTAATTGGAGTTGTTTTACAAATTATGGCCTGGTAAATGGTTGTTGGTTAATTTGGTTGGCTGTTTGGGTTAGAAGGTACGATTTGTTGATAATATTAGCTGATTGTAGAAAGTCGTTTGATAAATTAGCTGTTAGCTGATAGCTGTTTGGTATAATTTCTTTTCTCAAAAAGCTAATTGAAAAGGTTGCTTTGAGTAGCCTTTTGAATTTTAGCATTTTGGAGTTGCAAAAAGCTTATTAACCAAACAACTAATAGTGTTCAAATAAGTCAAAATTGGCTGATAGGCTGATTATTTACCAAACAGGGCCTATATATTGTTCATAGATAAATATTTATTAATGGGCGTTTAAAAGAGCGGTCAAAAAGTTATTAGAATGAATAATTAGCACAATTTATCATCATTTCAATCACACTAGTTTCAATACGAATTTAATCATGTATTCAACTAACAGAATATTGTGAATAATTGAATTCATTACGTTCAAGTACAATCACAACTTTTATAGTTGAGTTGCAGGATATGTGGTTACCCATTAAGGCAATAAGAAGATGTTTTTCCCCAATAAATGAATGTTATTTTTTTTTTTTCTAAAAATAATTGATAGTATACCGACATGCATGAATGATTTGAAATTGAGATTTGCAGGCCAGATTGGAGATTGGAGATTGGAGAATGTGAATAATTAAAGGAAATAAAATCTAAGACGTGCAAAGTTGTTCCTCGTGGATCAGAGATACCCCATGCTACAGATGTTGTACTCATACATACACTACTGTATACATCTGCAGACTTCAGTAGATCTCTGTATTTTATCAAACTCCCAGGCCTGGATAAAGTCAAACACTACATTATTCCCCACAAGGGAATCCAAGATCTCTGTACAATGTATCCTTTTAAATTAATTATACTTTTCACACAAGTGTTTGGTGTTTTTTAACTAGGAGATCTTAATATAAGATTTAAATTCTGTATCTATAATTTACACGTTCTGTATCTGCAGTTGAAGTTTATGTGCCTGTAATTATCATATTATGTGTCAAAATTGGTTAATTGTAAATACTGGATGTGTTAACTGAAGGTACAATGTAATATAAACCATGGGCCATGGTATAACAATTGAAAATTTACCTGTGGTTTGGAATAGGCTTTTGGCCCGTTTTATGTTGCTTGGCTTGGACTATAACATATGGACCACTCGTTATCTGGGTTAGCTTATATTTAAAGACAATGACTAGGCCACATACGAGGCCTAACAACTGTAGATTGGCCCACATTTCAACCCAGCCTCGGACCTAACCTATAACAATAGGGTAACAAGTCAATTTTGGGGTCTACTAGGTCATACGTAGGGGTGACCTTTAGTTCGATTTTAAATTGAATGTTTACTCCAATTAAGTTGATCGAATAGTTAATTTAATAACCACAAGATTCTAAATTTAACTCTCTGTAAGCAGTTTACCTCTTTACAGTTGTTTGCTAACTAGATTATAACAACATATTTTACATGGAATGCACATTCAAGATAATAGTAACTGCAAACTTTTCCATAAATCAGGCATCATTTAAAAATGAGGCATGCATTCTTTAGAATACTTGGTTGTAAGATTCTATCATAATTTAACCCATTCTTGATCTCTTCTCTACCTTCTCTTTCACTTTCCCTTCTTTAACATTAGGAAATGGTTTCTTCTTCTTAAGTTTACACACAAAACCTACAACTATACATCTGTCACTGAACTAAGTTTCTTCTTAAATCTTTCACTCATTCAACAATGTAAACATGGGAGCTGGGTGAACAATACTAGGATTATCACCTTCACAGTTCCCCTCCCCGTACTGGGGACCTTGCAACTCGTAGTAACCCCGAGAAGCTGAGCTTTCGCCTCCCGTCCTGTCTTGCTGATCACCCCCATCTGTGCTGGCATTCCACGCCATATCTGTCTCGTGATCCCCATTGGCAACAGCGAGGATGGGCTGAGAAGAAGCGGAAGGGGATGCACCAGAGCTAAAGTCGTCGAGGGGATTGCCATGACTCGAGGATCGCTTAGCAAGGTCTCCAGCAATGAGGGTTGTGCTCGAGCAAATGCGCTTAACATCGTACCTAGTAATATCGAAATTGGTCACTGCACTCGTTCCTCTGAACTTTATGGCTGCAATGTCGTACGCCTCTGCAGCCTCTTCTTGTGTGCCTAACATGGTTCCAAGAAACATGGCAGTGTTATGAACAAAAACTATGATATCGACAAGTTTAATGAATCCATGCCCAAATTAATCCCTTATTGTCAGCAATGAATCTCAACATAACTGAAAAACACTGCAATGCATTGGACCAGAAACGCTAAACTTATAACATTGTGGTTACAAAGTCAACAGCCTGACCATATTTAATTAGGTTGTAAATTTGTAATGTCTGAAAACATTGCAGGACTGACATGAAAAACCATATGTCAATGTCAGCATATATCTTAAATGAGGCATGGCTGATGAGTGGTCAATAACGAATTCATCGAATGCAGCATGGTAGGTAGGATTATAAAGTCGATGCTGTAAATGGAGTAAACAACAGACATATCCAAAGGACAATATCTGAAAAATGACCGAATAAGGGTTCTAGACAGTAAAATGAAAGACGACTCAAGGACAGAAAGCTAGCTAGCTTACTAAAGGTGCCGAGGTACAAGTCCTTGTTCCCAGCAACTCTCCCTATTCGAGCTTGCCACCTCCCGTGTTGATGATGCCTGTAAAAGTCGGTTTTCCAAAAAAAAAAAGAGGCTCAAACGCGACTGTAATGTCCTGGTATGTAATTATTGAGGGCCATAATTGCTAAAGCAGACGATAATACAATTGAATTGAATCATGAAAGCGGGATGGGCAAACCTTGTCACTCCCCTGTACACAGAGGCTCCCCTCGAGAACCCACTGCTTTTCCTGTTTAACACAAAAACAGCAATCCAAAACATCATAAGCTGACATTTCCTCCTATCCATGTTTGGTGCTTTTTCATGTAATAAAAAAATAAAGGATATTCAAGGAATATTCACCTTCTTAAGTGTGCAACATACTCTTGCCTAGACATGTTTTTCATCTCCTCCAGCTCTTTCTCATACATGCTTAGCTAAGATTTAATCAAGAATATTTAAACTAATCAGATAATTAACCATTAACAGGGGTAAATTATAAATATGATGGGGGGCTTATAAAGGAACTTACAGGAAAGTTGATATGAGTAGTTGGACCCCAGTACTTGAGAGCAGCTAGATCATAAGCTTTTGCTGCTTTTTCCTCCGTGTCATAACCTCCTGGGATTATCATTATTCTTATCAAAACAGCATACTATGTATCAAAGTTCCCTATGTGTTCTCAACACAACAATAAAGTTCCCTTTTTTTCTTTTTGGATGACCAGGAAAACAAAAAACCACTGCCCGAGGGCATAGACAGATCAAACCTGCCTGGTGACCCTAATGAGCAAAGGAACACAAAGAGATAAAAAAGACTAAATTGGCCCTGCTCCCATTGGGTTACCCAATCAACCAACTTGGCTGAGGTTGCCCGTAAAGTTTCCTTTTTTGCTATATAAGCCTCCTCGGTGTCTAAATTTAGAGCTCTTTGCTTACCTAGATAGACTGGTTCGTGGGAATATTGGATGGCGAAATCACAAGGTTGGTAAATTTACATGAAAATGAAGATTGGAAAATAGTGAGATTGGTAATGTTTAATTTGAACAGAAACTGAAGAGGAAAGATGATGAATATATATTTGTGACCCGCCTTGTCTTCCTTTTCTGGTTTGTCCTTCCTTTCTGCAACTATTGTCCCACAGATGAGCTTCATATCTCCCCGTCCACCTGTGTCTGAATGGAACAAACAAAAAACGTCAGCAAAAATCAAGAAAATTGGAAAAAAAAAAAAAAAAAAGAGAACTTGGACGAAAATTTGGGAATGATTAATGAACCTGGTAACACCACGGTACTGGGAAGTTCTTTGGCCGAAAGTGTCAACGGATTTTCGCGGGGCGGCGGGTGGCGGTCTCTTCTTGGCCTCTGAAACCGCCGCCAAAGGCGGCGAAGCGACGGTTTCCGGGTGAGAGGTGACGGCGAGGGAAAGAGGTTGAAACGGCGGCGTTTGTCTGAGCCAAGATTTCAGCCCGGAAATGGAAGTAGAAGAAGAAGTTGTAGCAGGCGAGGGGGAGTTATCGAACAGGAAAGGGTACATGGCGGCGGGGTTGAAAGGAAGCGGCGGCGCGGCCGTGGTGGGTGGGAATGAGCTCAGGTGTTCTCCGGTGAAATTTGGAGGAACGTTAACGTTGATTTCAGGCGATTGAGAGGTTGTAGTAGTGTAACAGGTGCCAAGAAAATCTTCCAGCTTAGGACTCTCCACCATGTTTTTGTCGTACAAAGAGGCACCTTGGTCGAAAAAGCCATGAGAAGGCAAAGACATGAGATTAGCTAAACACCCACCTTCTCCTTCTACTTCTCCTTGTTGTCCAACGTTGTTTGTAGCTGTTGTTTCTTCTTCTTCTTCTTCTTCTTTTTCTTCATTTCCTTGAAAATCTTGGTTACCATCATCTCGAACGAGAGAGAATCCCAACCAACTACTCATTTTAAATTATTTTGTTGTTTAAAAGAGAATCCCACAGGTGCTACGTATGAGCTCAAAGTTCAAAGCTTGGGAGAAGCAAAGAACAAACAAAAAAACTTAGAAAGAGAGAGAAGTAAATGCTATGCTGCAAAATCTAAGGATTTTATCGTTTAGTTGGGAGGAGAGTTTGGTTTCAGGACTGGGGTTGCAGGAGGCGGTAGCAGCACCCTGTTTTCTGTTCTGTTCTGTTCTCTGTTGTGAATAATAATAATAATAATAATAATAATCTGGTGAAGAAGCCAGAAGGGCCTCGGTTTTCATTACTGCCTCTTTCATTTCGTAGTTATGGCATTGGCAGACTGTGGGGGTGGCCTTTCACCCCCATGAACAATCCCCTAGCCTCACACAGATACCGCGCCCGCTACAATTCGCCACTGCACCATCTCAGCCGTTCAAATCTTCATCCCCCACAATCTCACCCATTTGCAAATACCATTGAAAAAATTGCTTTAAACAATTTTTGAATTTTAGCATTTTAAAATTACAAAAATTGATTAATTAAACATTTATGTTAATTTTTTAATTAAATTAAACAATTAATAGTGATCAGTCAAAATTAATTGATAAGATAACTATTTTATCAAATAAGACCAATATATTATTATGATATTGACAATAGATAGAGTCATTTGAGTTTATCTGCACGACTGTACACCACCAGCATTATAATTATGCGCGGTGAACTCTGTACCCAACTTCTGAAAAATTTACGGGCAACTTCACAAACCAACAAATTTGCTGTTAAAAACTACAGTGGAATGAACAAGTCAGATTATCAAACTAACTTGGAAAAGCTAGCTGGTGAATTCTCCATCTTCACATTGGTGGTTTATACAAAAGTTGAAGTTCAATGGCAAAATTAGGGGAAAAAGAGGAGGGAACTTGCAAACCTTTCAAATTATAGAATTCCAAACACAAATACAGAGCTATGTATCTATGACACTGTCAATGGTCAACAGTTTTCGTCATTCCATTAGTATGTGCAGTTATGTAATGTAAGATGAGAGGAATTGACTAAACTATGCAGAGAGTTTGAATGAGAACCGATATACTTGTCATACACATTCACAAATAAAATGGGGTTGAGGGATTGTACAAAGGCGTTAATCTACTTGTATATCAGATCCAGAGCGCCAAACCACTGGCCATACTTAGCCCCATGCCATGGAGCATGCATAGTTCACCACCAGCTTCCCATCAAAACCAAAGTTCTGCAATGTATGAGACAGAGTTAAATTACACAATATATGCTGAATGATGAGCTCACATACAAGTAAATGCACATCATAATGTAGCCAGGGGTAAAACTTGTTCGTTTCTTCTATCTAACATTAGCAACTTTCCTGCAGAAAGGGGGGCAGATGGGGGTCTTGCAGACATCAAGCCAAGGAGTTTGAAAAGCAAAACCAATAGCCAACTAAACTTACATTATATAGGTCGTTTATCAACTCATCCGGATTTGGTGAGAAGGCACTGTTGACATACACAAACTGGAGAGACAAAATATTATGCAATTACTTGATTTATATTTATCAAAACAGTTTTCAATATTTAATAGTGGTAACAATAAAAGAAAGTACCAGCGTCTCCCTGTGCAGTTGCCGGCACAGAAAATCAATTACTTTAGCGAACTTGTCGGTTCCACCAATCTGGGCATAAAAGAAATCCAGACATTAAACAAAAATAGCATCATTGATATCTAATACCATGAGATAGTTTGATCTGAGCATTATCTGCAGAACCTAAAATAAAACGCAAGAAAGAGATTTGACGTCTTTTCCATTCAAATCACCTTAATAGATATTTCTACTCTCTTCTACTCTCACTTTTTTTCCCCTTACTCTTTTAAAGAAACTACACATGCTAAGCATATTTTAGTAAATGCACAAGGAAAGAACCGTGAGGATTAGCTCAAACTTGACAGCAGTCAAATATTTTTAACTTTCACATGAAATATCGAAAACATCTCTGTTGGCCACTAAAATATGACTTAAAGCACAAGCAATCATAAGTATTGTCTTCCAATTCACATACTCCAGATCCCCTACCACAGCTCGGTACCAACAATTTAAATTGTCTCAGTTAAGAAGTATCAAGAGGTTACACAAATGATAAGAGTATAACACTTTATCCCCAAATGTAATTGATCTTCTGGTGTTCCGGAAGAAACAACAAATGAATCCAAGCGTCGTCACCGTTTTATTTTTCTTATTTTTCAAAAGAAAAAAAAAATCACTCTATAAACACATCTATGTGACCTAAAATTCGTCTAGGGATTTGGAGATATCGAAACAAGTAAACAACCACTCTGAACCTTTCTGATCAAATCAAGGACAAGAGCACAAACCTTGAATTTAGACTGTTTGAGGATAGGAGCATCACCAGTAGCTCTCAAATGAACAATCACTACCAAAACAAAACATTACAAAATCGAGACTCGCTATCAGCATTGCGGCACGTATCATTAATCAACGCATATATTTTAAGATACTATCAGTATATCGCACAATTAAGCAAAATTAATGAACAAAACTACTAAGGATCGAGGTTAAACATCTTTACTAACCTTTACGAGATTCCGCAGCCATGGATTTATCCCGCTCGCAAACAAAAAATCCAGAGCTATACGAGCCTTGTTGCACACTCTATAAGCTTCCTTCTTCGTGCAAGGCTCCGGGTGTGTTTAATCGGATCCGTTTATGTTGATTGAACCCGGCGTAGTTATCCCTTTTATACCTTTTATACGGTATTTCTTATACTCCGTATTTTACTGTATTGTGTATTTGTGTGCTTTATTAAAATACATTTATTATTTTTTATTTTTATTATTACTCATTCCGTACCGTGGTTCAATTAACGAGGCATAATAAAATTATTTTTAATCTAATTTTTTATAATATTAAGTTTAGTATTAGACTATTAGTATACACAATTTATATATTTAAAAACTACATTAAAAATAATATTAAACACAAAAAAGTCACAAACTATATAGTAGAATATCAAAAGTTTGGTATAAAAGTTTTGTTTTTTGTTAGAATACTCAAAATTTTGGTATAAAAGTTTTTGACAACCTCTTGAAAGGTTTTGAGTGTTTGTTTACTAGTGACAAATAGTGTAGAGGTCGTCTAACCCATATGTGTCTAGCGTTTTAGTAATTGTTTTCTTTTTCATTCTAAATGTGGATTATATTTGTCCAAACTCAAATAATTATAAAACTAATACTAATATATTGAGTTGAGTACTAGATGATTGTCTAGTCATAACATTAGCGACTTTGTATATTGAACAAATAACACACACATAATGTTAATCACGTACATTACTTAGAAACTAACCACTTTAGAGTCTTCCAATTGTAATAATACCCCTAACGAGCTATTTAACCAGGTATGTAATTAGGTCATGCACTCCATGTAGAACTGCCTATTAGTCTTTATGGAATTATAAGACGAGCTTCACCTATATATCAAAGTATACATTTGGATAGTGGCTGCTAATTTTCTTGTAAATCAAAAGGTATATAATTTAATAAGGTGTGTTGGTATTATTATTAGATGGAGGAGACAATAACATTCATTATGAAGTTCAATGATTGTATTTGTAATATGATACAAAAATATACTAGGACACATCAATTCTTTGTCCACTCATACAGACTGGTTCCCTGATTTCTCCATTAGGTCTGCAAAACACTTCTTCCAATCCAAAACCTTCTCTTTGCCATTAACCACCTGTTGCATAACAATGATAACATCACACTTCAGTAACTCCATGACCTCAACACACACAAAACTTTAAGGAACAAACCAACATTGACAATGACAGCATGGCGGTTTATTAACATTTTAGATGAGGACAATTATATGCATTTTCTAGGTTACTAGTCACAATTATTTTCTAAATCTTCCTTCGTATAAAACCATGAAAGGAAAAGGTCATTTCCGGGTTCCAATTGTTCAGAGAATAAGACGGTTATTTCAGGACTTATATCAAGTGATCTCAAAATGCGGTGAAGTAGCAAACCTCAAATATAAGTCCGGTTTGTGGCACTGTGTTCAGAGCCTCTACACATATGAAGGCGGCATCTTCCTTGCTAAGACTCCCTCGTCCAGCGCTACCCTGAGATGAAGATAGTGGAGGCAATTAAAAACCATTACGAAAAATGAGTTCAGTGTGTAAACTCCGTAAATTCTGCAAATCAACATACCAAATTGCTCAGAACACCAATTGATATATTAAGCACCGGTTTTTGACAATTTAGTTGTGTTTCTTTTACCAACTTTACATTTGGTACACTGTTCATCAAACTGAAGCTTTAAACTCGGAATATAATTTTGAAAGGGAAGATATGGCTTTTCAGTTTTCACATGATGAAGCCGATAACAGGAATGTTGGCACTAACTACCTCTTCAAAGCTGAAACCTTGCTGCCCACCCGGAGTGTTTGTCAACGAGCCAGTTCTAATTATGGTGTAAGGGATTCCCGAGGCCAAAACCATCGTTTCATCTTGCTCTGCCAGTTTTCTTGCATTGCCACTCAGCATTGCTTGGATACCACTAGAACCTCTATAAACAGATAGCTGCAACCTTATCAAAACACAATATCAAACATAAATCTTAACCGGAAGTGCCTGCATATACATGAAGGCCACTGGCTACCTGGGATAATAGGATCACGTGTTGCAAACCCTTCCAACTATCAATGTTAGATACAAAACCTTCCTACAAAAAAGTATAGACACAAGATTTTTATGTAACTTGCAGAGTAGGGAGAACAATCCTTATTAGAAGTTGATAAAAAGAGTAAATCCAGATTAAAAAATGATAAATGGGAAACTTCAAAAGAAATGATAATAGAAAACCATACATTTGGGCATATGACCGCACGAACACCTTTGAGTGCTTTCTTTAAAAATGACTTATTCTTGACATCTCCGGCTATTGGCTTCATAGAAACTCCATAAAATTTATAGTTGCCACAATAATAAGACAGACTGCAATGCAATGTACAACATTCTTACAAATTGTGCATAATCATCAAAAGATCCATCAATGCCTAACCTCAACATAAGTGCCAAAGGCCTCCATAGCAGCCTTCTTATCCTTCACTAGCACTTTTACACTAGTTCTTTTGATTATCAATGACAATATAATCATCTGTAGAAATTATACAACAAGAAGTCAAAGTCATGCTTCAAATGACTGATTCTCTCACATAACAGCTACATCAGTAGCATCATTTAAGAGGGATTTAGTGTAAGAAAGATTTAGTTCATTATTGCATTTCGGGAAATAACCACGACCACTCCATGTACAAACCTGACCAATCTCATTATCCCCGTCAGTTACTAAAACTGCATCCCGAACTTGATCTTCGTCTGCTTCTTGATCAACAGATAGGATTCATTATAACATCATAGAAAGGGGGGAGTATATAAACATGTACAAAATCATCCATTAATTCATTAAAGCTACCTGAAGCCTCATCTTCCACCCGCAAAGATTCATCTTTGGTGAAGGGGTCAGGTGCCCCATACCATTTCCTTAACTTTGGACCCCCTAAAATGAACAGGACAGAATTTCAAATTGCCAATCTAAAGCAAAGTTGAAAAACTATGAGATCAAACATCAGCATCGCCAAGCTTCAAACTTTATCCAATTCAAACGCCATTGGGAGCTAAAAATCTCTGCCCCTCACCCCCAATGGAAGAAAGAATAGAAATGAGGCTGTTGAACTAAACCAAAATCTTTTTGGGCTATTTACTTATTTGTTGCTTTTAGCAGTCAATTAACGTTAGTTCATCATTGCTTCTTGCTTGAGAATGCAATTCTAGTTGAGAACATTAATGCAGAAATTGAAAAAGCATAAAAGGAACAACAAAGTAATATACAGTACCTTCAATATAGTCAAGAATTTGGTCCATGAAACCCAGTTTCTTCTTGGAAGCAAAGCAAGTCAGAGAAGAAAGCTTCCGAGCTTCTCCACCTGAGAGAAAAAAAGAGGGATTCTTGTTACAGTTCCTGTACATGGAGCAATGCAGATGAGACAGTAGGGAGAGAGATGATGAAGCTGAGCCCGCCATAGCTTTAAGCTGTTATCCTTTCGCTCAGTCATTAAAATTTCGGAGCGGTATTTGGTCAGCAATCACCGACCCCTCAGGTTTAAGAAATATCATTTAAAACCCCTACACTTTTGGATATTGCTCCATACACCATATCGCATAATTGCATTAGACAGACGGGTCACGGGTCGAAACCCTAGCGGCCCATTCAACCCTCGTTTTCACCTATAAGAATCTCTCAATGGCTCTTGCATATACAGCTTCTCATTCTGCTCCCATTTCTTCCACTCTCGTCTAGATTGCTCCTAAGATGAGCACAAATTGGCAAGTTTGGTAGCTTAGAGAGATGGATCTCTGTGTGTTTATACTATATTTATATGTTGCGTTGTCGGGTTGAGCTTCAAAATCAGCAGAATGAAGATTGGGTGTTGTACTAGTGTAGATGAGAACTTTGTTGATAAATGTTTACATTAATCTGCTAGGTTTGATGATTTTTCTGGAATTCTTCGAAGATATAGCATTGGCATTTATTTTGCTCTTCCCCACCACTGGGACTAAGAGCTTCCATACCAGTGCTGATATTAAGCAGTGGAGATCGGTTGGCCCCTTGAATTGTTTCCATTTCTTCGGGGTTTTCATAGGTTTCCTACATTCTGAATGTACTGCGATTAAAACTTGAGATTGCGTTCTACTATTTGCTCAATTTTAGTTCACTAAACATGTTTATGAAGCATTGGTTGTACTAGAATGCCGCATTCCGACAGGTGGGATGATAAGGTTTTGACTCAATGCTAATATCATATTTGTGGAGATCGGTTGGCCCCTTGAATTGTTTCGATTTCTTCGGGGTTTACATAGGTTTCCTACATTCATTGATTGATGTATGCGCTTGAAACTTGAGATTGTGTTCTATTGTCTACTTCTGTGAGTCTGTCATTCATTTTTACTCAAATTTTTGGCCATTAAACATGTATGTGAAGCTAGCATTGGTTGTACTAGAATGATAAGTCATTCTGATAATTGGGATGATTAGGTTTTGACTCAATGCTGATATCATATTGTTGGAGATTGGTTGGCCCCTTGAATTCTTTCTGTTTCATTGGGGTTTACATATTTTTCCTACATTCACTTTTATAAGAATTGTTTAGTGGTTGAAGATTTCCCTTGTAACTCAAACAACAAAAAGAATTGTTTAGTGGCCTGCCTGTGTGTCTGCAACAGTCTGAAGCCTGAAATGAACCAAAAGGATCATTGCAAGAACAGAGATGGAGGTTTCATCTTCAATTTCACCAGAAGCAGAAGTGGGAGCTATGTTCTATCAGAGATTACCAGTAGAATAGGCTTCATTTTTCCCACTTTTATCTTAATTGTACATATAAGATGATGGGTCAACAAATTGTGAATAAATATACAGAGTAATATACATATATGTGCAAATTCAGTTGGCATATCAAGTAAAATTTTGAGTTCTAAAGATTTTTATATTGGAAATTTAAGGAATTGCCAAGGTTGAGGTGTTAATTTGTACTTGCTTATAACTATCTATAAATTTGTAGTTGTATTGGAAAGTAAATTCTTTTAATACATTAGATATTCAATTTGTGCTAAACTAATCATAAGTCTTAAGTATTTATGCCATTATGATTCTTCAGTTTCCATCACTCCCTTTTCTGGGTGACCATTGAACTAAATCTTGCGTGACAAAAAATTACTAGTTTTGTAAATCTTAACTAAATTGATGAGTTGTTGATTTGATAATTACTTCGTACTGGTCAAGTTAACTAATTAAGATCGCAAGCTTGACTTTATTTAAAGTGCACGTTTAGATGGATTAAGGGTGTTCAATTATTATTAATACATTTTTGGAATTATGCCTCTAATACTAAATGGGTAATTCTGTCAATTCTTATAATGTGTGAGCAACTAGTGAGCTACGTAGCCTGCTGTCACGCTGCCGTGGCTAACTACTTAGCTAGGTCACCGCGACGGATTCTACGCGCTATCTCGCGTCCAAATTCATAACAGCTTTCGATTCCGGAACAGTGAGGGTGGTAGGCCCAGCGTAGTGGAAAAGCAAATTCCTCTTTTGAAAACGCTAACGCAAGGAAAATCCGTCGGATAAAAAATTTCCCTCTCAATTTCTTCGTTATTAAATCTAAAATTTAAAAAAACAAAGAAAATAAAAATCTATTGTTTCCGTGAATCAATTCTCCGAAGCGCAGTTTTCAAGGTACCTTACACCCCCCTGGGATAGGCGCCGCAGGCAATGTTCATTTCTGAATTGTGATTGCAGCTCAGGCCTCAGAGGTCAGTTCAATTTCATATAATTTTAATGTTTTTCATTGTTAATTTTGCTTTATTTCGAAGATTATTTAAGTAGTTGTGCGCTAATTGGAATTTGTGTTGCATGCGGTGATTGAAATTTGTGTTGCATGTGCGAATTGGAGCTTCGGATTTTTATTGCGTTTCTCCTTATTATTATTATTATTATTATTTTTTAAAATTTTAAAATTTATTGCATTTCAGTTGTATATGCTGGATTTCCGATGGAATCAGTTATTGGAGTGGAGACAGATGGTGAAGCTAAAGTTGAGGATAGTGTGGTTGCGGCAAGTAACAGTGTCTCGAGTTGTTTGCCGGAGGAAACTGCTGATCCTATTGTCTACAAGCTCGTGCGGGTATGCATTCAGCTCAAAGAGATTCATTAATCTCATTTTTTGATGCTAAATGTTAAACATAGCTACTTTTCTTTGTTGCTCGATCAGTAAGTGTAGCTATGTAAGGAGAATGATGTGATGCATAGTTTCTGACTTGATTACATATGTTCCTGAGTCTAGAGTTTTTGAGGCATAACTGTGTAAAGTGATTGTTTGGTCAAGGACAAGACACTATTTCCTTGGTGTGAATTTAAAACTTTGGAAAGGATAAAAATTATACTGAGATACTCCACTTTTAGGATATACCTTTCAGCTAACTAAAAATGCTAGCCTTTACAGTAAATTGTGATAATCATGCCATGCATGATGCATTGCATCCAACCTGAAGTAAGGGAGTAGTTTGATGGGGGCCTTGAGGGTTTATTGAAGCATAGTCATGCTTTATGAAATCTGTAGGTTGACGGGGATGGCCGACTAGTGCCTGCAACTGATGATGAAGTGATGGCAGTTGAAGACTTGCTTGAAGATGACAAATGTGAAGTTGGTCAGGTCATAGATGCTGAGCAAACTGTAGAGTGCAACAAAATTGAAGCATATCATTTGGGAAAAACTCAGTTTGAAAACCCACAAGGTCAAAGTGCCTTCGATTTTTCATTTTTTTTTTTTTTTTTTTTTTGAATACAACTGACCCTATTACATTGTAGTATCTGTTCATCCGATTTTTCATTTTGTTTGGCTTGTTTCATTGCATTGAAATTCTTTTACAACATTTATGCACTGTGTTAGCAAAACTTATTTCCTCAAAACTTTAATTAACCTTGTCAATTTATTAAATGTGAACTGAAAAGTTACAAAACCATTCACTTTCAGTAACTATCAGTCTAGTTTTGGGTACTTTCCCTTATCTGCCGTAGTGCAGGTTTTTTTTTGGGTTCAATCTTATTGTAGTCTAAATGCTTGTCTCTGATTTGAAAACCTTTGTCTTGGGGCCCAGGACAACCATTTTCTGAAATACATGAAGCTGATGTGGTAACCTTCAATGTACCGCACAAGTTGTTGCCTGATTCAGACAATGTAAATACTCAAGGAAAGGTATATGACTTGGTATTTTTTGAATGTTTATTTTCTACTATGATTTATTTATTTATCTTTGTTTGTTCTCAATGAGAATGCATTATGAGTTTATGACAACTAGTCTTCTATCTAGAAAAGTGTGATTTCAATATTGTAACACCAGTGCTGTGGTGACTATTTAAGTTTCTTCTTTCCTGTAATAGAGCGCTGTTGACAAATATTTGCAGGCAACTGTCCCTCCATTGACTTCAGAATATAGCGCTGTTGACAAATCTGGGAGTGCTGAGGGATGTTCAGCCCCTTCAGATGCATTTAGTGAGAATAATTTATTGGCTTCCAAAGCTGGGGCTAGCTGGAAGCCTGATTTTTCTAAGTTGAAGGGGGAAATATGTTTGGAGAATTTAACAGTAAAAGAACTTCATGAAACTTTTAAAGCAGCCTTTGGAAGAGAAACTTCAGTTAAGGACAAGCAATGGCTTAAGAGGAGGATTTCCATGGGGTTGTCAAATTCATGTGATTTTTCTTGTACTAGTTTTGTTATTGAGGACAGCAGAGTGGTGAAGAAAGTTAAAGAAAACATTGCAAGTGTGAATGGTTCGATTTCAAAAGATCCCATAGTTGCATTGCCAAATATTAACTCAGGAAGTTCATCTGGCCATGATGACAAAGTAGAGAGTCCAGCTAATATTATTGAAGGGAATATACCCAACTCAACATTGGAAGGTTGTATTGTTAGTGAGGGCCATAACATGGAACAAACAGCAGCTAAAAGGGTTCGTAAACCTACAAAACGATATATTGAAGAACTTTCAGAAGTGGAATCCAGGGAATCTAGTGGAAAGCCAATGTCTTCAGAGAAAATTTGTGGTTACAAATCAACACATCCAAGTAATCATGTGATATCTATTCTGAAAGCCCGGCCAGATGGGAAGCCTCTTTTTATGCGGCAAGATTCACTTGGAGGTTCTGGAGTTCAAATTCCATGTGTTTCTCGGATTCGGAGGGGACGTCCAAGGGAAAATTTTATGAATCTTTTGGTAAGCTAACAAGAGTCTTTTCAAGTGTTTTTCATGTGTGGGTCAATTTTATTTGTGATCTCATGAAGATAGGTTATTGACCATGTAGATTTATTCTCTAATGTGCTTTAAGTTTTCATTTTTAGAATCTCCAGCCCAATGGCACAGACATGGCAGCCGAACTGGTGAAGAATGTTGGTGACACCCACATTGATCAAACAGATGAAGTCTTGAAAACAAGTTTGTCTCCTGGATGGATTCAACAACCAGTAAGTTGTTTTTGCATTTTTCTACTGTCACTCTTCAATATGCAACATTTCATAGAATATCTGGTTCTTTTTCAGTGTCCTTTGAAGTTAGCAATAGCTAGGACATAGTGGTTTCTATGATTGAACATTTCTGCTGTGGAATAAGTTCTTTGTACTCCCTCTGTTCTAGTCCGACGTGAAGTGATGAGATGGGAGTAAAGGGAGTACAAGCAGCATTCCTCTTCTGCTGCTTTTATCAGAATCTAAACAATAAATGCCCATGTCAATGCTTGCTAAATATAACCTGTCTGTTTTAGTTGCATTCTGGCAGCCTATTCCTTGCATGGCATTATCTCTCTGCAGTCTGCATTCTGATGTAATTTTGTATATTCAAAGATTACTAATCAAGCATTTAATGGCATAAACTATATTGAAATACATCATGAATTTCATTTTGGAGAATTAGCTTCTTTAATGTTTACATGTTATTTCTGATTTACTGATATGCAATAATTAGTTTGTATTACATGTTGATTTTTTTCTCATTCATTTTGAATTTGTTTTATTTTATAAGTGATGAAGATGCAACACCGTTAATATTGAACTTTCTTTATCTTATCTTATAGCTTATTGCTACTTCTGAGGAAGGTAAGCACTCCCCTGAAAGTAAAATAATAGAAGTGGGGAGTAATATGGAGCATGAAAATATGGATTTGTACGAGGATCATTCAGATGATAGTATGATGGCCATGCCCACACCAAAGGGTGGAATGAGGAGAAAACATCATCGACCTTGGACTCTCAACGAGGTTGTCAAATTAGTTGAAGGTGTATCTAGGTATGGGGTTGGAAGATGGTCTGAGATTAAACGGCTTGCTTTTGCAAATTGTCCCTATCGAACTTCTGTTGACCTTAAGGTAGGCTTAAAAATTGTGTACATCAGACCACTTTGACTTTTAGAGATCAGTGGGAAAAAGTATAGTTGATTGGGCCTTTGCTTTCATTGTCACACTGAAACAATTCCATTGCAGGACAAGTGGAGAAACTTACTGAAAGCTAGCAATGTACAATTGCCTGCTGAAAAAGGGGTGAGAGCTCACTGATTATGATAATGATAGTCCTTCCGAATTTGTATTACTTGTTTCTGCATTGTGAATTTAATATTTTGTGTGTACCTTTTATTTACACCCTGTTTGTGATGGATGATGCAGATACAAAATTCTAGGAAACATGCAGCAATTCTGATCCCCACCTCAATTCTATTACAAGTGCGAGAGCTTGCAGAAATGCAAGGGAACATTTCGCCAAGTCTCAACCAAAGCAAGATTGCTGGTCTTGGTTCTGGAGGTAGAAGTGCAGATGAAGGGAGAGTGGGATACGTATAGCTTTGTGAATATTTCCTTGATCCAAACTAGGAATAAGCTTAATAGGCATACAAGCTAGTCGTAATATATTCTTGTATATACTAGCTTCTATTATCATGTTAATTGTAGATTACTTATTCTGGTGGTCAATTAGTGGTGAAATTATCCTTTGTTTTTTCAGTCTCTATTACTCCGTATTACGGAGTATTATTATTGGAAAACATAGAGGGTTCACCGGGAAAAAAAAAAAAAAACACCACTAGTTCAGTCAAGTTTTAGAAAGAGTGAGTTACATCAAAATCAGGTTAATCAGCCCCCCGTTGTAGCAAGTGATGAGTAATGCTTCATTGAAAAAATATTAGTGTCTCATTTGAATAACTCTTATATAATTTTTTTTTTAATAAAATGAATAATATTATGTGACTAAATTTGCTATAGTATAATAATTTTTAAGGACTTGAAGAGTAAGAAAAATATAGTTCAATAAGTCCACCAATTTGATGGTTTCCACTTCCCAGTCACCCAGGATTGACACATTATATTATTTATTTATGTATTTGAGATTAATTTAATAGATTCAAATCACTCAAAACAAATTAATTAGGGAATTTAAATGTTGAACAAAACAAAATTGCGAATTGTCTGGTTGGTTTCTCCCTCCACCATGAAGTTGCACTCTGCTCATCCCTTTTTAGTCCAATCGATTTTTGATGAAGATAGGTTGGATGTTCATTTTCTCTTATAATTGAACAAATTAAAGAGTAATAGTATTAATTGTAGGTTAGCTGCGCTGATTTTATTGCCAATCTCGGTCAATCAGCAAAAATAGAGCAAGACTTCAAGGGTCAGATAGTGTTTAGGCCGTGGCGGTTAAAAAAAAAAAAAACTTGAAAAGAGAAAAAATCATTAAAAAGATAATTGTGGAATTTGTATAATTGTCAAAAGAAGAGGGCAATATGTATAAAATAAAAAAATCTTTAGATTCAGGAATTCTTTCTTTCATGCCCTTCTTCCGCAGCCTCTCTAGCACTCTCTTGTCCCACAATACGACTGTTCTTCTCGAACCTCGGGCACGGCGAACTGACTCTCTCACACTATCCTCTCCTTTCCTCTCATCATTATCGGCTTGTAGCAGCTTAAGGTTACCGGCGTTCATTGCCTCTTTCTCCCTCTGTGCAAATACCTGTCTGTATATATGTTTCGCTCGTAGATAAAGTTGTGTTTCAATAGCTTTTGCAGCTGATGTTTGTATGCTTCCTAAATTATCGATGTCTCTGGATTCCTAATCTTTATTTTTCTGCCTGCTACCTGAATTTGATTAGTTGTTGCTGTCTGCTGCCTAAATTCATCACTTCAAATCTCTCCCAGCTCCTATTTACTGATTCTCGCGTTAATTACTTCAAACCTGGAACATTGTGCCTTAAATTCCATTCCTGTTTATAGTATCGATGAAGATCATCATTTTTCAAAAAAAAAAATAATATAGACTAGAGATTTTTCAGAGTTCAATTGATGTGGCATAAGTTATCTAGTAGATCTTATATGAGACTGTCTGAGTATGTTTTTAGCTAAAATATAAAATGTACCTTACATTTAATGGTATTACATTTTAGCTAAAGATATTATCTTTCACTTTCACATGCTAATCGGTCGTACACTAGACTTAAGATCTTAGTTATAGTGCCTAACATTTACTTTACTGATGGCTGTAGGCCAGGCCATGCCATTCTATTTATTTTTTAAATATTCTGTAGTTTACTAGTATCAGCATGCTTAGTTTCATCCCTTTACTTTAACTGTTTGGATCAAGAATACAAGTTTAGCATTTTTCTTTAGGATTGTTGAACATTTATATATTTATTTATTCATATCGCTTGCTACATTCTAGTTTCTACTCTTGTTATTCTTTTCATTTTTGCAAGGCTGGAAGTCCCTCACCCTTATGACTTGGAATTTTCGCTCAAATACTACCCTAATGTTCTAGTAATAACTAATAAGGTGGCCAGAAAGTCTATTGGATTGTGATTTATGGTCTCTTGGCATTTTCAAATAGAATTTTCTTCTGCCAAACTCCCATATTTTGCACAGCGGATTCATTGCTCAGATAGCCTCTGATTATCATAACTGTTGAATTTATTAGTTACTTACCATTGTTGGTTTCTTTTTATTGCACATAACATGAAAAGTGAGTTGGGGATATCATACTTGTTCACTATGAAGCAGTATTTCATGATCATGAAGTTCTTTAGCTTTCTTTTCCTGTGGCAGTTAAACTAAGGAAAAATGGGTATCATAGAAAGGATTAAAGAAATTGAAGCTGAGATGGCTCGCACCCAAAAGAATAAAGCCACAGGTTAGTTATTTAGAAACTTGATTGTGCTGTGCCACTTCAATTTTTTGCATTAGGTTAACATTTTGTAAATTATATGTACTTTGAGTGCAGAATATCATCTGGGTCAGCTGAAAGCAAAGATAGCAAAGCTAAGGACACAGTTATTGGAGCCTCCAAAAGTATGTGTTTATCTAACTAATTTCATAGTTGATCAGAATATGCTTTGATAATGTATACTTGGAATCAGTTTAGTTATATGTTTTTTTTTTTTTTGTTAGTGTAGTGGTTTTCATACCAGTTACAATCAGTTTTTCATCTTCTCTGTATTTTATTTTGCTAATCTCTTCATGTTGTCAATGTTCATAATGATGAACAGGGTTCTAGTGGAGCTGGAGACGGTTTTGAAGTCACAAAATTTGGTCATGGACGTGTTGCATTAATAGGATTTCCCAGGTTTTGTCATTTCATTTGATTTTCTTGTACCTTTTTTTTTTAATGCTTTAAGCCAGTATTTGAAGAGAAGTCAATAGGATCAAAAATGTTATCGGGCGCTCATTCTTGCTTAACTAGATTTAAGAATGATATTCCTTTTTAATCTCTCATGTAATAATTGAATTTAATGACTATCCAGCTTTGTTATTGGGTGCTTACTGGTGTCATGCTTGTTCTGAAAAGAATATTTAGTTATCTTGCTTTGGGCACTTCATTCAGCATAATTTTAAAGTATTCACATAGCTGAAGGATATTGATATGAAATTTAACTTGAGGCCAGCTAGCTCCACATCATTGCCACAGCTCCTTCCTTTATGTATTCTTTTCTTGGTCTTGTAGTCTACATTTTCCTTAGTTCCAAGTACCAATTTTTAGTAGTTTTTATATCACTAACGTTTTACCTTTTGACAGTGTGGGAAAGTCAACACTCCTGACAATGTTGACAGGAACACATTCTGAGGCTGCATCATATGAGTTTACCACTCTTACCTGCATCCCAGGTATTATCCACTATAATGATACTAAAATCCAATTGCTTGATCTTCCTGGGATTATTGAAGGTGCTTCAGAAGGAAAGGGGCGTGGTAGACAGGTAAACATTTTTATGTTTCTTTAAGATGTTAAAGGGAACAGATAGAACTTTGCTCAACTTGTTTTGGCTCTATGGTGATGATTGAAATCTGAGTGAATATTGATTTTGGTAATAGGTCATTGCTGTAGCAAAATCATCTGACCTAGTGTTGATGGTTCTGGATGCTTCAAAAGTAAGTATTAATCACCATTTTGTTAAATTGATGGCCTTACTGCTATATTTACTATCTTCACTAACCAAGAAAACCTTAGAGTGAAGGGCACCGGCAAATCTTAACAAGGGAGTTGGAAGCTGTGGGTCTTCGTTTAAATAAGAGACCACCTCAGGCAAATCTCCCAGCACCATTGGATATTGTATTTGTGTGTGTATGCTTTCTCAGGGATAAGTAACAATGGGTCTTATATTAACTTCTGATGGTGACAGATATACTTCAAAAAGAAAAAAACAGGTGGAATTTCGTTCAACAGCACAATACCATTAACTCATGTGGATGAGAAGCTCTGCTATCAAATTCTACATGAATACAAGATTCACAATGCTGAGGTATTCTGACTTAGCAACACAAGTAGCCTAGAACTAAATTTGGGGTGTTGTAAACATATGTTTCAGAATTATATTGCCCTTTCCCCCTACTTTTGACCTTCTGCTTTGTTCTTTCTTAGGTCCTATTTCGTGAAGATGCCACAGTAGATGACCTTATTGATGTTATTGAAGGAAACCGTAAATACATGAAGTGCGTTTATGTCTACAATAAGATTGATGTTATTGGTATTGATGACGTGGACAGATTATCCCGCCAACCACACTCTATTGTAATTAGCTGCAACTTGAAGGTATGCATTTTCAAAATTTTCCGTTTAATGTTCACCTGTTTAATAGGAACATCATCTACAAGGTTTGAGTTTTCTGACTGCCAAGCTATATGTTAGCTGGAACATTCAATGTTATGAGCTTTAGTGATGCTAAGGTGAAATGACTCAAATGAGTAATTCAAGATACTTCAGGTGACTGTAATATGCACGCACAGTTTGCACTAATCAAACTTCTTTGTGTTGAATTAATGAAATACATCTTTTGTGGCCAATCGCCCTCTGATGCAAAATTCAATGGTTTTAGGAGCCTGAACCCTCTCACATTGTATTGCTTCAGTTCTGTGAGAGACCAATTTGATTCAGTATCTATTATGTCAATTTTTTCAAGCCCTTTCTATTACTAATAAATGCCCAAGTGCCCAACCATTGAGTTCAAATTTTATGGTGTGGTCTGGGTTTTTAGTGCCAAACTGCTTGAGTGCCTGCTTCTGAGAAATTAACAGTGTGATTCTTTATGTTGAACAGCTAAACTTGGACAGACTACTTGGTAGAATGTGGGAAGAAATGGGTCTTGTGAGAGTTTATACAAAACCTCAAGGCCAGCAACCTGATTTCACTGATCCTGTTGTTCTTTCTACTGTATGTTATCAGCCACATTTCTTTTTTTTTTTTTTGGTCTATGGCACGTTTAAGAAGCAACTTTATTATTACTTTTTATATTATACATTCATCTCATTGATTGTCTGTGTGCTCAACACTTTCAGGATAGAGGTGGCTGTACTGTTGAAGATTTTTGTAACCATATCCATCGGAGCCTTGTGAAGGATGTGAAGTATGTGTTGGTATGGGGCACTAGTGCAAGGCACTACCCCCAGCATTGTGGCCTTGGTCACCTTCTTCAGGATGAGGATGTGGTTCAGATAGTTAAGAAGAAGGTACCCATATTCTCCCGACAACATCTTTCACTTTCACGTTATCAAGTTCATTTAAATACTGGGGATTTCTGTTTGATTATTATGATAGCTTTGGGTTCCTTTTAGTTGTGTGCTTGATAAAAGCAGTCTCTGACAGAGAAATCATTCACGCATTTTGCAGGAGAAGGAAGAAGGGGGGAGAGGCCGGTTTAAATCTCATTCCAATGCTCCTGCCCGGATTTCTGACAGAGAAAAGAAGGCTCCATTAAAGACATAAGAACCCGTACAACATAGTAATGTCTCCTTTACAGCATTGTATTTTGTATTCACCAATTACTACACCATCTTTTTCTGAAATCTGGCCGGTGAAGAGTGAAGACTATAGCTTGAGAACGTTTTCACAACATAACATATTGTGCTTTTGCAAAGCCCCTAGAGAACAGACTGTTTCCACCCTCATCCCTGTCCTGTGCAATATTCAGTTTGTCTAGCCCCTCTCCCCACAAGGCCCAATACCCATATAACCAGTTATTTTGAGCTTGGGCTAATGGCCTTATTATTCTCCATATTTTCCTACTCTTTAAGATGGAAGGACAATGATTGATCTCATAAGCTCATATTTTCCTCATCTTACCTTATTGGAATGTGTTTTTTTTTTGTTGACAAGAAAACCTACAGTCACTACCCAATGTGTGCACAGGTAAATTCTACATTATGATTCTAGCTGATAAAAGATTACAATCAGCCTAAATTGTCAGTAGTTGACCAACTTAGATTAAGAAGACTAATAGATCGTTCTTACTATAAATTAAATTTAGATATTTGTGGTTACTATACTAAACCAATAGTATGCCCAACTTGGTTGGGTTGTTCCACTATGTTATTTTTTCAACTACTGAAATTAATGAAGGGTGATGATTGTAGAATTGCCTAACAAATAATGAGTAGGAGAAAATAAAAGTCGCCCAAGATCTTCACTATAATCACATATGCCTAAAATTCAGTGTGTGATTGTATTGAGAGGGCAGTGGGCATGGCCTAACTTTTATTCAACACACATAATTCCTAGTCTCAATAATGTCCTTAGACCTCTCCTTATTAGCGCCTAAGTGCTGTGTCTAATCAATCCCGTCAAGTCCAAATCATATCATTTACAATCTTACATTACGGCTAAGATGACGACAAAACAAAACCTTAGTTTTACGGACTAATAAAATTTTCTCAATGGAGCAGTTGCATTGGACCATATGATTCCACCTAATATTTCCTTTTAATAATGAATCCATTGATGGGGGCTCAGGTGGTGTAACGTAACTCTCTGCAACTACTGCTGTTAAAGTTCTTACACTCTCAATCCATCCCTATTGTTATCACTTTCGCGGCCCACACGAACAACTCAGTTGACTCTAGTCTTGACAGCCGTGCAGTGTGAGAGCTCCTTTCAAACACCAGGCAAGTAGGTATGGGTTGTTCCACCTAATGAGCGTTGAGTAGTGACCGTGATACCCATCCACTATATTATCGGGACCCACACCGTGATTTACCCATTCACTATATTATCGGGACTCACACGGACAACTCAGTTGATTCCTTCTAGTCTTGGCAGCCGTGCAGTGTGAGAGCTCCTTGCAAACACCAGGCAAGCAGGTATGGGTCTTGACCACCTAATGAGCGTTGAGTAGTTATCGTGATTTATCAATTCACTATCTTATTGGGTCAGGATGTGGTATCTTTGTAAGCTATCATTTTCGTGGAATTAATGATTGGTGTTACAGTAGATTAATTATTAGGTGAATAATAATGATAAAAGTATCATGTTTTAATTTACACAATGAATAGATGGCTCATTTTTTTCCTTCATGGAAGGGGAAAAGTACTAAAGTGGGACAGCATGCATATATGGAAGTAGCAAAGTGTTGCTGTCATTTGTGAATTGAATGACAGTGCGTGCTCAGTAGCCTAGCTAGGTAAATAATGTTGGTGAGTGAAGTAAAGAGTTAGTAGATAGTTACCCACTGCACCCATCAAAACAATCATCAAAAGATTCGATCCTTTCACCAAGACAACAAATAATGCATCTCTACTGTTGTGCCCACGTACTTCACAGGCAAGTGAATGTTAACCTACAATGCTACAAGATTTCCTTGGGATTTGGTACTCAAATGAGAAATCCATCTATAAGGTTGAATGATCGAGTTTTTTATGAGTAAGAGTCAAACTTTACTGGTATTACTTAAGGCAAATTTAGATTAGTTTCTCATAGCAGTACACCAAATGTTCTATGCAAAAAAAAAAAATAAAAAAATTAGTGCATTGTAGCAATGAGCTAGGCTTTCCAACTATGCAGCGGTACTTGAATGAATCTAGATTAGTCTTGCAGGGATGAAAATACTAGATGTTATACGTCAAAAAGACAAAATTCAAAAACCTTTGGTATATTTTACCTCAAAATCATCCCTACCATCCACCTTTGAAAGACATAGATTCATATGTTATTGTTGGTTTCTTTGATTTACGGAAAATTTCTCTGGCTGATTTCTTTGATTTACGAGGAATTCCACAATCGTCGTCCAAAGGTACGCTCTATGGAAAACTCAGCCTTGTCATGACCTTAACTGTCAAATGACCACAAAGAAGTAAATTAGTTTAGAGAATGCTTATGAGCAGCTCTTACACAGAGCCAAACTTGATTTCTTAAAAGTTACCAAACCATATAAATGTTCAACTCAAAGTTGGGTAGCAAATTGACGTGATTTAATATTAACAGGAAATTTTAGGCAAAAAGTCTTGTCATATAGACAATTTCAACTCATTTTGAGAAAACTACAAAAAGACTGGACTTGTATTGGTAGTTGTGCGATCCGAGGAATTTCAATGATGCTGTGACTACAGAATTACAATGGTCTCATCAATTGAATTGAATGGCATGTGTTACAGTTCATAATAATGTGGCATTTTCGTGATTTGATATGATATGGATGTGACTCCAGTCTCTTGCTTAAGTTTATCTAATTTGATATAATGTTTTGGATTGTATTTAGTTGTAGAGTGAAATCAGTCCAATTTAGCTGCCAAGCAACATCTATCAATTGGACAAAGATGGTGGCTGAATTGATTGAATTCGAGCCGAGCTTCTATCTTCAATCTTGAGTTGGCAACATTTAGACTTGCATCATTTTTGACTGTATTTCTAGTTATGATTTCATCGGGCTAGGAGTTAAATCAATGTCCTATGCATAGCTGAATAGCTCAAAGTTGAAATTAAACATTTATATATATCGATTTGAATTTTGATCAAATCGCCCTTACATAGTTACATGCGGCTTCGATCATGCCTAACCCAAAACTCTTTAATAAGGCTTGTCAGCCTTACCTAACTATAAGACTAATCTACCTCGAGGGATGGCGAAACCCATATCTCTTTAACATGACGCGAGGCCGGATCTAAAACTTTTTAACATGATGTGAGGCTGGACCTAACTATAAGACTTACTTACTTTGGAGAAGGTTTGATCAAGAACTATTTAACATGATGTGAGGCTGGACCTAACTATAAGACCTAATATGCTTCGAGAGAAGATACAGAAAAAGTAAATCACATCAGAAATTAAAGACTCAATGTAACATTAAAAATCAAACTTGTAACACTCTAAAACGAAAATCATATTACACTCACTTAGTAACATTTTTCGGGCCTAACCATCTTGTTTTCCTTCTCATGATACTTGTGGTTTTGGATCACATTATGCACATCAAGATTTGCATGCACCCAAAGAGTAATAATATTATTGTAGTGGCCTGGTTGTTAGAAAGTGGGGATTGAAGGCAAGCTAAGGCAAGCGTGTGAATTGTGATGGAGATAAAGTGGGGTTAAGTGGGAGCAGTAACCAGAAGACCAAAAAAGAAGAAAGATGGTGACCTAAGATAGTAGCAGTGGTAGACAACCAGACCAATACTCACCCACTATACTCAACCATAGCAACGTTACATCCTACCATTAGCAACCACACCTAAACATACATACACACATACATAGCTTCATCATTCATTCATCTCTCTCTTTCATTGCTTCAGTTGTACAGTAACTGACAAATGGCCCGCTCGAACAACTCAGTTAGTATTCAGGTGATAAATTATTTGGATCAAATGTTTACCACTATATCAAAAGTTATAGCTAGTAGCAGTAAAGATGCAGCGAGATCGTCATCAAATAATTTTCAAAAGGTACCCTGCTGGACTTCACCCGTCACTGACCTTCGCCCAACAATCCGCCTCTTAACCACCAATTGATAGATTTAGTCCTTTACTGACCTCCACCTAACATAGAGATTAAAGTGATGATTCAAGATCGAGCCTATGTGAGAATTTAACCTAATATGGTGAACTCTTTGTGGACACAGACCCTGATCTGGTCCGACTCTGATCTGGTCCCTTATGTAGAAGGATGATTCGCAATTATGTCTGGTCAGAATGTGGGCAAGTGATTATCGTTTCACAATTATGTCAAGTCAGAGTGTGGAGGCATGGGACAAGGGACTTCGCCTCGAGTGACAATATATGCTATAGTGCTATACTTTACTGAAACCTATGCCCATTAACAAAGCATCACTTTCACTGTTCATCATCAACCCTATTATTGCCTTCTTGGCTTCTTTTACTGTACAATGGTACTGTGGAGTATACAGACATGGCATGGAAGTTGCAGATGAGATGGGTGAAGGAATCAGAGATGAAATGAGAACACACACAACCTAAGATTAGTCTTTTCCGAGGGAGGGAACAAAAGCTGGTTTTTCAAAAACCAAAAAACATAATATATATATCTATCATATCATAAATGTAATATGTGTGCATTGGGATCGCCAAAAAGGAAAGAAATTCTCATCTGTTCTTTGTTCTTTCTTTCTCTTTATTCCCTCTTACCCCTTTCTTCCCACACACACACTCTCTTTTTTGCACTTTAATTACGTACCACTCACACTCACAGTGTTGGTTTGTCTCCTCTTCGTTTCTTTCTTCTTTCTTCGCCTCGTTTTTGTTTCTGGGCTGTTTTTCTAAATATTTTTCTGAAATATGTATTAAGGATTAATAATTAATTGTTGGTAGATTTATAATTATTAGAAATAATATATTCCGTACTATTTTTTGTTGGGACAACACCCTAACGGTAAAAGACACATTTAAACTCCTCTGACTCCTCTGACTAATTTCGGTTCATATCGAACTGATCCATTAAGAGGAAAAATGCTGATCAGACTGATACCAATGTCATGTTTTATTCACTATTTCTACCTCTGATCACTTTTTATTTCCTATATACACATATTTTTAAAATTTAATGTTGGAACTTATTATAAAATCATGAAATAAATATAGATTTTTGAGTGCTTGAGGAGTAATGTTTGAAACACGGGGGCGTGAGGAACGCACGTGTGCATGCGCGACAGGGCCGGGACATGCAGCCCAGCCCATCACGTGCCCTACGATACTATTTCAATTGAGGATGCCAGATCATTGTGGGCCCCTTCTTGATTTATTACTCCCTTTTTTTTTACTCCATTTTTTCTCAATTATTACTCCCAAGTCAAAACGCAATTTTTAATTTTTCATTTCATCCCTCTTATTTTCATATTCCTAATAAATCCTTTGTATCTTTTTACATACTGTACTAACTGAAATCTTCATATTTTAAAACTAAATATATATATGTTCAACAGTATTCAATTATTTACATTTAAACTAATTGTTATTAATACTTGAACCGACTGTTAATACATATGGACTAATATATTATATCAGTTAACTAACTTTATAAGGACTAAAATTATTGCATCAAATACGGACCATGAACATATATATGATAAGTCGATTTCGATAGAAATGTGTTACAATTTCTTACTATAAGGATGAACGATCATAATATGAAAAGGAAAGTTGCAGGTATATATATATATATAAAGATGTTAACAGTTGCTGGAGCTTGTCTGAACCCTGGTCTGCCCATGTTTAGGCACAGAAAATTGCAATACATTGAGTTGTAATTTATTTTGTCTGGACTACGTTGTTGCCTGACCCGACATGTAGCCTATGTATAACAAGAACAACACACAAATGCAGCCAACATTGATAATTATACTCTATTATTAACTTATGAATAATTATATCATATATATAATAAAAACCACATGCACACGTCTCTCTAAATAATCTATACTATATATAAAAACATTATCCTCCTCCCAAATTTTCCCCCCAAAACTTAGGGGTATTTTGGTAAAATCGTTTATTTTATTTATTTATTATTTTATTATTTTATTAATTATTCATCCTATAATATTATTATGGTAATATGATAATGATAATATGATAATATGGTAATATTGTTAATATTAATGGGTGATGGGTGATTGGTGATATATAATTGATAATTGATAATAATGGTATTATTCTTAATATTAATATATTAATATATAATATATTAATATATACTAATATAATTGGTGATTATTTTAAAATAGAATAATCAATTGGTGATCGGTGATTAGTGATATGGTAATATTGTTATATATTAATATTAATTAATATATATATATATATATATATATATATATATATATATATATATATATATATATATATATATATATATATATTAATTGGTGATTGGTGATTAGTGATATGATAATCTATATCTATATCTATATATCTATATAATTGACATGTAATTAACTATATTAGAATGAAAAAATTATATAATATTGTAGTAAAATTTTTACATGTCAATCATCTATATTTACATAAAATTAAAATTAATTATACTTTCCTTTTGAAAAATCTTCCATATTATGTTTATCCTCCACTATATAATGATGAGAAATGACTCTTCTCTCACAACGTACCAATATCTGTGCTCTCACTATTAGTTAGAGATCTATAATCTGTAATTCTACGAAGTCGAAGATCGAACTTTAACACGCGTAGAATTGTTATGGTATGCGGTATGATTTAATTTTTAGTTGATTCATTCTGCATGTTGGAGATCCTTATGGTGTAGTCTGCATTCCATAGAGTATTTTGTAGTACGGTGATTTAGTTTGATTTTAACAGCTCAATATGCTTTAACTTTTGCTGATAAGGTTTCAAGTAGCTAGGCCAATTTTGCCATGGGCGTATCACGCATGTAAAATTACAATTTTCAGAGTGATTGTAGTGAACAATCAAATGTTTTCTATAATTATATATTTTAATCACATTACTTTGATTGGTAATTTCTAATGGAAAAACATTGTATTGTAACTTTGTATTACAAGATTTTGAATGATAATATCTTATTTAACTATCCATCTTTTTAGTTGTACTGTGCAAAATAACTAGCAATCTACGGATGCTCATCTATATATTGTAGAATTTGCAATCTTGATCTTCCCCATTTACGGATGTTCATGTAATTCGGTAAAAATGGTGGTTACTATACTTGAATAAAGCCTCAATTATTCATTCTAATTGTTCGTTTTATCATTCCAATTCTTAATTTTATAAAAAATGGTGCATTAGAAGCTAAACATGGGTCATTGTATCATTGATTGCTGATTCCAATTATTACTAATTTTTATCATTAATTGCACAATACTAATTCACACTTATTAGTTAAAAAAAGGTGATTACTATACTTGAATAAATGAAATAATAATATTAAATTTTGTAGCCTCGATTTAAAATTTATTATGTTAATATAATAATAATAATAATAATAATAATAATAATAATAATAATAATATTCCGTAGTAATAATAATCTAAAATTCTCAATATAATTTTCCTAATATTAATAATAATAATAATAATATAATAATAATCCATAACTCTTAATATAAGTTTGTAACTAAATTTTCCTATTAAATCTGTTTATAAAGGTAATTATAAATATAGAATTGAGAAATTCCTATGATATTTTATTTAATTAATATTATTCCTAATATATTTTATCTAAGAGGCTTCTTTCCTTTTTTATTACATTGTTCCATATGTTAATCCGTTTAATATGATAATCTATATAGGTAATTACCATATACTATTTACCATCTAAATAACCCATGGTAATTACCAACTATATTTAACATCTAAATTCACATATTATTACGTCCATACAATTATGTAAATTATTTCAATTCACAGATTATTACACATAAAATTATGCTAATGGTTACTTTGGAATAAAATCTTAATAATTATGGTCATTGAGAAATTAGTTCAAACATTATACTTTTATTAAACGGTTTTTTATACTTGCCGTAATTTTATCTAATCAATTAAAGAAATTAATGGTACACATATTACGGACATAATTAAAGAAAATTAAATATACACATATATATTACGGATAAAATTAAAGGAAATTAAATATACACATATTACGTCCATAATTAAACGAAATTAAAATATACATTATTTTTTAATAATAATAAATACTCCTTAATTACCATACTTATTCATAATACATGGACGTCATAATTAGCATAATATTAATCTATACTATATATAAAAACATAAGAATAGTAAAGGCATATTTTAAATTTTAAACAATAGTAAAGGTAAATTAAAAATAGAATGAAAATATTTCAATAATAATATTCTACATCATTAATTAAAAATAGAACAGAAATTAGGTTAAAATACCAGTGGATCTATTATTCTAATTGACTAATTAACTGAAAATAAAAAAAAATCGACTAAAAATGAATCTGATGTTACTAATTGATTGAATATATAAAAGGAAATGAATATTAATAATTGACTGTAAATAAAAAAAATATCCATAATTAACTAAAATAAAAAAGGAAATGGTCATATCATTGCAATTTAATTCAAAAAGGAAAAAATTCTACATCATAAATAAAAAAGGCATATTATAAACAATATTAAAGATAAATTAAAAAAGGAACGGAAATTAAAATGAAACGGAAATATTTCAATAATAATATTCTACATCATCAATTAAAAATGGAACGAAAAATTAGGTAAATATTACTACGTAATTCTTTTTTTTTTCCTAGATAAGGTTGCCTAATATTAATTTACACATAACAATCGGCACTAATTAATAAAAAAAAAAAACAGAAGAACTGCCGAGACGTCTGTTTTTTTTTAATTTTATTATTATTATTATTTAATTATTTTAATTAAAATTATTTAAAAAGTTTATTTTAAAATTAGTAACCACCATGTCATCACAATTGTAGGTAAACAGGTCAATTTGGACTTTTTTTTTTTTTGAAAAAATGTCAATTTATACTTAATTGCATGAGTTTATATAGTTCAGGAATCCAATTGCATTCTTTTTGAGTTCGATGGCCTAATTGCATTTTGTGTGTAGTTCAGTGGTTTATTTGACCATTATTCGAGAAAAATGATATTACTAATTGATTTAAAATATAAAAAGATCGTAATCTATATTCTATACTATATATAAAAGTAAAATCCTCCTATTTCATTCCCGCCTAAACTTTTGTAGTCAATTAATGAAATATTTTATTGGTCAAATAATTAATAAAGCTTATTTGTTAAGAAATGTAAAATAGAAAATTAACTAATATCTATAATAATTGCCTAAAATATATGAATGATAATTAAGTTAAGCATTGGTCGTTGAATTTATTTTATAATAATTAAATTAATTATTTCTCATTTTCATATTTATTTAAGTATAATATAATTATATAAGTCATATTACTTATAGATCTTTTAAAGATAATTTTAGACAAACAAGTCATATATTATTCAATTAATTGAGTAATATTTTTGTACTAATCTTATAATCAAATAAATGTATACGTTCAATATTAGAATTTTTTATAATTTCATCTTTATTTTTATTATCTCAATATATAATAAAAAAAATTTATCACGCCCGGGTATTGGACAATTATTTGTTCTAATTCAAAGGAAAACATCAGAAAACATAATCGATCAATCAATTTATCAATTGCGCTATATAATATTCGATGTTATAATATATATAATTGTATATTGATCCAAATATTCTTTAAATATTATAACAAATCCATTCCGTGCAACGCACGGGCGAAAATACTAGTAATAATAATAATAATTAATAAGTATCTATTTTTGACATAATAATTAATAAGATCGAGCTAGCTAGTAATTTAACTTTGAATTAGTGAGTACATTATTTTGGGTTATGTACAAATCGATAACGAATGGTGGATGTGTGTACGTGTATAATGTGGTAGTATTTAAGGAGGTGATTGAATTATTGGTCCTACTATATATACAATGATTGCATAACTAATCTAATAATCACAAAATTGTCCGGAAAGAAGACGAAAGAAAAACCAGTGTGTATCCAGTTATATATGCATGGTTGGTATGTTACATACCCACCCAATCTCTCAATAAAAACAGTGATTGTAACAAATCATTTTGGATTGTTAATTTTCTCCATCATTAATTACTATTGAATATTAATATAGATGACAATTTGAGATAACTCAAATACTTGTTAGTCATATTATTTAAGTTGAAACATATACCCCACTTGCCATTTTTGTGGCCTTAGTCTATCCATGTGTGGGATTTTCAAAGAAATAAATTTCTATATATATATATATATATATATATATATGTTTCTTGCTAGGGTTTGACTGGTAGCGTGTGAAATGAAGTGCATGCGTGCCCTCTACTATACTTTCATACCAGCCGTCTGATATATATATATATATATATATATATATATATATATATATATATATATATATATATATATATATATATATATATATATATATATATATATACATATATATATATATATATATATATATAAAATTAGGATCAAATGAGAATAATTATTTAATTAAAAATTGTGAATAAATCTTAACCATTGATTAATTTATTTAATGATTGAAAAATAAAACATAAAATACAATGACATTTCTGTAATTACAATTATGTATTTAAAAATGCTTCAAGTGCATTCGCAAATAGTTAATAGTATGCACTATCAAGCATTTCAAATGCATAATCGTACTTATAGAGTTTTTCTTTATTAATTTTCAGCCTTTGATATCTGATTCGTCCACCTAAAACTCTTTAATATGATACATACATACCAGAGTTGGTTCTCCAATATTGCGTAAATAAGTGAAATTGTGCTAATTAAAAATTAAATATTCTTAAACTACAACATCAAAGATTTATAGTGTAGATATTGGGGAGAAATGAAGATTATGGTGATGATGAAGGATGGGATAAAGATAAGAAGAAATGTGAAGAAATGGATGGGTAGTTGTTGCATCAGTCCCACAAATAGCTAGCCAAGAGATAGAGAAAGTCTCATTTCATGATCCCATCATTGCTCCTAAGTTCCCCACAACACCAACCATATAATACAAGCTTTTTATTTTATGAATTTAATTTAAATCTAGCCTAGATTAATCATATGCAACCATAATTACACTACATTTCTTCAACTTATTAAAAATTAAATGACCAAGGGCTAAAAATTAAAAGAAAAATGTAGTAGAAATTTTCATAATTACGACGGTGCAGTTTGATCGAAACGTTTTTGGTAGTGCATCGCGTAACTAACAGTGTGTTCATGATCTCTATATAATAGCGAGTCCACATCTGTGTGCTATTAGTTATTCGTCAATGCACTGTCAATCATTTTTAAATGCACCGTCGTAATTACATAAATATTATAATATTTTTCTTACATTATCATTAATTTACATATCTTGATTGATAGACTGATGAGATTAATTTACACATTTTCGCGAAGTTAATAGTTGGCATTTAAATTTGATTTCAAGTGTGTATATAACTATATATGTGTATGTATATATGTACATACCTAGGAAAGGAAAGGAGCTGAGGAAACTAAATAAGCATGCAGTAGGGTACCTTTATAAGCGTGCATGACCGATGAAGAAAAGTATGTGTGTACGTAAAATTATATATATATATAGGAGTTGCATACACACATATATATAGGCTCAATATATATATAATAAAGTTGTAGCATCAAAGATAGGGTTTAGGAAATGGATTATAAATAATAGGAATGCCCAAATATTTAACATTAAACATGGTACCTTAAAGACCTTCCGCCATCAAACTTTGGCTGTGAACTAAGCGAAAGGGTCCCAATTAATTATTGGATTATTTTAAAATTAATTTGTTTAATTAATTTGTTGGTTATATGTAAATAGATAGGGCATTTAAGTCTATGACACTTTAGAGCATAGGCTAGCCTTTTCTTTTCCTATGGTTCAAGCTAGCTTTACTTCAATTCATTGCTGGAAAATTAAAAAAACAAATATAATAAAATTTTGAGGTTATTATATTTGATATTGGGCATTAGAATATCACACTGTTATGATTCAGTGGTCCTTTCTAATCTCACTTTGATCCACTTCCGATCTGATCTTTTTGAAAATGGGGGTTGGAATTTTTTTTTTTTTTTAGAGTTTGAATGTCTAATTAAGTTTGTGTAAACTATAGCTTATAGTGGATTTGATTGTGTGTAACTTTAAACACTTGAGTCGTTTTCTGAGGGCTATATATCAAGACTCGATGTGATATTGTATTCTCAATATTTGGTATAGAAATCATTGACTAGTGTTCAAAAATAGCAATGTTAGATTATTCATGTCTCCAAAATTGTTGAAAATAATATCATTTCTGATGACCAGGTCAGATCAAAACCCTAAGTTTCGACAATTTTTGTGGTAATTAAAAGATCATGGATTTTCAGCAATGGTGTTAACTCAAAAGTCAAAAACATCCTTTAATTTGCAAAGATAATGGGTAATTAAAGTGATGCATGAGTTAGATATCAAGATCAAATGTGATGTTGCATTCTATCTAAATTCTCAACATAAATTGTATAACTGATGCAGTGTGAGCGGGAGTGTGAAAATGGGTGTAATGTCGAACCACGAGGATTGGAGTTTATGGCACGTAAGGATTAATTACCTATAATCTAGTCACTAAAGTCTTGAAACCCATAAGGATCCAAACAACTATATGAAGGTTTAAATATTAACAACTAAGAGGTAATTTTGGAAATAAGGATTTAAAGGAAAAACTAGCTTAAACTAGGATTAAAATCTATTGGAAAGAATGGGTTAGATTAGGTGTATTACTCTATTGATGCATTAACACTTGAGTTGGGGGATGAACTATACCCTAGGTTCTTAATGCTAGCACAAAAGAATCCAAGTTTCCACAAGGATTAGAACAAAGGTTGCCCCATTTCCATGGTGTATCAACCCAAATTCTTGAAGGACAAAAGCTATTTAAGCCCCAAATCTACCTCTATTTCCATAGAAGAGAAAATGGGTTTGAGATTGGGTTGGCTCAAGTCTTTCATCCAATTTCCATTGAGATGAAAGACTTTCCAAAGACAAACAACAATCATTGTACACTAATTATTGAAAGATAGAAATAAACCCAATTCAAACTCAAGAACCCTAAATGGGTGTTCATCCCCTTTATGCAATAATCATCTAACAAGCATCAATAAGAGCAATAAACACCAAATCTAACCCATATGAAGGACTACTCACTCATATTTAAGGCAAACATAGCAAGATTCAACAAGGAAAACATAAATCTACAATGAAAGTAAAAACACTTGAAGAAGAGGAAATAAGAGATTTTACTAATAGAGATGGGAGATGATGTTGGAATCCCTTCCAAAACCACCAAAAGATGCTTGTAAAGTGTTCTCCAATGTTAATCTAAGCTATTCTAAGCTGAAAATACTAAGGAAAATATTGTAGAGAGAGTCTAAGCTAGCTAGGGTTCGGAATTCTTCACAAAATGCACAAAAACAGATTTTATACTGCACAGAGTCTCGAGCAAACGGCCTACCATACGGCCATATGAGTGGCCGTATGGTAGGGCGTTTGAATGCCCTGCTGATCGGGGCCATACGGCCATCCATACGGCCGTATGCCTGGCCGTATGGATGGTTTTCCAGGCCATTTTCGCCTTCTTCTTCGAATCTTCATGCGTGCACTTCTCCCGACCTCTGAAATCGTTCCTTTATGCTCCAAAAGACTTCCGAATGACTCTTTTCAACAATTTATCTAAAGGGAAACAATTCACACAAACAAGTCATAGATTCCAATTCAATTACAAGCATCATTATATCAAAACGGTTAAAGAAAGGGGTGAAAAATGTGTTACAAAACAAATGTATCAATAACTACTATCAACTAGTGGTCAGAAACAACAAAGTAAGAAATTATGTAACCCTAAAGTAATCACTAAGCTAATTAATAAAAAAGTTATATGCAGAAATGTCATTTCTAACTAAAAATCTTGAATTTCTAATCACAGCTAATTAGAAAGTTCGGCAGAAATGTCATTTCTAACTAAAAATCTTGAATTTCTTATCACTTTTTGGTGATCGAAAATGACAAATTATATTTTCCAGGTGTATTGTTAGCTCATAACATACTTTAATTTGCAAAGATGATGGGGAGTAGGTGCATGATGTGAAAGAGAGTGCATGCATAACCTTAATTGATGAAGAAATACAACACCATCAAGCAAGAAAATTGTGAAAGACAGCAATTGAGGATGGCATCCTTAGATTCCAAAATGAGGGGGACCTCTACAACTTAATGCCCAAATGTGACCAGTTTCCCCTCTCTCTCTCTCTCTCTATTAGCTATTTTAATTTCTCCCAGTGAGATTGATGTTTTGTGTGGACAGCAATGCTTTAATGAATGCATAAAATTATTATTGCAACTTCTAAATGTTGCAGTGTTCCTTAAGTGGTCATAATCATTTTGATTTGTGTTCAAGAAAATGAGCTTTAAGACAAAAATAATGTTGGGGTTTTGGGGTGGGAAGAAAAACAGGTTTCTTGGGGTGGTTCACTTTTTTTAGAACATGAAGATCACACACCCATTTCTTCACCTTTGACATTCAAAAGCATGCATTTGAGATAATTTTTGTATATACATACATATAGTTTCCTTCTAGCTTAAATTTTAGCCGAATCGTATTCAGATGATTCAGAAACTTTACTTTTCAGTACTTGTACTGGTGTGCACTTGATTTATAAGGTCTCCATACAATTTTTTACGATAATATATAATAGTCGTCATGTAAAATAATGTATCATACATCTTCCGAATTCTATCTTGAATGCAAACTTTCTTACCCATTACAATTGGGTTGGTCTTAGTAGGCCAAGACCAAAAGAGAGAGCGAGTATGAATTTGGTCTTGTTGTGAATACTACTACACTAATACAAGTATTTAGAGGATCTGTGTATCAATTGAGACACATCTCACGATTTACTTTCTTACCCGTATGTATGACGTGAAAATATATAGATGAAAATAGGGTTTGAAGAAAATTGCATAAGGAATTGGCAAGGACTAGTAAGGATGATGACTAGTAATTTGCTAAAACCAACAAAGATCTTAGCTTAGATTTGATGTCCTATACTTTGGGAGACCAGCAATCCATCTTTGAAATCTTTCATCTTTTTTTTTTCCCTTCATCAATCATCATACTCATCAATCCCCATTTTACATGTTTTTACCCTTCTTTATTTTTACCACCAAAAATCCCTTATATTTACAAATTAAACTTGACAATCCCATCTCCACCTAATCATCACTAGAGATTTGAGCTCCTAATTTAAATCCCAAAAATATTTTTAACCAAAAAAAAAAATCAAAATATTCATAAATATAATAAGAACCACCTTTTTGACCAAAATGAAATCCTTGAGGGGATATTTATGGTGATATATGCTAGCGCCATCTTGAAGCAAAAAATGGACCCCCACCAAGCTATAGCCATGAAAAAAGCAACCAAAAAGCAAAATATAAAACCCTAATCTCTCTCCCCTCCTTCCAAACCAGGTCACCGGTTCAATTCTTAACTCTGCATAGTACATTTTACAACTTATCTCATACCTTCCAAACAAGGTCACAGACTCAATTTATAACTCTGTACTGCACATCCCACAATTTACCTGCTCTTCAAATTTTCAGGACAGAAGTTGTGCAACGCTAATGATGGGACATTACTCGATGAAAATATATATATATAACATCTCAACTTAGATAGCTTGGCTTGGCTTTTATCTCATCTTACAACTAACACATGTACTATACTCATGTCTATTGGTTCTTGATCTTGCAAGATATAATGTTTTATCTATTTTCAAGAAAATCCAAGAAATGGAAAAGGACCATAAAAAATAAGCTAAAGGAGTTAACATACACTTGAGAATGATAAGATCAAGAGTCATGCATATATTATATCATAGAGAAATTTTATTTCTCTTTGATTATATTGTAAACCCCCCAAACCAATATAACTAACACAGTAATAATAATAATAACAGTAATTACTAGAAATTAATTAATACACTTTTTTTGGGTTTATTTTTCTTGAAATTACAAAATTAACCCATTGGCAATGGCTCGATTGGTGTCAAGATGGGTGGTTTCATACACCGGCAATTCTTCGCTGTACCTCTCCATTCCAATGGCGGAAAGATTATCCAACTCGAAGAGGTCTGAGCTGGCGTAACTAGCCGCGTCATCATCATCGTCATCCTCGTCCTCCTCGTCGTCCTCGAAGACTTTAAGGTTTTTTACGACGTTGGTGTTTCTGATCAAATCGAACTCTCTTTCCACTTTCTTCTGGTAGTTTCTTAGAAGGTCCCTCGCCGCCTCCTCGACGCGGCGGTTCTTCTCCATGACGCGGAGTTGGAGCTCTTCTTTGACGGAGAGGTCGAGGTTTTTGTGGCCGCACGGGCGGCTGTCCTCGTCGACGATTATGCTGACCGGGTAGAACCGGACGGAGCGTTTTCCGGCGGTTTTTGCGGCGGTGGAGGAGGGAGTGGTGTTTTTGCTTAAGCAGGAGCGGGAGAATGAGGAGGCGGAGGAGCACGTGGAGGCGTTTGCGGATTTTACTTTTCTGTCCTCGTCGGAGATTTTGGCTTTTTTGGCCGTGAAAAGGGAGTTTAAGAAACTGGCGAGCTTGCCGCCGGGGGAAATGGGCTGTTTGGCCTTTTTCAGATCGCCGTAAATCTTGAGAGCTCTGGATTTCTTCGTCTTCACTTGCGGCGGGTTCCCGGTCCGGACCGGGTTCGGTTTCGGCCGGTTCAGCCCGTAGCAGGACGACCCGGAGGAAACTCCGGCGACGGATTCCGCCTCCGACGACGAGAAAACCCCGCCGCAGCTGGAATCCGACGAGCCGCTAGAGCTAGAGTTCCAAGCCCTCATCTTCCTGTCCACCTCCGCCGTGGATTTCCGGCGAACCACCGCCGGGTCGCCCATCCACTTCTCAATCATGCACGCCCGCCGGAACCCCGCCGCCGCCGCCTCATCCTCAAGAAAGCCGCCATTTTTACAGCTACCCTTAATCACAGAACACTTGCTCTGCTTCTTCCTCATGGAATCTTGAAAACCCAGCACCAAATTCTCTTGTTCTTCCTCTCCTTCGCCGGCGTCAATGGAGCGATAAATAGCGTCGAGCAGAGTGGAGGAGAAAGAAGGGTTCTGAATCTCCCTGTTGTGTCTCCTCTGCAAGCCATAAGCCTCCATAGCTAATATATAAAGAGAGGTGTGGGGGAAACAGAGATAATCGAGTAGTGTCTGGGATTTGAGGGGTCAAAAAGCTGCAGAAATGAGAGAGAGAGAGAAATGATGCCAAAGAGACAAATTTACAGAGGAGAGCAGAGAGAGGATGGGGAGGGAACAATGGAGACAAGAGTCATTGATTATGGGGTAATTTGGATTCCTGTTGTTACAGAAGAGCTTGAAGAAAACTATAATGGCACGCCTGAGAGAGAGAGAGAGAGAGAGAGAGCGTGGGAAGGGAATTATACGTTGTATGTTTCTTCTCTCACTTGTTGCTCTTTATACCATCCACGGGGAGCAGCTTGGTCCTAGCTGGAACAGTGCCACCCTGCCAGCTTCACATGATGACATGCCCTACTTCTAATTCTATCTATCTATCTATGGTTAACAACCTATGTTACTCTACATCTACAACCTAGTAACTTGTTGGTAAGAGGGATATTAATGTAATTATAAACTAGAAAAATTGGCCAACGACATTGGTCTAGTGGCACGAAGTGACTCTCTCATGTGGGATGGTTATGGATTCGAGCAGATAGTAGTATTCGAAAGATTGCTCTTTTTGGATACAGACAGGCTCAAAAAAATAGAGGAGGATTTGTAGCATTGCTCTTTTTGGATATATAGACACGCTTACAACGCCAGGAAATAGTATGTTCCAAAATTTGTAAAGCTTGTGAATGCTCATTATGAGTTAGCATTGCATACTGTCCATGAGTTTTGTCATTCAGTTCACACAAAAGTTAACCTCCTTATTAATGTGACAAAATGGTACATGTCTAGCTTCATATTCAACTTATTAGACTACGGGTGTGTTTGGTTAATAGCGTTTCGCCAAAGTTTGGCGGTTTTGATCAACTTTAGCGGTTTGACCATGGTCAAACCGCTAAAGAAGGTGTTTGGTTAACGGCGGTTTGGAGCAGCGGTTTGCTCCAAACCGCTGAAAATGAAAACGCTGCAATGTGCAGCGTTTTCACTTGGCCTTTTGGGGAAAGGGTTCCCTTTCCCCAAAATGCCCTTGTATAAGGGGAGCCGAACTGGCTCCCCTTATGTTCTATTTTTTTTTTTTAGTTTTTTATTTCTTTATTAAATTATAATTATAATTATAATTATAATTATAATTATTATTATTATTTATCCTTAAAAAATCATTATAATTAGTATTATTATTATGAAAAATATGTATACCCTTTTGGTCATTTTACATGTTAACCGCTAATTTAAACCGCTAATTTTACCAAACATCTTTTTACAAACCGCTAATACAATCGGCTGGTCAAACCCGCTAATATAATCCGCTATTTGATAACCGCTAACACCATCCGCTACCGCTAAGTGCTAACCGCTGATAACCAAACAAGCCCTACTTATCGAGCTCTCTACACAAAAGTTATCTTTCTTATGAATGTGACAAAGTAATGGTACACATCCAATTAGACTTCGTACTAAACCAGCTCTTTTACACCATGTGCTTCTAATCTCATGATTAAAACATGAAACTTTTTTTTTCAAAAACAACATAAACAACCGGTCTTAATTAGGAGTAAAAAGGTCACTAGTACATGAGGAATGAGCTAAACTTCAAGACTCCGAACCAAACTAGAAACATGTAGTTTTAGCAAAAATATTTACTACGTACACAATTCGTTGATCTTCTAACATAACAAATAGATAAAAACATTAATAATTTTTTTCGCCGAGACACATCACCGGGAATAGTGACAAAACTTAGATGGTTATTGTCATTGATGTGAAGTTGTACATATATGCATGACCACTTTGTGACATGAAAACGTACGATGGAGATGAGCACAAGTGTGTGTTTATCCTATGGTGGAGGTCCAAAATGAACAGTGAAAAACTAGGGAAAAACACCATTTGAGAAGATGCACAAAATACATAATGAGAGTGATATTTGCAATCTATTGTAAAAATGTAATGAATAAGCTAAGCTAACATATTTGTCACATTTGTATGCATGTCATTTTCATATTAGTGGACAAAGGGTGCAATCATTATAAAACGATAAAAGAACCCAATGTTATAAAAACACTGTAAATTTCAATCTCTGATCTAAATTTACCCCCCCCCCCCCCCCCCCACTGCCCCCATTCCCATTTAAACCTACTGCTAATTAATATTGGCACTTTTAGTTTACAATTACACCAACTCCATGCCGAGTTGTTAAAATTAAATGATAATGTAAAACCTACTTCTTTCATACTAGCCTAAGACAGTATTTTCATTTTATGAAATAAGGCAAATTCAGGTAAATTTCAGTAAAACGTTCAAATTTCACCGAAAACAGCCCCGAGCCCGTCCAATTAAAGGATAAAGTGCTGGTCAAATTGATTTTTTCATATAAGATGGAATTTCAATTCCCAATCTCTTTTAAGGGAGAAGAGTGCACAATCGCTCACCATAACCAAACTGGTTCAAAATAGATGTTTTTTAAATATGATATTGTATAGTATGTATTGTAAAAATATTTATATATGTATTGATTTACTCCACTTTAATTTAGACTTTAGTAGGAATTGAATACCAATAAATGATTGCACTCGTGGCTCTGTGGCTTTGGGGAAGGCCCCCCACCCCCCACCCCCACCCCTCACCAGTAGGGTGGGGGTGGGGTGGCGGCAAGCAAACACTGAAACACTATCTGTAAGAATATAGAATAAAGGAAGATTAGATTTGATTGAATACACGAGGATTAGCATGAAAAAAGTGGAATTAACAAAAAGCAATTATACGTCCTTCTTGTGAACATTCCTTTCCATTATATTTCTTTCTTCTTTGCTGCTTCACCATTCTTATTACTTTAATATATTATTATGACTACTTAATAGAATCAATTTAACTCTTAACTATCAAGCTAAGTTGCAATTCAAGACTAGAAAAAAAAAAAAAAAAAAAAAAGACAGGAAGAATAATAGAATTTGTAAAGAAAAAAACACGATTCGAATTGAATTTTGTAGTGTCGTTACTTGCTATATATAAAAGATTAAGCACTCGGAGACCTTGGTCTCGTCACTTTTTTTAATGCTCCCTCTAATGGTATTCGCAATCTTCTATTTGTAAATATTGTTACAGTGATTTAATTTGTCCATGATATGTGTAATTGCTGAGTATTTTTACTCGGGTGTATTACAAAAGTTAGAAAGGTCGGAGAAGGTTAATATACCTAATTGTGTTGAACAATATTAATACTTATGCTAATAGAAATCAGTATAACACAAAATAATATATATAATTGTACTCGATACTAGCTATCAGTACTTAGCTTGTGTAAAAAGTATTGTGTTACGTGTGCGGTGTTGTAATTAAACATGCAAGAATATATGTGTTGACTCGAAAAAGTAGCAAGTGAGTATCCTAATTGAAGCTTAAGCAAGCTTAGGAATGAAAATCAAGAATTAATGGTGGAAATTGAAGGCCAAAATGAAGAATAAAGGCAGACAGATTCCATTCAGATCATCAGGGAATGATCGAGCATTTCTGGGAATTGAACCAGAATTTCAGACTAGTTATACATTGCATTTTGAAAAAGTGGGATTTCACAAGTCTCCCACTACCATCAACTCATTCATCTCTCCCAACAATATATATATATATATATACATACAGCTAACAAAAATACAATCTTTATACCATAAAAACACTGCAGTGAATATTATATATATACTTGTTCAAATGCGGACAGGGTTTCCTGTGCTGTCAGTGCGGATTGCACCATTAAATATGCATAAATGCACAACACCTAATGGTGAATTTCTGAACACTTTGTGATGCATTTATGCATACCTAATAGTGAGTGACCGCACGGGAAGTCCTGTCTACGCCGGAAACTGACCTATATATATTTTAGAGAGAGAGAGGAGTTTAATTAGTACGTGGTTTTGCAGCTAATGAATAGTGGTTAAAACATCATCATATGAAAATGATGAACATTAATAATGATAAAAGGTGTGGGGGATGGGGTGAACAGCATGCTATGGAGTAAGATTACACGCCAAGATCAGAGATGGTGTTTGTTTAACTAAAAGAGAAGGAAACATAATTGTGTGGGTGGATTCTTTGCCCCATATATGTTGATGGGATACCTTGCATTATATTTGAGAGGTGTCACCCCACAACTAGCTAGTATAGCCTTCTTAATGGAATTGAAGCCCTAGTTATAGCTAGGGTTATCATTCCGTGTCTCAATTCTTACACGTGTCTCTTTATATACTACCAGTAATTATGTATCAGCAATTCTTTCATTCTATTTTAAGTAATCACTATACGATAAATTTACACTAATATAATTCTTTCATTTGTAAATTTCTTTATGTACTGTCAATTCTTTCGTTGGTGATCAGTCGGTGGTCGAGCATGTGTTGGAACATGAGTGGTGAACAAAGTCTGCACCCTCTATCTTGATGGGAATTGAGCAAAGTCACCATATCCCATATCTTGATGACAAGCCTCATTGCATAATATAATCATCCACATGCATATGCACACAACAGTATAGTATGTAGTACATGCAAATGCATGCTGCAATTTCTATATATGTACATGGAATATATATTTATATATATTATTGTCCACTTTGAATTGGTTTGAAGAAGGTAGTGGGAACACTGATTTCTCACAACTCACAAACCAAGGCAGCAAAAACAGTGGGGCCGAGAAGGGGAGGGAAGAAACATGCGACAACACAGAGTGGAGAGGAGAGAGATGGAGCTTTAGTAGTGAAATAGAAATATGGATCTGTAAAGCAAAAGAGATAAAGATGATGGAAGGCAAAGAAAGAAAGTAGATCGATCCAATTCTTTGTTGGCGATCCCTAGGCAGAGAAGAGAAGAATAACAACTTCCAACGTCCTAAAGATACTTAGCATCATTACCCACACAACCACTTTATTCATCTCCCTCTTCGATCCTCCCGTTCGTTCAACTACTCATTCATATAATTAGCTGCTTAAACCAAATCCCCAGAATTTCTGTTCAAAGTCTGGAAAAGCTGAATCAGAATATAACACTATATATATGTATATGTATATATTGCTTTCTTTACCTGAATGAAAAATGCCCGTTGTAAGTACTGTTCAAAGAGACATCCCAAGTATACCCAACATGACAAACAACAAGGAAGAACAGAAAAAGGAACAATGGAGGACGAGGAGATGTTGAACTCGTAGTAGATTTGATTGAAATGTGTTTATGTGTTGTTCTTATTTTACAAGAAAGTGAAAACCCCGGCTTAGCTAAAATATTATCAAGTAACGCGTAAGCAGTTTGTGGTTGTTGTTGTTGTCTTCAGAAGTTTCCTGTCCAGTTGAGGTGACCTAATTGGGGTTGCTGGTATGCGCCCAGTTGAGTTCCTGGAGCTGCTGCGGCAGCCATGCCAACGCCAACGTTGCCACTGATTGCGGTGCCCAGATGGTGGGGATTGGCAATTGGAGTGGGTTGGGGCGGGGGATGGTACACCGGGAACTGCATATGTGAGGACTGAGCCACGGCAGCTGCGTTGAAAGAAGCATGGCCACTGTGGGAGGGCATATAGGCCCCGTGTGGTGTTTGTGCAGGCATGTTGAAATATGAGCCCGTCTGCAAATTAGGTACGTCCCTTGCATTCATCCAAATTTCCGATGTCTCTGCCTATAATAATATATGAATCAATATTCTTCAAGTTCAATCTTAAAACACACACTCACTAAACAAGAAAAACTGACATTTACCTGTGGATTAGGAACATATAGGTTTCCATCCTTGTACTTGAGTCGAGTTGAATCATCAAGCCCTGCTGCACTGCCAATCACGCCTGGAGCATTCATGGCATAACCCGTAGGACTAGTGAAACTTCCAAATCCCGTTTGACTACCAGTAGGGACCGCTTTGTATTGCTGCATTCCATATTTGAGCCCACTAGCACTTAAATGGGAACTGCCTCCAGGCATCAGTACATAACTGCTACCGTTAGAAGGATGAGGATACGCAGGATTACTGGAGTAACCAGGCATAGCCATTGGAGGAACATAAACAGGGGAGAGGAACTGTCTATAGGGCATTATACTGGTAAAGTGAGGAACATGAACTTGTGGATACATCTGGGCTACTGGCTGCTGTTGCTGCTGCTGCACTTGTGGGACCATTCCAATTGAAGATGCAGGGATGATATTACCACCATGTGTACTGAGAACCTAAGAAATGAGACATGTAGTAAATACCAGTGTAGCATAAGAAAAATGGGAAGAAAACCGAGTGTGACATGCAGAGTATACAATGGATAGATATTCAAATCTTCAATTAAGGGAAGAGATGATACCTATTCCATGCATATATAACGTGCCCATTTGATAAAGTTAATTTAATTAGGTTATTGTGAAGCAAGAATTTTTTAGACAAGTAAAACATTATAGATCAATGTCTGGCAAAGGATATGAAGTATAGGTAGTACAACACCTTTAAGCTATTTCAGGCAGTAATGCAAAATAAGTAACTTGAGTTGATAACGGATCCCAAATCATAATCATAAGATTTTACAAAACAGGACCACTATAAATTTGCAAGCAGGAGAGAATACCTCTTGAGGTGAAAGTAAACCCTGTCTTCGTACAGCTTCATCAGCTGTATTCGGTCTGAAATACGATAAATCATAGCCAGTTTGAGGATCATATGCCTGCTTGTAGCACAAGGGGACAGAAAAGAGATCAAAGTAAACAAAAGTTTGATGGGAAAAAGTACAAAATCGAAGGCATTGGCACAGAAGATTCAGACTCAGTTAACATATGATCACTTAAAATGCTCTTTTCAGGAATAATAGTTGAAACATTGAAATAGGAGTACTCACAGAGAAAGTTGGTAAATCCGAGGCATCCTGCTGCCGTTGTGAGTCAAATGAATTGGTGCTATCTTGAACCAATCCAACATCAGCATAGTTATCCAATTGCTGAGGAGTTGAAGACTCCTTTTTATCAATCTGTGGAGGGTCAGGAATTGCACAGGGTACAGGAGAACTGGATCCTGAATTTTGGGGGAGATCATCATCCAAAACTTGTTGCTTGCCGCCAGCTGGTTCTTCACTCAAAGGATCAGAAACTGACGCAGACAAACTGCTATTTCAATCAAAATTTAAATCCTTGTTAGTGTGATGTATTTAGAAGTACATATAGAAGCAAAGACAATTAAATGAGTTGTGGATTTCAATATTTTAACTTCTGCATCTTAAAATATCGTACAGAAAGTATGTAACCAAACATTAAGTCATTTGGAATGTTTTGTTTAGCATAACACAAATTGCATTAGCTGCATTCTCCTGTAGTCCTGTGTCAAAAGAGTTGCATAAACTTAATTTTCCACACTCACATGCTAGGAGAAACCAACACCAACACCAACACCAACACCAAAAAAGAAAGAAAAACGAACCTTTCAGAGTGCTCATTGTGTTGTTCTTCAGCAGAAGTGTTAGGAGATTGAAAATCAGCATCCAAGCTGCCGAAGGTCAAGCGATACTTGTCACTCTCTGAAACACGAAGGTGTGGAGCTATGATGACATTCTCAGATATGTTTACCCTTGAAATTTTATCTTGCAAATTGGATGATGCTTCTTCCATGTAATCAGATCTATTGGCTGGAGCAGCAGATTTTTCAGGTTCCACATCAGGCTCAGGCCCATTAACACCTGACTTCTGGCTCAACTTAGGCTTCCACTCCTTATTCGGCTGCACACCTATAGCAGTAGAGTTCTAGTAAGCCCCAATTCAGAACCCTAAAAGAACATCTCACAGCTTAAGAAAATAGCAATCTGGCAAACACAATACCAATAATATCCAAGTTATCTTTCCCTAGTGCATTAGAAAATGCTTCCCCCCTAAAAAGGCATCTAATAAGGGGAGGTAGAGTGGGGCAGCTTTTGGCTTCAGACTTGTAATGCTGAATAAAATTTAAAAGCTGGCTAATTAAAGCAAAGAAATCAGTATTCCAAAGTGGAAGTGCATACCTTTCTGATGGCCCACTGATTGATGCATTCTATGATTGTGTTGATAACTAGTAAAAGATCTGCCACCTGAATGGCTAGAAGAAACAGAGGCAGCATTTTGATCAGTTTTGGAAAAGGAATTAAAAGACCGCATAGCTCCTCTAGAGGTAGGGCGTTGCTGCCCTGCATGAGAATTTGAAAATGAGCTACTCTGTGATGATGAAGGTTTAGCAGAGCTTTCCATGGGTTGACGGCGCGCACCCACCACTCCAACATCACGTTTAATACCTCCAACATTAGTAGCAGATCGGGAATCATGAGATGGTACATGAACGGGGTCTGAAGAAGAGGAATAAACTCCTAACACAGAATTGTTTGATGATGCTGTAGAATGTGGCTTAGAACCGTTTTGCTTCACTGATCCCATCTGTGAAGTGCCATTTATATCAGAAACCTGCCGCTCCCTTGGAAAATTTTTCATATTAGTTGCAGTTACATTAGCATCCCTGGGTGGCACAGGTTGAGAGCTTATGGGTTCATTTGAAGCATGTGGATGATCCCCACTAGACACCTTGTTGTTTGAACTCCCTTTTGAACTGTTTCAGAGTCCAGTTAAAAATATGTTACAAATAGAATATTTAAATGCTTGATGGAGGTGTTATAGCAAGATTACAATGAAATGGAAGAAATTTTCATAAGCAGGACATCATAGAATCATGCCATTTCATTGATGCTCTGTATGACATATTTATTGAAGAAGTCTAGAAGAAACCAGAATTTGTCAAGCACAATTCATAATATTACTGAAATTGAATTTAGATTAACATTTCCCGGCTTGGATTTCTGACACTTAATCATTAAATTATAAATTAAACCAAGGTCCTATCTGCAAGGTTACTCAAATGAACTATGAACCAGCACGGGTGTTTGATGTGAGTAGTTAAAAGATAAGATGCCAGATAAGTTACCTCCTTGAGGAAGCAGTAGATGTTACTAATTGAGAATGACTAACAAGTTGGCAAATAAGTTGCCTCCTTAGAGAATCAGTAGGCATCACTTTTTCAGAAGGACTAATAAGTTCACAAGATACGTTACCTTGTCAATGAATTAGGCATCACTGGTTCAGAATGAGTAGAGCCATGTGCAGGCTTCAGAGTTTCTGTATCTGTCTGTTGGTTTATTCTATTGTCCCTCACAACACGGAAGCCAACTCCAGTACCTGAAAAAATCATTTCCATCAAAAAGCATAGCAAAGGAAAGGATATATTAGAGTATATAGACCAAAAAAAAAAAAAAAAGGAATCTAGTGTGGAAACAACAAAAAGTTACCAAGCTGAAAGGAACACAAACATTTGAATTGAAGACAAAGTACTTGTATACAGAAAATAAGATTTCTAGCAAAAGCTTCTCAGGCAATCATTGAGGCTTAAATTGTTTGGGTGCATTACAAGAATAACTTCACCTTATTGATCTATAGATGAATTGTTATATAAAAACCCTAGCATACTAATAAATCCCAAGAGAGACACCCTTCAGTACATAGTTTTTAAATCAGATGAATCATGAATAAGCACTCACTCTTCACATGCCACCACATCATATTACAGAGCCTTATAGCATTACTTTCAAATAAAAGTTGCTGACAGATTTATCATTTGAAATTATCAGGCCCATTCTCAACAGATATTCCATCCTAAAGATACGGTCATTACAGGGCATAGAAGACAATATTTACCAACTTGTATTTACAATTGTTTCTAAAGATAAGTGGTTAATTTGCTACCTATTGCTATCCAATCACCTATGCACTGAAAGCTCCAACAAACTCTACTATAAGACACAGAATATTGGCATAGGATTTCAATTACCAGGCAAAGCATTCCGCTTGTAAGGTCCTCTTCGAATGAGATTGTTATGTGTTTTGGGTTTCACAGGTAGATTAGCAGGTTGAAATTCTTTTCTGTCCTCTTCAGTCTTATACCCAGTATTCTGAAACAAAATACAATACCAAACAAAAGATCCCTCGTGAACAAGATTTTATGGAGGTCATTTTACAAAAATGTTGTTGTACAACAACAAAAGGGCATCATAAAATGTCAGAGCACAAACCTGAATGTTAACTTTTGGCACATTCAGTGCCTCTTTCTTTCTATCTCTTCGTCTCTTCACCTCATGAAATGTGTCTGAACATGAAAATTAAATTAAGCAACAGACAAGTTTTACCCCAAGTACAGCATTATTTAAAATATAAAAAGCAAAAGACACAGGCAGTGTAAGACATTGTAACACCACAAAAATCCATCAAGTTGTCATGAAAGAGCACTACTATTTAATAACAGTCAAATTCTAGTTCTCATAAATAATAACAAAGTATACAGCATAGCAGCCCTAACACACCCAATTTGACCAAAATCACCAAACTACGAATGACCATTAATGATGAAATTTGAAACTACTTTTAACCAAAAACCTTTCATATGTTTTCCTTTCTCCTAAAAACTTAAATTGAACTAGAATGAAACTAATCCTTGACAGGAAAGAGGGAATTAACAGCTAGTCAAAAGCAGAGCTCTGTGAAACCAGTAACCAAGCTACTATGTAAAACTAAAAAGCTATAGACCTTTCAACAATGTGCATTCATCCAAATACTAGCTAATAAAATCGGTCATTGCACCCTAACGTCCCTAACTCAAATTATTGAAATATTCAACTTCAACATCCCTACACCTATCCTCTAACTCTCTTAGGGCTACAGCCATCTCCCTCCATGAAGAAGAATAAGTTTCAACAACAAAAAAACAAAAACACAGTAAATTAATAGATAAAATTAAAAAAGAAGGAAACTTAAGGAGTGGGAATAAACCAGAGACCCTGATGGTACAATTTCTGAAAAGTCTCGTTAGGGTCCATGTTAGACTCTTTGAGAGTAGCGTAGATATCAGCCTCAGAGTGGCCCTTTGCAACTTCTTTGAGAGTCTCTATCGTCATTCGAACACCGGGAGATAGGTTGTGCGTCCCGCCTTCAAATTTGGAGCCGGCGACCATCTCACCAGAACGAAACCTAAGAAGATCAAGAAGGGTTGAACCGAGATGTCAACGATTCTTATTTATGCAGAATGCAGTAGCATACGTGCGAAATGCGTACAATCGTCGGAAGAATGTGGAAAATCCAAGCTTTATATACTACTGAACCCAGTTAGGGTTTTAATGGATAGAGGGAAATCAGATGTAAACACAGAGAACGGCTGACGCAGAGAGAGAAAGGGTTTCGGAGCGAGGGTTTTAAAAAACGTATTTACTTATTCCCACCTTTTTTTTAATTAAATAATAATAATACGGAGTAATACTTCATTTAAAAATTAATAATAATAATACATTGTAAATTGTTTCTTAACTTTTTGAATTGATTTTTTTTTGGGATCAATGAGAGTGTGCTCGGCTACTCGCGATCAATGTCCTCTTATATTCTCTTATTGTTTCCGGCAAACATCTAACCGAATTCCGACAAGTTAGATCAAATACCAACGAACAGTTGTCGATCGCGTTCTGTCGAAGAAAACTACCAACATGGTCGCCTCGCCTTCTTCTGCAGAGAGCGACGGAAGGTTGCCGAACGTTGGTATTTGACCTAGCTTGTCGGTGTTTGCCGGAGGTTCGTCGAAAGTGATCGGAACTCTAGTTGACTTGCAATTACAAAGTCACCAACAGGTTAGTGGGTTTTATTGCTCAAAAAAATATTGTTTGCAGTTTTAATTGCGTTATTGGCCTAATTAACTTATTTGGTAATAAGGTTGTTGATACCCTTGCGAAGCGTGCTCTTCAGAGCTATGAGGATTATGCTGAGCTAAACGAGGTTCCAAGTAATTTGGCGAAGTTCTTTGATGACGATCTTATTGGTGCACAATTTTAGAGGCGACTCCCCATTAGTGGGGTTACTATCTATCTGTAATTTTTCTTTCGGTTTGTTTTTGAGTCACCCCCTCATCTTTTGATAAAAAAGGAAAAAAAAAAAAAACTAACTTATTTGGTAAAGTCTATACGTTTATTTGACCATTTTCCCTTGTCAAATTGACCATTACTATCAATTCATCTAAAATAGTCTTTCAACTATGCAAAGTTTACTTAATTTAGTTCAATAATATACTATATTCGTCTCCTTTTATGTATATATTCAGTTAACAAGACTTGAGTGAAAATATTTTTAATTTATTTTTTTATAATATTTAGTTTATTACTCAATATTAGTGTGTAATATATATATATATATATATATATATATATATATATATATATATATATATATATATTGAGAGTAAAAACTTAATTCATTAAATCATCAACAAGGCAATCACCAAGAAAAAGAGGAGGGTTATCGAACCACTCCCCGCAACCTGACTCATAAACGACCTCCCTAGTAACAATGTGGGCGGCACGATTCGCAAGTCGCTTTACAAAATGAATTTATATATTTAGAACTTGAATTTCATTTCCATTAGTAGTAATATGTTATTAGTACACGTGAAATCGATCAATTCATATGTAACTAACAAATTTAAGTTTGCACCAAACACCTTGTGTTTAGTTAGCACACACATCTATGGCTCTTCTTTGAAAAAGATATTACATGGTGAGAAAATATTGTTTGAGAAAGTATAAAACAAATATACTATGCCATCTGCGAACACTTTTTGTCATGAACTACATATAGTGAAGTTATGCCACCAATGTCATTCTTAGTGTTAATGGACGAATATCACTACGAAGGATCATCAATGACACCAAGGACAGAGACACCAAATACCATTAGTCATTAAAGGCGAATACCACAAGGGAGGATCATTAATGATATGAAGGTGAAGGTGCTCATTTTGGGTGATTGAGTGGTCAACTTCTCACATAGTCTACACATTTTTCTCTCTATGAAAAATGACTAAAAGTTGGAAACTTGCCTATTCTGTATTACAAATACTGTTGTTGGATCCTGGCCCTGTTCTCTTCCCACCACAACCTTGCATGCATTTCTCCGAACCTTTCTCGGCTGTGCACCAAAAGAGTTGTTTCAGCTTAGTTATCAGACTAGACTAGGGAAATGTAGACGCTCACTCGTATCCATGTTGCAATCAAATAAAACGTACTGGCAGCAAATGCATATAACACAGCGAACTGATAAAAGAGGTGATCTACACATGAAAGAATTGCTCACCTGAATCTGACTCTTCTAAGCTCTCGAGTGCCACCAGGTAAAGCTCGGATTGTGATGTAGACTCCAGGCTCATCCTCCTCAATCCATTCAGTTTCCATGTCACTAGCATTGCTGACTGAGAGCTCTCCAGAGTGAGCAATCTCCCTAGAAGAACTGCTCCGAGCAGAAGCATCTTTTGAGGATGTCTCAGTTTTTGCTGCACTGGTGCTGGACAGCTCTGGGGTTGAAGACAGACCACTAGCATTGCTGCAATAATGAGATGGCGTTGGATGACTTTGAAATGAAGCTGGGGAGTAATCCCCCACTCCCTTAGGATGATGTAGGTGGCGAGGTAGGCGTTCCTTGCTCAGAGGAGGGGTCACTGGGGCATCATCAAATTCAACTTTTGAGTTCTGGGCAAAAAGTATAATTCTCAGAATAGAATAAACTTGTATGCACATACAATTAAAACAGTTGCAAGATTATTGTCTTGGACACTAGGGAGAGTATTCCTTACAAAGATCATGATAACAAACTGATTGCTCACCTCATCTTCAGACCTTGGTGGAGTTGGCAGTGGCACAGCATGGCGATTGAACCTCTGGACATTGTACAATTCCATGACCTTATCATAATTCTTGGCCCACCATTGTTGGGCTTCCCATTTGTTAAACATCTCACGACTGAGAAGAATAAAGAAATATTACAAACTGTGACTAGTAATCATTTATAGAATCCCAAATGATGAAACACATATACTTAGAAGATTAAAAAAACATTACTTTAAACAAGTAGGAGAGATTTGTATTTATCAACATCTCAATATCCCATATACTTTATTTGTTTGTCCAGTCACTATAGATTTAGGAAGCATTGGAAACATTTACAGTGATAGAAAGAGATGATTATTGCATTTATTGGATGTCAAAAACCTTGCAATATAGCAGCATTAGCCTTTGACTTTGGGTTCATCACAGGTTCAATCTCCAACCTCCTCAAATGTACCAAAATTTATCTCATTGGACTTAATTTTAGGAGGAAAATAAAAACTGAAACCACCAGAATGAATATAACTACATGGGGAGCACATTTCCACCTGCAGGAACAGAGGCCTAGAGGCTAGAGCCTTAGACCAACCCCACACACCAAATTTTGCAAAACTCAGTGGATTAGCAAACCACAGTAGCAACTTAACAATTGAAAACATAGCCAGGGAAACATCCATTATGAACCCAAATCAAACATTAGGCAGTTTCATGTTCAAGAAGAGTATTAAAACACTTTCACCACATTTACCCTCCCACGAAAAAGCACATTTTCTCTCTTATTTGAAGAGAAAGAAAAATGACAAAATCCCCATCCAATCAAATATTTTCTCCCCAAAAAGGAAAGAAAAATGATTGATAAAATTAATCCATCATCTATCAGCAGCCAATAACCACTCAACCTTGCTCCTCTCTCCCACTTAATATATGCACCCCACAACCTTTTACTCATTTTCTTTATTCTTGTTCAAATACATTCCCCCCCTCCAATTTATAATGTTTCCTATTTTTCTATCACATTTTCTCTCCCTTCACTGTTGAAGAACAAAAAATAAATGCAGGAGATGTGAAAAATGTAATCCATATACAAATAGGGTATATGAAGAGGGTTAGGGCTAGCCTATAAATACTAGCCTCTTGTAGTCTTCCTATCAAGTTATTATCAATCTATCATATCTCTTGCTACACTCTAATCATGTGTCTCACATAAGCTTTTGCCCTACAGCCAGGTAGTGGCTCAACCATTCAACCTTTTTATTTATTACTATTTCTACATTCTAACATGGCCTAAACTTCCAAGATTTCCCCTTAAAAAATGTGAAGGGTTTCAGAGCTTGCCTGCAGACTAAAATTCAGATAATTTACAGAGTCCAACAACACATCAAGTTCCAAACAGATAAGATCTGTTACACTTGACTGGCAAGAGAGTGAATAAACAGATCCAACTAAATTTAAGCATCCTAGGACATAATTATAGGGTTTGCTTTATTTTTCTTAAAGGACCCAATTGAATACTATGGCCCAATGCGCACATAGTATTGGACAAAATACTGAACTTTGTGCTACAATATAATGATACATACAATCATAAATATGAAAGAAGTAAAATATTGTAAACCAATTTCTTTAACAATTTGTTTTTAATTAGTAAACTTTTTTACTGTTTTTCAATTTCTCTGATGCCCCTATTTTATGCTTTGGCTAACATTTCACTCTAATTTTTATTTGAAGGCTGCTGATTCAGTGAAACCTGAAATATCTTATTTATAGGTGAATACAAGAAGGTGCACAAGTATAGAAACATCCAAATCAAGGAAGACAACAAATCTTTATCCATAAACACATGTATTATATAAGAATGTAGGTTCAGGAATAAATAAATCATCCATATTACATATAATATGAATGCATAGTAGATATCCATCATTCTCAAAAAAAAAAAAAAAAAAAAAAGTAGATATCAATTGTTAAAAGATTATGGGCCCCAGGAATGGCAGGCATCAAAATGCATGTGCCAAAGGTATTTATCCAGCAATTTCTACATTGGTAAAGGGTACACTCCTCTCCCTGACCAGTACCGTTGGGCTTCCAAAAAGTCAAAAACCACATAACTACTTCAGCAAGTGGGACACAAACAATTTAAGTCTACCTACTACATACACTGCACTGGCAATCTGGCATGACCTACTTTTTGCATTTTTTTGAACAGCATAAGTGACTGTAGGGAAAGTAGGCCCAATAAACTAGATGCCTAAAACATCAGCTAAGATACCATCAGGGGTATCGCGAAGAACCGCAGTTCCAGCAGCAATCTCCTAAACCAAAGCAGCCATAAAATCAGCAACGTGATTGCCTGCCCTCACAGAGACGCAATCCACTAAATCCACATTTTATACTTGTTATTACTACATAGTATTCAGAATGCCAACTGAAACCGAATCCATGAGCAAAGAAAACATACTTTCAGTCATTTTTACCAGGGATTCCAGCTAGTTATCTTTTTAAATGAAATTTACTATTAGGCAATGGTCCCGCATTGTTTTCAATTTTGGGAAGGGAGAAATAATCAACACATTACTTGTATGTTTGTGTGGTTTGGAAAAGCTGCAGTGGCAGTCAACACCCACTATTGAGTTTTGAGCCCCACTTCCAAAATTTCGGGGTAAGTGTAGCGGTGGACTCATATGCAAATCCAATCCAACTACACGTTTGGCATCATTGTAGAACTAAGAATCAGAAGCAAGCAACTAAAGACAATGACCCATCAAGAATCATTGCAAACTTGTAATCACTCTCAAAGAAATCAGAACTTTGAGAAAACGGATAATAAAATCCCGGGGGTACCCTATTCCAGTAATATAACCATCTTAGAAGTACCTGAATCGAATTCTCTTTAGATCATTCCCACCTTGAGTCAGAGAAACAAAGGTGATAAGTACTCCGGGCTCCACCTGAGCAACCCACTCAGGCTCGTCTTCTTCCATGAAAACTACTGAATCACTGCGCCCACTGACAGATGCCGGTGTACCTCCATCACTCGAAAATCCTCCTTTAATTGTCAACCCTATCTCCTTGCCCCTTAACATTCGCGTTGAATTCGAACTCCCAGCCCCCCTATACGCACAATGCAAGCTCTCCGACACCGGACCGGAGTCCAAATCAGCGTAACTGTGGTTCTGATTGTTGTTTGATCCTCCCGAGCACGGCTTGCAGTGCTTATACGCACCGGAAGCTTTCACTGCCATGTCCTTGATCTAAAAATTATACCGAGAATAAAACAAAAACAAATAAACAATTTGGTCGTCTAAATTTAAAATCGCTAGAAACACACAGAAATAGAATGAATACGTACCTGGGCAGTGAGGGCTTTGATGGCTTGCCTGGTGCTGGGAGTCGGTAAGCCGTCATCTTCTTCGGCCTCCGGCAGAGATCCATTGTTGAGCTGCTTTGAGCAAGCTACACAAGTCAACATTCTCGATTTGCTACCTTGATGGCGTCAAATCGGCTATATACCTAGATGTCCACTGAGGAAAACAAAATTTCAATCCCGCCTGAGATCACCTAACTCAAATTTTAGCAGCAGACAAAATTCATCTCAAGCAGATCATCTGCGAACAAGCGATCAGCTATGGAGAAATGTATGGAACAATCATTACCAGTTTTACATTAAAAGGAGAAAAGGAAGTTATAAGCATATACTGCGTAGTCCTTAGTACATTGAAAGCAAAATGAAAGCCATCGAATGCCGGAGGTTCAGATGATGAGAAATGGATGGAGCTTGCGTTCATCATCGTTAGTCATATTGCTCATACTAGGAATAGTATAGTATATTATTCTATACTACCGAGACTGAAACTGTACACATCATTGTTGAAGAAGGAGAGAAATGTCTCCGTACTGTAATGGCGTCTTGAAAATTTAAAAATAAATTAAATTAAAAATTGCAGATGAATCGACGTGGCCGTTGAGATTTGTGAGGATTCGCGACGTTGACGATGAAGAGAAGAGTGTGGGCAAGTTGACAAACTGGCCTACCAGGCTACCGGCTACCGGCTAGGTATACGGTATACTTTGATTCATGGAGAATTTCAAGTTGAGATCTAGTTAGTCCAAATTGTATTAGTTAACTAGTTAAGGCCATCCGTCCGTCAACATCCGCCTATTACTGTAATTACCTTTACACCCTTTCTACTCTCACCCATTTTATTTTGCATTCTTATTTTGAATAACTAATCTCGCGTTTCACACAATATATAAATTATTTATTATTTATATCACCGAGCTGTACTGAGATTTTGTACTATTTTAATATTGAATTCAACTTCTCGAAGGTCAAATCCTAATTTGATCTTCAATTTTAACGTAGAAATTCTTATTTTATTTTTTAAAAAGTGTTTAATTTAAATATGGTAATAGAATTTAAATATTTGATAGTTAGATTGATTATTTTTAATAAGAAAAGAAACTCGTAATCATTACTTAAGCGTATGCACACTGAATAAATCTTACGCCTATATAGTAATTTGCATACCACACAAAATATATAAATCCAATAAAATGAATATGTGCGACTAACTCAACATTTGGTTCGTTCTATGGAATAATAGTTAATCAAATATTTAAAGACATACATATGTGAATAAATTATGTTAATGTTGTGTCATTTAAGTTTTTTTTTTTATCATATGTTGTGTCATTTAAGTTAATCCTCACATCTCATTGCTTATTTCATTAAGGGTTGTTTAGAAGTCAAGGAATATGACTTCTAACGATTTTTTTTAAAGTCATTTTTTCAAAAAATATTTTCACAGTATTCGGTAGCATTCTATAAAGCAATATTGGTGTTTGGTTCATCTTTCAAAAAATGAGTAAAATTGTATAATTAAAAATTTTAATCGTGTACAATGTTATTGCTAGCAAAAACCAGTCCATTAATTACATAAATAAGCATAAACAATGTTATTATTTATCTTCTTTTTTTTTTAACTATGGTTTATGGCAAGAACCAGAGCACTGATTTTTGCTTTGGTTTCCACAACATTTTCGGCTATGGACTCTCGCCCACACAACTGGAAATCATCTCCAATGACGGTGAACGACCAGAAAGGCGAATAAGAAGTTCGCAGCAAAAAGATGAAGAAGGTAGTTTCTCCCTGCCAACAAGAATATGAAGAAGTCGAACACGCTTGACAAATAACTTCCCCTAAAAAATAGGGTAAGTTATTTTCAAAAACAAAAACAAAAACAAAAACAAAACAAAACAACATAGACAAATTTTCTTTTGGCTGTAATTCATTTTCCATTGACCTCAATTTTTCTCTATCTTTCAAACACTAGAAATCCAAAAATAATTTTCATTTCCAAACACACACAAAAAAAAATTTAAAATTGTTCATCACTTTTTTTTCTTTCTATAAAACTACATTCAACAACATAACTAAGCACATGATATCAACATTGATGTGTTTTGATGTAATACAAATAGTCAAGTAACACAAATAGTATAACCATTTCATTGACGTTACGACGTGTCCAACCAATTAAGTGTGGATATTAAGTCTAAGCACTAGGTCCAATTGCATTAAGTAGTCTATGATAGATTAACGTCGATGTGATATGCTATCGTGACAATCATGCTATCTAACTTATTTACATTGCCGATTGACTAGTTATCTTTACCTATCAATCGACTATATTCATGTCAAGCTTACTTACTATGAACCATTTATAACGCTAGTTGTAGGCTTGAGTATAAATAAATGCTGTCTTGCATATGTAGACCATATTTTACTTCATATTACAACTTGTACAATAAAGTAATTGAAATTGTCCAACATCGCAAGACTAGTCGAGCTCCTATTTGCCCGATATACTCATCCAACTAATACATTGTAATATCTTATTATATATCATGTGACATAGTACACTCTTATACCTCTTTTAATATAATTTACGCTATCAAACATCATGATGGGTTCCGATTACTAATTGACCCAAATAACTACTAAGCCCTCACTTATTGTCCCAGTTGATCTTAGGCGCATGATTGCCTCATTCCTCCATGTTTAATATATTACATGTCGGAGCAATAAGATTGAATAGTTAAAACACGGGTAACAAAATGTTAAACGGATGAATAATTATACTGTGTAGCAAACAATAAAAGTTAACAATATAATAAGATAAATTAAAAGAGCATGACTAGATATGATAATATTCATGTTGAAGGCTACAAGTTAAATTTACTCTTAAAATTCTAAACTTTGATATATTTAGTCTATAAATTTATCACAATCACAATTAAGGAAAAAAAAAACGGTTTTTCGTATGAATACAGTTTGGTAAATTAGTTGAAAACTTGAAATTGATTACACTCAATGTGAAAAGATGGCACGTGGTGACAGGCGAGGATCCATCAGTCACGCTCAATAAAAAAAAGTCACGAAACCAACCATAGATCTCATTCCACGTCAGACAATTATTACTGTCCCCACCGGGTCCCACAAGACTCTTCCTTCACCACTTCTCACCCGCTTCCATTAAAAGGCGTGTCTCCGCCTTATCCCGCCGCCGCTGGATTGGACGGAGCAGAGCGAAGATGTCGTCGTTAATCCGCCGGAAAAGAGCGCCGGAAATCGAGAAGCCGGAAGCGTCGATTTCGAGGCCGAGCAGCTCGGATGACGAGAGGAAGAAGAAGAGCAGGCCGCCCAGGGTGCCGAGAGGCAAGGGCGAGAGGAAGCGCAACTGGTCCTGCCTCGACAGTTGCTGCTGGTTCGTCGGATGCATCTGTACAGTTTGGTGGGTCCTGCTTTTCCTCTATAATGCGATGCCGGCCTCGTTCCCGCAGTACGTCACGGAGGCGATTACAGGGCCGGCGCCTGATCCTCCCGGCATCAAGCTGCGAAAGGAAGGATTGAAGGCTAAGCATCCCGTCGTCTTCGTTCCAGGGATTGTCACTGGTGGGCTTGAGCTCTGGGAGGGACATCAGTGCGCCGAGGGGCTGTTCCGGAAGCGCCTCTGGGGCGGCACCTTCGGCGAAGTGTATAAAAGGTTACTCCGTATTCCTTTTTCCATTTCGCTTTTATTTCAAACACTTTTTGGGCATTCCTTTAATGCATATTATCCTTTAGCCACTGTGCTTTCTGGTTTTGCTTTAAAAGGCATCTTCCCTTGGTAAGTATGCATTTCCTTAGAGCAAATATTACTATAACTTTCTTCAATTTTGTTACTATATTTATAATAATGCTCATTTAATGCTAATTTGGTAACAATTACGGTGCACAAATTATATCAAGTAATAATCATTTGTTTAAAGTGGGAAACTATTTTTGATTTGATGTTAATAAAGGCTGTGACTAATTACTTAATGCTATTTTTACTATAACAAGAAATATACTGCTGGCTAAGCTGTTTATGAATACTTGGAACTTTGATTGATGCTCTGCAGACCTTTATGCTGGGTGGAACATATGTCACTAGACAATGAAACTGGGCTAGATCCATGTGGAATCAGGGTTAGGCCAGTTACTGGACTTGTTGCTGCAGATTACTTTGCCCCAGGATATTTTGTGTGGGCAGTTCTGATTGCTAGTTTGGCTCGAATAGGATATGAGGAGAAAACTATGTATATGGCTGCATATGATTGGAGACTTTCATTTCAGAACACTGAGGTATGCCTTCAGTTTGTCTTTACTGTTAAGTGTATGATAAGTTATGGTTGGTAGCAATTTTGAATCCAATTTATGAAACAAACTACTTGAACTGTTTTCAAATATATCACTAATTAAATCCATCAGGTCCGGGATCAATCACTAAGCCGCATAAAAAGTAATATAGAGCTGATGGTTGCTACAAACGGGGGTAAGAAGGCAGTAATTGTTCCACATTCAATGGGTGTTCTGTACTTCTTGCATTTTATGAAATGGGTGGAGGCACCAGCTCCAATGGGTGGTGGAGGTGGACCAGATTGGTGTGCCAAACATATTAAAGCTGTAATGAACATTGGTGGGCCATTTTTAGGTGTTCCAAAATCTGTTGCTGGACTATTCTCAGCTGAAGCAAGGGATATTGCTGTTGCCAGGTAAACTTTGATACATGCTCTTTGTTTTCTTTGACGCTACAAAAACAATATCCAACAATTTAGGCAAGCAAACTAATTTGTAACATTAAGAATCAATTGTAAATATAGTTCTGATAATTTCTTGTTTTTGGGCGTGCACCAAAATCTTAGCAGTACTTTTAAGCATATATTGGTGGTTGATTGGTTGGTGCATATCATAGTAGTCGACTAGAAGTCAAATTTGGTGTGAGACAGTGTGATCAGTGGTTTCATAATACAAGGTTAAATTGTCATTGAGTGGGAAGATTTGTTTAGTTTCTGAATTGTATGCTCTACGTGAATAAAATCTCTTTACTATCCAAGCTCTATGAAGTATGAAGCACATTCATTCATAAACTTGTCTTGCATGTACCAGGGTTTTCTGATAATTTACCTTGGTTTTAGGGCAATAGCACCGGGTGTTTTGGAAAAGGATATATTCCGCATTCAAACACTACTGCATGTTATGAAGATGACAAGGACGTGGGATTCAACAATGTCAATGATACCAAGAGGAGGGAACACAATCTGGGGTGGTCTTGACTGGTCTCCTGAGGAAGGCTATTCTCCTTGCAGGAGAAAACATAAAAATAACACTACCCAGATTTCAGGTCACAATGGGAATCTAAATGTGGAATCTAATGCAAGTAAGGTGACATATGGAAGGATGATTTCATTTGGAAGGGATGCTGCCAAGGCAGATTTATCAGAGCTAAAGAGGATTGACTTCAGAGTATTTTTTTTCTTCTTTTTCAGAAATTGCATTACTATTATATATTCACCTATTTCTTCTGATTGATATGTTTTTGTATTTTTCATCCATGGCAATGGGAAAAAAATACCTTTATCTTGCCAATTTTGAAGAGCATGACTAAATTAGACATGCCAATACTCAATTCAATTAAGCATGAGGGTGGAAGGAAAAGAGGATGTGAATATGTAGTTTTACTGAAGCAAATGATTTGTTTGTTGATATGATGTCTTATCTAGAATGAAATTCCCGTTTAGGAAAATAATGCAACTTTGAGGTCTAGTCATGGTTTGTAACTTTGTATTGGTTGTGTGGCTTTGAGATTTGATTTGATTTGTTTTTAGGGGGTGGGGGGTGGGGGGTGGGGGTCTGGTTTTGAGATCTAGACATAGGATGTGTCGTAATCAGGGGTGGGCAATGGGTAAAAAAGGGGTTGTTATCTAACAAGTCTTTCTGTTAGCAGATTTTCCCTTTAGATAGTAATTCAACTTACCATAGTCTTGATCAACATATTGATTCCACTAATAGTTGAAATGGCCTTTATGACCTTTGTATGTGGTGAATCCTCCTATTTGCTTATCAGTACAAAGTCTGACTAAAGTAGTATTTTCTGTGGTTCCATTTCAATACCCTGTAACTTGTTGCCATCTTCTCACTTGAAGTATTGACAGTTTGGTTCTTGATACTTGAAGCGTGCATTAATTATTGCTCTGTTCTGAAGCATAATATGTCAAGCCTAGGAATTAAACAGAAATACTCAAGTGCTTGTGCTAGAGTTAGGAAAAGATAGGTCCCAATTTGTAGTGTGATAATCATTAGTAGTGGGAATATTACATGGGGGATTCTGTTGATGATTTGTCAATTCTTGTATAGACAATGACAAAAAGGAGGAATAAAGAGGATGTTGAAGCAGCTTCTTTCTCCATCTCTATCTTATATTTAATTTTGCAATTTTCTGGTTTTTTTGACTCAAAGAAATTTACTTATTCAAACTGAAGTTATGAAAGATTTATGTTTTTAGTTTCTTGCAGGAAGTGATTTGTGATTATTTGAATGCAGGGTGCTGTTAAGGGAAGAAACATTGCAAACAACACCTGTCAGGATGTGTGGACAGAGTACCATGAAATGGGAATTGGCGGGATCAAAGCAGTTGCAGAATATAAAGCCTATACAGCGGATGACCTTCTGGATTTGCTTCAATATGTTGCACCAAGAATGATGGCACGTGGTAGTGCTCACTTTTCATATGGGATTGCTGAAAATTTGGATGATCCAAAGTATGAGCATTATAAGTACTGGTCAAATCCATTGGAAACAAGGTGAGAGAACTCTTGTTTGAAAGCTTTCAAACAAACTATCATGTTATTCTGTAACACATACATTCAAAGCGGATCAACTATAATTTCATAATGTAGTATAGTGAATTCTTTGGTCTCTAAACTCACCCTTCTTCCCTCATGCTGCATGAAAAAAAAGAAGAAAAAGAAGTCATTATTTCTGTCAAAACAGATCTAGATAGTCCTAAACTTCCAATACAGGCCTACCCAAAGGAGATTTTGTGGGTGTTGGAGGTCGGATATTATATAAACCATTTATGGTAACTGACACATTTCTTAAGGTCAAAGTAATTTGTGGGTGAAATGGCATTGTTTACCTGGTTTCCACAGGATGAGTTGAATGTAGATTTGAAGTGCTTTTCATCACTGTTATGTGTGCTTTCCATCACTGTTATGTCTGACCCCCCAAAAAAAATGTGTGCTTTCCATCTCCATCAGTTTGAATATATATGTCTCAGTGTCTGAAATATTGTTGTTGTTATACTTCTTTTATAGGTTGTTTTGAGGAAAAAACATATTCTCTGATTCTGTTGCTGAACTTTGATCTTCTTCTTTAGCTGCCCTTCCTTATTTTTTTAGAGCCTCATCACTTTTTTATTAAAAATATTTTTAAAGATACTTTATATATATATATATATGTGTGTGTGTGTGTGTGTGTGTGTGTGTGTGTGTATGTATGTATTAGCATTTATATGAGAACACCCCCTTGTGTGCATTCATGTTGGTTCTCACGTTCTCACTTGAACGCAAGCATATATATATATTGATTGCACTCTCATGCTGACTATTTTTTGTTCTGCAGGTTACCAAATGCCCCTGACATGGAGATCTATTCAATGTATGGAGTCGGCATTCCGACTGAAAGAGCATATGTTTACAGACAAGTCCCATCTGCAGCAGAATGCGACATACCATTTCAGATTGATACTGCAGCAGATGATGCAGATCTAGGAAACTGCTTGAATGATGGCGTTTTTACTGTTGATGGTGATGAGACAGTTCCTGTTTTAAGTGCAGGTTTCATGTGTGCAAAAGGATGGCGTGGGGGAACTAAATTTAATCCTTCCGGAATTAAAACTTACATAAGGGAATACGAACATGCTCCCCCAGCGAATCTTCTTGAAGGTCGTGGCACCCAGAGTGGTGCCCATGTAGATATAATGGGAAATTTTGCTTTAATCGAAGATGTAATGAGGGTTGCTGCTGGTGCTACAGGTGAAGACTTGGGAGGTGATCAAGTTTACTCGGGCATCTTCAAGTGGTCTGAAAAAATTAACTTACCTCTTTAAGACGGTGAGTGTGCTGTTGTATCTAGAATTTATTCGTCTCAATCTGCTAATTTGACATTCATGATTCTGAGTTCATAGTCTGGTGATGCTCACTACTGGATGGTGACAGTATTGCATGATAAGATGCTCGCTGTTATGTTCTATAGCATCATGTAAAATGCACCAGGCACCAGCATCATTTTAGACTTCCTGGAACTGTAAAATGCACACAGCCGGTTAGCACATGTCAGATGTTCCGTTCTTGTTCTACTGCTCTCATTGTTTGTTGTCTGATATGGCAATTGTGCATTGGTTTTGATTTTAGAGGGTTGAGACTACTAAAATAAAAATTTGCCAGAAATACTGTATGGTGGTGGTCTGCTGTCTGAAATCTGCTGCTCCTGCTCATCTCTGGCCAAGATGATGGATGGAGTGTGAGCTTAAATCTGCATTTTCTCTTATGTAACAAAGCTCATGTCTAAATTGTTGTACTTTGACTAAACCTGGCTTCAAATGTTCATACAGTATTAGCTAGTGAGCAGTTGAGCACTGAGAAACTATGCAGTGCTGCAAATGATTTCTGTGGTTTCTGTTACTGAACTCTGAACACTATATTCAATCATCTCATTACTTACTGAGCCATTTTCTCAAATCTTTTCTAATCAAGAACCAACCAATCCAAAATTGGGAATATGACCTAATTGTCAAATTTTGCACCACACAACCCACAAATTCAGTATTCAATCAATAAATTACTATGATCTAGATACCAGTTGCTCAATAATGATGACAAAGTAAACTTGGGAGGTGTTTTCAACGGAGTCCGAAACTTAAGTGAATAAATTTTATTTTGTAAAAAAAAATGCAAATATTAGTAAAAAAAATGTAAATATTTATTACTCTGTATTTAGTAAAAATAATATTACAAATTTAACTCTGAGCCGAAGTTGCCTATTATTTTTTCAGTTTAAGTCGGTCAGCAATTTAAACTGATTTATCTCTTTATAATTCTTTGTTAAGATCGCAGGAAAGAATTACCTAATACATACCTTCAAATCTATACTATATATAAAAACAATATCCTACTCCCAAATTTTCCCGCCCAAACTTAGTGGCATTTTAGTAATATCATTTATTTCATTCATTTATTAATTTATTAATTAATTATATATATATATATATATATATATATATATATATATATATATATATTTATTTATTTATTTATTTATTTATTTATTCATAAAATCTCATTCATCTATAATATTATTATGGTAATATAGTAATATTGTTAATATTAATTGGTGATATATATATAAACTGAAGTGCATGGACAATTTTTCCTGTCCAAACAAGAGCATTTTGTAAAATTAAAATCAAAATTATTTTAGTAAAATCATTGATGATTTTATTAATCAACCATATATATTTTTATAAAATTAGCAATCAATTATTATTACAATTAAAAGTAATTACACTTTCCTTTGAGAAGACCCTTTGTTTCACAATTTTTGTGCTATATATATCATCACATATTACAGGACAAGCGCAGCTGAATTTATCATTCCATATGACCTGGAGTCTCTAAAAAACAAGTTCTCCATAGGAATGAGATTTAAAATGAGGTTTGAAGGGGAAGAAGCTCCTGAGCAGAGGTATGTCACATGTGTTAGCATTGTTGAGGGTGATGTGTCTTTTCTTCGTATCAATTCTAGACCAGTAACTAATATTATGAGCGTTATGTGGTGTTTTTTTTAGGTTTATTGGAACTATTGTTGGCATTGAAGATCATGATCCCCACAAGTGGCCGAAATCAAAATGGAGATGTCTAAAGGTAATACCCTTGTGTTTGAAAGGGAGGGGTTTGGTGATACATTTTTATTTGTAATGTCTAAAGTGATATGTATTGATATCTTTAGGTGCAGTGGGATGAAACTTCAACGATTTCAAGGCCTGATCGGGTTTCACATTGGAAAATAGAGCCAACTCTTTCTCCTTCTGCACTAAATCAACTAATTTGTACCAAGTTTTCTCCCCAAAATTTAAAGACATTTATTATAAATTATTTCTCTTAAATAATCATACTTTACTATGTGTTTATGTTAATTGGTTATAATGTTATGTAGAAACAAGAAAATTGCAAACTTTATTTGCAAAATTGTGATCAAATATTGATTTTAGTCTCCAATTATCCAGTATATGCATAATAATAATAATAATAATAATAATAATAATGTTATTATCTTAATTACTTTACTTTCTAAATTTTTATGATAAAATAATATTAATTATAATTGATCATAATTGATTATTAGTAATTATGGTAATTATATTATGATAGAAATATATTTCTTAATAATATTTTACATCATCAATTAAAAATAGAATGGAATTAGGTAAATTGAAAAAGGAAATGAATATTAATAATTGATTGAAAACTAAAAATAGAAAAGAGAACATAAATTATGTCAATTGAAAAAGGAAAAGAATATTAATAATTGACTGGAAATTACAAAAAAAAATCCATAATTAATTAAAACTGAAAAGGAAATGGTCAAATCATTGCATTTTAATTTTTCATAATAATATTACGTAGTAGAATAAATCAAATCACAATTAAATAGTAAATCTTTCACAAATTTAAACAATGGAATGGAAATTAAAAATGAAACGAAAATATTTCAATAATAATATTCTACATCATCAATAGTAAAAGTAAATTAAAATGGAAAGGAAATATTTCAATAATAATAATATACATCATCAATAGTAAAGACATATTTTAAATTTTAAACAATAGTAAAGGTAAATTAAAAATGGAATGAAAATATTTCAATAATAATATTCTACATCATTAATTAAAAATAGAACAGAAATTAGGTAAAAATACCCGTGGATCTATTATTCTAATTGACTAATTAACTGAAAATAAAAAAATAATAATCGACTAAAAATGAATCTGATATTACTAATTGACTGAATATATAAAAGGAAATGAATATTAATAATTGACTGCAAATAAAAAAATATCCATAATTGACTAAAATGAAAAAGGAAATGGTCAGATCATTGCATTTTAATTAAAAAAATGAAAACATTCTACATCATCAATAATAAAGGCATATTTTAAACAATATTAAAGGTACATTAAAAAAGGAACGAAAATTAAAAATGAAACGGAAATATTTCAATTATAATATTCCACATCATCAATTAAAAATGGAACGGAAATTAGGTAAATATTACTACGTAATTCTTTTCATTTTTCCTATATAAGGTTACCTAATATTAATTTACACATAATAATCGGCACTAATAATTAAAAAAAAAACAGAAGAACTGTCGGAGACGTCTGTTTTTTTTTAAAATATTATTATTATTATTATTATTATTATTTTAATTAAAATTATTTAAAAATTTTATTTAAACTTATTAACCGCTATGTCATCACAATTGTAGGTAAATATGTCAATTTGGACTTCTTTTTTTTTTTTTTTTTTTTTTTGAAAACATGTCAATTTGTACTTAATTGCATGAGTTTATGTAGTTCAGGGATCCAATTGCATTCTTTTTGAGTTCGATGGCATAAGTGCAATTTTGTGTGTAGTTCAGTGGTTAATTTGACCCTTATTCCAAGAAAAAATGATATTACTAATTAATTTAAAATATAAAAAGATCGTAATCTATATTCTATACTATATATAAAAGTAAAATCGTCCTATTTCATTTCACGCCCAAACTTTTGTAGTCAATTAATTAACTATTTTATTGATCAAATAATTAATAAAGCTTATTTGTTAAGAAAATGTAAAATAGAAATTAACTAATATCTATTAATTGATAATATGTATACTCACGTATCAACACTATTAATAAAAGTAAAATCATTTATCGAAAAAAGAAAAGGATATTACTAATTGACTGAAAATTATTTTAAAACTTCAATAATTAATTATACTTTCCTTTTGAAAACTTTAAGTCATCTAAACTTTAAAAAAAATTAATTGAACATGGGTTGTTAGATTTTTATAATAATCAAAATTAATTCATTCGAATATGGAGGAGGAAGATAAAACTAAATGCAATACGGTGAAAATGAATATACTTAAAGTATAAAAGTATAATTACACATATATTAGTGTAATTGACTAATAATAATTGCTTAATAATTATTATGGTAATTAAGCTAAGCATTGGTCGTTGAATTTATTTTTATAATAATTATAATTAATTTATTTCTCACTTTCTCATATTTATTTTAGTAATAATATAATTATATAAGTCATATTACTTATAGATCTTTTTAAGATAATTTTAGACAAACAAGTCATATATTATTCAATTAATTTAGTAATACTTTTGTACTAATCTTATAATCAAATAAATGTACACGTTCAATATTAGAATTTTTTATAATTTCATCTTTATTTTTATTATCTCAATATATAATAAAAAAATTTATCCACGCACGGGTAATAAGACAATTATTTGTTCTAATTCAAGCTAGGAAAACATCAGAAAACATAATCGATCCAATCAATTTCATCAATTGCGCTATATAATATTCGATGTTATAATATATATAATTGTATATTGATTCAAATATTCTTTAAATATTATAACAAATCCATTCCGTGCAACGCACGGGCGAAAATACTAGTAATAACTATAAATTTTTATCATCACTCAAACAAAAAAAATGTATGGAGTAAATAACAGCCAACTATGGCTTCATCAGGATTTTAGATCTTCGCGGTGAAAATGTGAAAATTGAAATCGAGGTAAATATGGGTCGAAACCCGGTACCCGACAAAACGGGGCATTTCATTTCGGTTTCTGCGGTCTAGTTGGCTCTTTCCGGCGCTAACCCCTACGGACTCGCTGAGACTTGACGTCCATTCTTCAAAATTTCTATTCATATCCAAAATTTTCTCTCCGATCAAACCCATTGTGTCGTCTCTCGGAGCATATTCTCCTCTTCCGTCATCCTCTACCAATCCACCATTACACAGGTGAGCACTGCCTCTCTATGCATAATATGTACGTCTATGTGCAATTCCTAGATCATAGGGTTTCGATCATTTTATCTAGGGTTTTTTAGTCAAACTCAGGAAATTACGCATTCCTCGATGTTTGATTCTATTAAAATCGCAATTACCACTGGCTGTTGTTTGTTACTACGTAATATTTTAATTTTCTTCTTTAATGTCGTCTGCTGAAACCAGTTTTTTTTTTTCATTATGGATTAGAAGTTTTTGATTAGGCGATCCCTTATCTTTTTAAAATCGGTTTGTTATATGATAGCTTGTCTGAGGTTGGCATTAACTTGTTGATTCATGAGAGATAAGGAGGGAACCTGTGTTTTATGGAGTACTTTTTCTCCTTAGAATGAAACATAATCAGCTGCAATTTAATTGGTCCTTTTCTCTCCGTGTTGCTCTTTTCGGTCATTATTCTTGTTTTATATATCAATATAATGAATCTGAATGATGTTGCTGGTTGTGTTCTGCTTTCTGCAACTGTATTTCCTTGCATATACAATCTGGCTTAGTAGGTTTAACAGTTTTATGGAGAACCTTTTGTTTGTTTATGTGTGCGTGCTTGCATGCACCTATGTGCCTTCTGTAGGTCTCAGCCTCTGTGATATGACTCAGCAAAGCTGCATCTGTTAACACATTTTGCTCACCTCATTTTGCAGTGATGATACCCATTCTGTAAACCTTCACGGACAGCTGTACAGGCACTTTGTTCAGTGACAATTCAAGGTACTGCTCTTACTTCTAGTCATTGTATGTAAGCGAGCTCTATTTTTCTTGATTAATGTGTTTCCTATTCTCTATTAGATAATTGCTATTTGGTTTCTCCCAACAATCCAGTCTCAAGCATTAGTCATGAGATTATTTCTTGCTAGTGCTGGTAAAGTAAGAAAGTTGCGGTTACCTGACAGCCAGCATCAAAATCTCACATCTCATTATCTCAATCAAAATGACTGTATGGAGTGGATTCCATGAAATAGCTGCTCCATATTCCATAGGAGGTTGGACCATAAAAACTTGAGAGCCATAAAATTAATCTAGTCGACTGCAAGCCCATAAGCAGATTCACATAATTGATGAAGTTGATGTCATTTATTGTAGTCTTCACTCTTCTAGTCTTCTTGGTTCTATTAAAACCTTATGATGGTTGATTGGTTTTCCTTTGAGATTCACTTGATGAGAGGATAATCATATGGTTTTATATGAATGCCTATTGGAATCTTATCTTATCACATCTTAACTTTCAAATGAAGAAAGTGTGAAAGAAATAGAAGAAATAGCTTCATTGATATTTTAATAGCAACAACATTCATTATATTTCACTTCCCCAAAGGTAACTTAATTTTTATTTTGTTCTTTGCAGTTACTAGCTAAATCTTAGTTGAATCTCCTGTCGATCATATTATCCATCATCTTTTGAGGATGAATATGCAGCAAGCTGGGCAGACCAAGTCTTCTGTCAATGGATTTGGCCGTCATAAGCTGCAGAATGCAAAAGCAAATTCCATCCGGTTGACAAGTGTAGGTGAGAGCTTCTGCCTAAACATTTTTTTATGTTCATTTCATGTCACTAGCTCTTACTTAAAAGATGTTCTAGGTAAAGGGGGAGGGTTTGAAAGCTCTCCACGTGATCGGCTATTTTATGTAACTGCATGCCTTATTGGACATCAAGTGGAAGTACAGGTGTTGGATGGTTCAGTTTTTTCAGGGATACTTCATGCAACTAATGCGGATAAGGATTTTGGTATGTTAGGAAAAACCAATCATCTGGTCATTTTTCTTTCTGTTAGTATCTTAGTTGTTAACTTCATTTGCAATACAACGCTAATTGTAATTGCACTCTCTTGCACTAAATTGTTGCAGATATTGTTCTGAAAATGGCTCGCTTGGTAAAAGATGGTTCTCGTGGACAGAATTATACTTCTGAATCCCTTAGCAAGCCTGCATCAAGAACATTCATAATTCCAGCTAAAGAGCTTGTGCAAGTTACATCTAAGGTTTCCTGCCTTCTGTATTAACAATTACATTATAAAGATTTTACAATATTATTGAGTAGTATAAAGTTTGGATACACATTGACACTAATCAGGCTATTCATTTATGACATAGGTAAATTTATAAGATTTTACATCTTTTGCTTGTTTGAAACAGGGTGTGCATTTAACCCCAGATGATGTAACAAATGAGTACCAGCTGGAAAAGCAGCATGAGTTAATGACTGATTCATGCATATCGCAATCTCGGCCTATTGAGGGGGAGCGAGAGTTGGAACGCTGGGTACCTGATGATGACACTCCTGAGTGTCCTGAACTGGATAATATATTTGATGGCCATTGGAATAGGTTGTTGAAGTACCCTTTCCTGTGATTTTTAGCTGTTACTCTGATTTATTGAATTGAATATGTGAAAAGAAAGACAAAATGTTTTGTGCCCTCTTGTGTTAACTTTTTTGAGCTTAATGCACATTCTTATTAGGGGCTGGAATCAATTTGAAGTAAATGAAACACTGTTTGGCGTAAAGAGCACATTCAATGAGGAACTTTATACAACAAAGCTTGAGAGAGGCCCTCAAATGAGGGATCTCGAAAGAGAAGCCTTGAGAATTGCAAAAGAAATAGAAGGCGAGGAAACCCATGATCTTCACCTGGCTGAAGTAAGAACAGTAGCCTTCCTTTTGTTTAAACAATTTATTTATCTCAGCCCCCTATTTTATTTACTTTCTCTTGTTGCAGGAAAGAGGAGCTCAACTTCACGGAAACATTGAAATTGATGAGGAAACTCGATATTCATCAGTCTTTAGGGGGGTTGATGATAGTGGTTGTGATGATTGTGAGGACATTTTGTTGGATTCGCGCAATGATGAAACATTTCAAGATGTCTCTAGTTCAGTCATGGTAAAATCGTTGACCAACATGAGCAGCAAAAGATCTAATGATGGAGCTCAAGAACCATCACGAACTTCATCTATGGTATAACTCCTGTCAGTTAGATTTTATGTTTGATGGCAATAGCATTGTAGGATGAAGCCATAGGACAAGTATCTATACTTGGTATAAGACCATCCTATGAGCCAGTAAATTTCCATGTTTATGTGTTTAAATTTGAGGAGTATTCCTCTTATCAAGGATAATGGTGAGGTACTTGATGGGATCCTAGTTTTGTGTCCCTACAGTGGTCAACTTCAAATTCTTGTTCATTTCAGATCATTTGGTTAAGGCTTGATTTGTTAGTTTGCCTAGTATATGATATATTAATATCGGAGCTCCTTGTATATTCTTCAGAGGTGTCCTGGTTTATTTTGATTGCATCCTAATGTGCAGGATGAAGCTCAGTTGTCTCTATTGAGTACTTGTGGGGATATCTCTTTCACTGGTTGTGACAATCAGGCAAAACAGCTGTCGGCTGAACATGTTTATGTTATGGATGATAGCAGGTCTCTCTTGTCTTTCATTCTATTGATATGTTAGGATCAATAAGTAGACTGAAATTTTATGGCTTAAAAGGCTAATGTATTGTGCCTCTTTAATTGAGCTTCCATAGTAATCTAATTGTTGGAATGTCTCTAATTGAGAGCCCCATTACACAGGGTTCATGAGATTCAGATTAGTGAACAAACTGGAACTAGTTGCTCTAACACAGATGTTGGAAAGCAAATGGTGAGACTAAATTTGATTTCTTCCTGTGCAGTTGTCTTTCTACTTCATTTCCATGCTTGTATGTTGATGATAAAAGCACTTCATTTCATTTTAATTTGTGCAGCCAGCTGAAGAAGGGAGTGAAGTGTTAAAATCTGAGGGTAACTATACTATATGATCTTAGCTTTGTATTTCTAGGGCAGTTAACTTATTTAAACTAACACGTGGTGATATATTGGTCTTCTTGATCTTCCTTTCCAAACTTGTTTTAGCTATAAATGGCTTTCTTTGTTGAATTTTATTTTTATTTTTTGGATAGCTACTTGTATATCGCATGAAACCAAAAAGGAACCCTCTGATATGAGTGGATTATCTTCAGATATGCCTGAGGGCCAGGGGAAGGTTAGAAGAAAGGCACAATCTGCTAATTCTTGTACCCACAGTTCAGTTGTATCTACTTCGGACAGAGGTGGTACTGCCTTAGTTTCAGCTGGTAGTGGATTATCAAATAGCTCATCTGTGAGTTCATTGTCCTCAGAAAAATCAAATTTGAATCCACATGCTAAGGCAAGTAGCTTAAAGCTCTCCTTCTCCCCTTCAAAAGAAACTATCATTTAAATGTTTGTTTCTTGTAAAAATATATCCACAGATTCACTTAATGCCTATTTTATTCAGAGTGTATTGCTGTATTAGTGTTTAAGGAATCTTATTAACCAACCATTTGTGCTGAATGTTATCAGGAGTTCAAACTAAATCCTAATGCAAAGAGTTTTGTCCCATCCCAATCACCTTTAAGACCTGCATCTCCAGTTTCAGATGGTTCCTTCTACTACCCAACAAATGTGACTCCTGTTCAACACATGCATGGCATGCCTGTGGGTGTTGGGGTAAGTGATTCTGGTATGCCTATTCTGTTTATAGGTAGTTATTTTCATTCCCTAGGAGCTAAATAAACACTGTAAAGTGTAAAAGATAGACGGAGTTGCTTGTGAATTTAGCTAAAGTTAAGAATTACTTGATATGTGTTGGATTTCATTCACAGATACTATTTCATTGTGTGAATGCTACATCTCCTCCCGCTTTTGCTTGAGAATAAAAGAATATCATATAGATTTCATTCATCAGTTAACAAATTTTTGGTATATGATTGGTTGTGAGTTGTGATGAGTAGTTATACACTTGCTGACAAAGGGTGTGACTTGACCACTTGACCCACTTGTCTGCTGTACTGGGATTTATTTATTTATTTATTTATTTCTATTTTTTCCTTTGATGTGATCCTTGCCATGTTTTAAATCAAATCATGTTGTCACCATGTCAAAAACTGGTTGAGAGTTTGCTAAGAATCTAAACACTTTAGAAGTTGCTTTTCTATTTGAAATGCTTTTCCTTGTAACTGATTTTGAGAGTTTCCTTATTTATTATAATACTTGTTTCGAAATGTTTAGTTTGTTTCTGATGATATGAATTTTGCAGATTGGACCATCCTATGCTGGACATCAGCCGGTTATGTTTAATCATCAGGTTGCGCCAACGCCGCAACCATATTTTCATCCAAATGGACCTCAGGTTTGTCTCCCAATTGGTGGGGATTTTTATTTTTATTTTTGAATATTTGACTTAGTATTCTTCATGCTTCTGAGCTGAAGTGAAACTTTATATGGGCAAATATTTTTGCAGTATGGGCAGCAGATGATAATTGGCCACCCTAGGCAAGTTGTCTACATGCCAACCTACCCTCCTGTAAGATTTTTTTTTTAATATATATAAAATCTTTTAAGCTATTATTGTAATCTAGTAATCATTATCATTATTATTAATGTAGTTATTGTGTATTGATGTTTCCCTACTGGTTATGATCACACGTGTAGCGCTCTAGAATCTCTCTACTGGCCAACCTTCTCTTAAGAACAATTTCTTGATCCTTGACACTCTTAAGGCTTTACTAACATTCCTTTCAAACCAGGATGTACGCCTTGTTGCATAGAATTAAATCTATAATTGACTATGGATTCTGAGTTACTGGACTTCAGTAGTTCAGTCCCTCCCCTGGTTTCTTTTTCTAGTGGTGGTGCACCCTTTTATACTTGTGTGCTCAGAACAGGAGATTAGTTTGTGTGCGTTGGAAGTAAAGGGTGGAAATGATTTTGCTAGGATTTTCTTGTCCAGGATTAAATCTGTTATTAGTCACTAATCGGACTGCTACTTGCATGTCGACAGGAAATGCCATTCAGGAGAGGAGATTTTTGACTGGACAATTGACACAATGTATCCTGCAACTTCTCAACGCATTGCTGACTGATGTAGGAATAATTTTTTATACTAGACTGCTCGGAACAGTTCTTTTGGGTGAACACCGGGATTGGATAATGTATCCAGCCAACAATTCTCTAAGCATTCTGGGCAATGTGGAAAATCAGTCATTTGAGTCATCATATAATGGTTCTGTAGGATTTAAGATCAGTCTATAGCTTGATGGAGTCTCTCAAGTGTTCTTTATCACCGATTTTAATCATCCTCAAAATTGGCTAGGTAGGTTAAGTTTATCTTATACCATGTTGTACAAGTTCATCTCCCCGGCTAAAGCTGTGGTTGCTGATGCTTTGCACTTCGACTTTAGTTGACCTTTCTTATGCTGTTGCTGAATTTACTTTGTCTCTTACAAGTGTCATAATGTAAACAACCGCCCCGTCTTTGTTAGATTCATTGTGAATTGGGATTGGTCATTTACAATTTTATAATAATGTTTTAGTAGGATCGTTAAATACTGTGTTTCATTTATCGACTATTGAGGCTTTCTATTTGGTGGATTACCAGAAATTTTGTTGGTGCTGATCTGGATATTTGAGAAGATGAGATTATCAGTAATTGATTTTTTTAAGAAGAGATGGTGCTCCATGAATAGAAAGATTTAGCATATATTAACTGCAATATGAGTGGTTGATAGCTTAATATGGATGCTTCATAAATTCATAGTACAATTCCCCCCCCCCCCCCCCCCCCCCCCCACTTTTTAGACTTTAATTAATGCATTCTTAATAGGTAATTGAATGGGCATATGCTCCTTAATTGCATATGGATACCTTCCATCCGTATCAATGCCGGTTTCAATGTGCTGTTTTGCTAATTGAAAATTAAATGACCTTTTGGGTTTTAGAATTTTTTGCAACTTGCAATTGTCAACTGCCATTTATCATCAAACATACTGGCTGATTAGGCATTAGAATAACTTAATTATTATTATACTCTATACAGCCCAATTATGTAGTGATGCAGAGAGATTCCGTGGTGCCCATTGAGTATCATAACTATATTTTATCACCCATTAGCTAGGATGCTTGGTAATAGAAAATAAAACTTAATTAAATATAGCATCTTATAAAGTTAGAACTAAAAATTAATTACTTATTATAGTATGTGATACTATACATTTTAAATTATGATATTTTATTTTATTGTGGTATTATACATTTAAATTAAAGTATGATATAAATTGTACACGTATTTACAGGAAATTTACATTCACTATTCAATTGTGTGTTTTAGATAAAACTCGCCTTATGATCTTAGACAATAAAGGACCAAAGAGATAAACCATCTAAGTTGCCAAAAGTTGATCAGGTCAAACTCAGAAGGTCAATGAATAACTTCATCTCGTAGTTACCAAATTAAGTGTCTGACTAACTTGATTGGTTGCAGTATCACTTGAGGAACATAAAATTTGCCCATAGAATTGCATTTAATTTGCAGCTAGCTGACACTGATGTCCAACCATCTTTACTTTGTTGCCAAATATGCGATAGCTATATATAAATATGAGGAAAAGCCACCCCACCCCAGGCCATGTATCATAGCTGAAGCAAGTTGCCAAGTTTAGGCTGACTTGATTGATTCACATACTTCAGTCTTACTGCATAATGGAATCTGATGATAATAATAATGATTATAGTAGTTTTACTTTATCATCTCCACCACTAATTATAATGAGTTAATATCATTCCATAAAATTTGATGTAAAAGCTTTAATTAATTCGCCACAAATAACCACTAGTACATTACTTTAGACTTGGGGCGGGGGTTAGTTGCATATATAATATAATTAATGCAACTTTGTTCATACCAAATGGCATATATATTTATCTTTGGCTAGTGGCTTTGCTTAGCTTCATCTGTGGCTCCCACTGCTGCGCTGTATATATGTTTATAAACACTTCTATAAATAGCATACTCAAGTGTATTAAATGCAATAACAATACACATAAGAGTCTCTTTCAATTCTGTTCTGATCTGATCTCACCTCTTACATTTCTATATATATATATGCTCCTGCTTCCATACTTACCACCATCATATTCAGCTGCTTCATGCCATAATCATGTTCCTCCTTGGGTGTTGAACATGACGGCCACTCGACTCCCACTCCCCCTTGACCTTTCTCAAGATGAACATATTTTCGCCAATGCTAAACAGTACCAGGCAATTCTACGGCGCAGGCAATGCCGCGCAAAGCTTGAAGCTCAGAACAGACTTTCTAGGGTTCGAAAGGTATAGTATATATGAGCGTACATTTTTATAATAATGTTGTGTTAGACTAGTTAATTGGTTGGATTCAGTCTTTTAGCGTTGTTGTGCAGCCTTATTTGCACGAGTCGCGACATATCCACGCTTTGAATAGGGCTAGAGGGCCTGGCGGCCGATTTTTGAATGTGAAGAAGAAGGCGGCCATCTCATCACAGCTCTCTGTATGTCGCAATGCCTGCAAGTTGCCGACGGTGAAAGTATTTATCGCTGGCGTGAATTCCGATCCGGTGAGACAGGTAGCTCCGGCGGCATCTGTCCACTCTGTTAGTCAATTAGTCCTCCCGTAGGAGATGAGACATGAGACAGGCCACTGGTTCAATATTGTTTGTTGCTGAAAATAGATTGTCGATCATCCCTGCAGGCCGGCTATCAAATTATATTATATAAGTAGATAAAATTGTACAATCCCCTTATTGACTTTCTTGACTAGAATTGGTCATCTATAATCTAACTTAGAAACTTATTCTAAGTAACGGAATGAACTCACTTAACAAAAACATTATTAGGTACCCGTTACGAACTTTCCTATAAATGCCAATTACTATGTAATGCGGTGGCATGTTGTGACTCTTCCATATAGTATGTCATGAGATCGAACCTTAGTGAAGGCGAATTGACTCTTTGTGTTTATAGATGAATATATACTATAATGTAATGAGGTCATTGTATTTAAAAAAAAATTCTCAATAGATATAAAATTACACCATTAACTTAATTATAAATTATAATGGATTTTGACCAACAAAAAAGAATAACGATTTGAGATATGACGTGTAGTCTCTTTGGACAGTTATTAGGACTACTGCTATTGTCTCTGTGTTGACCACAACAACTCGGGGCTCCGTATCTCATAGGTGGGTCGAACCTTTGCCAAAAAACAAAAATATGATAATACTAATATAATATTTAAAAACATGTCAAAATCATAGCGTAATTCTCCTTCTAAAATGTTAATGTTACATGTTCAATTCTTATCAATATTTTTTTTAAAAAATATAAACGCAAACAAAAGTAAAATTTACTTAGACTACAAATTGTTCTTCACATACATAAATAAAAAAGAAAATTTTAAATAATTATTTTTGGAGGTATTATGGGTTATTACATGGGTCTCGGACTCATCGCCTCTTTCTCAAATCTAGTTAAACCCGTCATCTTCTTTCAGATTCAAATCCGCCCCATTCTGCTTTCTCTCTCTAGACTTGCAGAAGTAGCAGCAAAAAAAGCAGCAAGTTTTCAGGGGATTCTCTTAAGTCTTACCCAAACAACAAAACCTTCTAATATCCATTTCCCTTCCTATTTTTATCCCTACTTTACTATTTCTGTACACAATTTTGGCCCTTGAAGCTTCGCAAGCAAGCAGCTGAGCATAGCTGGAGAAATGGAGGGAGCGGTTGGCGTAGCAGGAGGAGGAGGAGGCGGCGCCGCCGCCGCCGCCGGAGGCGGACAGTACAATCCTCGTACTGTTGAGGAAGTTTTTAAGGATTTCAAGGGTCGCCGGAACGGCTTAATTAAAGCCCTCACAACAGGTTCTTTTTGAATTTTGAAGAACAAAAAACTGTTTTTTTTTTTTTTTTTTTAAAAAATTCTTCTGTTTTGGGTATTTTCGCCTATTAATTGTGTGTTTTTTTTGTTTCAGATGTGAATGATTTTTATCAGCAGTGTGACCCAGGTAAAGGGCCCTTTGCCCTCTCTATTTTTATTCATTCTTCAAATAGAAAGTTACTATATGTTTTGACTTTTTCTTACTCTCAGCTGTACTCTTAACTGTTCATGGGAGTTTTGTCTATAATCCTTAGCTGTTTTTATTGAGTGAATAGAGGTGGGTTTGTTGAATCTTGAGCTATCCTTGGTTTTGGTTGTACTATGTTACTTGAGTGTAAGTTAACTGAAAGTAACTTTAATTTACCGAAAACTTGCAACTTTTACCCGAAGGCGTGGACTAGCAAAGTACCTCGGGAGGTAAACTAGACTAGGTTAACTAAGAAGACCAATAGACGGCTCATAAAAGAGTAAAACTTGTGATTACCGAGCCAACTGTCTTACCTAGCTGATAAAAGAAGGCAAGGAGGTAATCCATACTAAGTTATCAAACAAAGAAGGCTAATAGGTAGCTCCTACGAGGCTCAAACTTGGAACTTTTTGATTACTGAGCTAACTGTTTTATCAACTTAGCTGGGGTTGCTCATAACTGAAAGTAACTGTATGAGAGACACTAGGCATACTTACTCACACTAGTCCTTATTACCGGGATTCAATTATGTGCTGTGGTTGACAACATGTATAAGGTTGGTCAATAAGCGATGCTGTGTTTTTTGTTGTGTTATTCGGTTTAATGAGTTTCAGGCATTGCTGTGGTGCTAAATCATCTTGTGTAATGTGTGCATTCCTTGATACGCAGAGAAGGAGAACTTGTGCTTGTATGGGTTTCCCAGTGAGCAGTGGGAGGTCAACTTGCCTGCGGAAGAAGTGCCTCCGGAGCTTCCAGAGCCTGCTCTCGGGATTAACTTTGCGAGAGATGGGATGCAGGAAAAGGACTGGTTGTCTTTAGTTGCTGTCCACAGCGACGCTTGGTTGCTTGCCGTGTCGTTCTATTTTGGTTCCAGATTTGGATTTGATAAAGCTGACAGGTACGTGAAAATCAAGAATTATGGCTGTGTGGTTTTGTGTGTAATGGTGTATGTTGAGAAGCATGCTTTTATTCTTCTTGATTGTTGATGTTTTGTTTCCTGCAACCTAATTGCGTTTGGCTTCTTAGCCTTTGTGTAAAGATTTCATGCCTATTAAGCTCGGGGTAAAAATCAATACATCTGTATGGTTTGTAAGAATAACGTTGGCAATGTTGTTCACTATAGAGTTATTGACACCAATTAATGAGTACTTAGTGCATCGAGAAAAAGAAACTGCTGAAAGTGTGTTTTTTTACATCTGTGAACTTTTGGGTTTATTATATATCAGTGATCTGAAATGCAGTTTGTGGTGAAAATAAGTATGATGTTAATAGGAAGGTTATTTCCATATTTCTCACTGCTATTGATGCAAAGAACAGAGGGCCTTACTCTAAGAAATTGATGCGTGTTTTAGTGCAACTTCCTTTTGATGATCGTGTGCATAACTTTGGTGAGTAGTGCTGGCGTTTTGTAAATCATTCTACTATGCAGGAAACGACTCTTCAACATGATAAACGATATGCCTACAGTATTTGAAGTTGTGACGGGCGCTGCAAAGAAACAGCAGAAGGAGAAATCTTCCGTCTCGAATCACAGTAGCAACAAAACAAAGTCAAATCCTAAACCGGTAAAACTCACTTTTTCAAAGCATGTATATTTGGTTTGGATTAAATTATTTGGAGGTATTGACTGTTGCAACAAGTTGCCATTTGCTTATTGGTTTATAAATTATAATTGCCTTTGCCTTTCTTTGGTGTACCAAAAGCAACGGGCATCTGAATCTCAGGGAAGGTTCACAAAACCGCCACCCAAAGACGAAGAGGAAGGATTGGAGGAGGAAGACGAGGAGGAAGAGGAGCATGGCGAGACCTTGTGTGGAGCTTGCGGGGAGAACTATGCATCGGATGAGTTTTGGATATGCTGTGACATATGCGAGAAGTGGTTCCATGGCAAGTGCGTGAAAATCACCCCTGCCAGGGCCGAACACATCAAGCAATACAAGTGCCCATCTTGCAGCAACAAGAGAGCTCGCCCTTGATGATGTAGAAAAGAAAAGCATTTTTATTTCGATAGACAACACTGGATGGTGATGATGATGATGCTGTGTCAATCAGTTTCTTTGTATTAGTCATGCACGTTAGCCTAATTGTGGATGTACCTTTGTAGTGTAGCAGAACTAGTTTTCATTTTGGAACATTCTTTAGAATTTTAGCCTTCATTTTACTGCTAGTGTATCATTATTGTGACAAGTTTCAAGTTTGTCTCCTGAAAGATGAAGTTCTGTGGAGATTGTGTTACTTCTAAGTTGATTCCACTTCAATCCTTGGCAACTAACTACTTTTCTTTGATTAACAGGAAAGTATGAAACCGTTATTCAAATGTGCATTCTGAATGAAGTTCGTTTTGTGATCTTAACCAGCAAAAGAGTTAGAGGTAAATCAGCTTACGTTGTCCATTGCCTCAAACCAAGAAAATTAAGACAGTTTTCACAAAAGAGCCGAATTTGAAACTTTGTGGTTTCCAAGCTAACTATTCGGCTAACTCAAGTGGGTTGTCCCCAACTAGCTACTTTTCTTGAAATACCAGCAAGCATCTATATTCATTCCGAGAATGTTTTGAAGCGTAATATAACATTTCCAAGAAACTTACAAAACCTAAATGTAATTCTACCAAAAATGAACTCAAAACAAAATTCAGAAACCTCACATTCTTTACCATGACCTCACACAAGTCACACTCAAGATTGTCTAAACAACATAATCAAAAAGCTCCCTAAAGTTAAAGTTTCGGGTTATGTAAGATAAACTGAACAAAACACTTCAAGAATAACCATTGTGTAGAAAACCTGAAGAATATAGAAATAAGCATGCACACAAGCTCAAAGAGAAGTTCTTGGGTAGGAAAGTATGCATGTGATTCATTTATTATGCAACTCAATTCTGTCTACAGAGTTAGAGGACAGGAATATAAGAACAGATACCTGCCCATATATACAATGCATTCAAAGATACTTTTGTATTCCTTGCTCCCAAAATATCTGTTGAAATGGTTGATAATCCCAGGGCCTTTGCCATAGTTGAGCTAAAGTATATGCTTGCCTTGTACATAAAACCAAAGCTCATTGCACAGCAACATGTTAATATCACCATAGCTATCAGTTGGATTCAAGAATTATCTTCTATGATTGGCTGAACTCAATTCATTAATCCAACTGGGCATACAAGTCAATCAATACCAGTACCCTACCGAACCCATTTATCCAATTGCTGATTGAAAGCTACTGCTTTAGACTTAAAGGCACACAAGTTGATGATGAAAGAGACCTTTTCTTGATATCATCACTGCAAGATAGGAATACAATGGTGTCCAAATACTAAGAAATAAAGACTAATGATAAAGGCAAGTCGTTTTAGAACATCAGATCATGCAAAGTAAGTTAGGCGGACGGTATAATTTTTTTTTTTTTTTGTATATATATATAAAGCAACTTACTTTACATGATGATCTTTGATCTTTCTTGTTCTGAGCATAATTGATGATGACAAAAATGTAAACATGGATTGAAGACTAGAAGAATTTAAAAAAAAAAAAAAAACAGAACTGAAGAGAGAGGTAATACCAAGGAATGAGCTTTTGATAATCTCTATGATGGTTATGCTGCAGTCAAGCAATCTTGATTCTTTGTGGAGAGCCTTTTCAAGAATTCGTATGTGGTGATCATGGTGGTAGCAGACATGGACATTGATGCCCAACGGGGGCCTAAGCCTCTGTAACAAGCTGCCCATCCACCCTCCCTGACCAAATTCCTGACTGTTTGCACAACAGTTGGACCCTTCCGGCCATTGTCATCACTATCAAGAACCTGTAGTCTCGTCTTAATTGTATCTAGAGGCATTGTAATCAAAGCTGATATGCCACCAGCAATGGCTGCACTGACCCCCTGTACCACCATTACAGTTTTGGAATCAGGTATCAGAGGGTCCATACTAGTTACAACCCTCTCATCCTCCTCATCTTTATTGAAAAAGTAATAACCATAAGCATAACTACTCCAAACAAGTCTCTGGGCAATGGAGTAAGATGCCCACCAAACCGCATTAGAAGGTGCATAAGTCACAATCGAAATCCCAAATCCTCTATACAATCCCCTCGGCCCATCCGTGCTAAGAATTTTCCTAAAAGCATCAATCCCATTATGATATTTCAAGGAAGACGACGACGATGCACCACGCCCATGACCACGAGTACCCTGCACCATGAGCCGCTGGCTCACCACATCAATCGGGGTCCAAACTAGCTGTGCAGCCATGGCAGCACTCAACCCAGCAGCTGCATTGGCTATAGCAGCTGCTGTTGCCTCCGGGAAGCCAAGCTTAATGGTGGCAATCCCAACATTGCTCTTGGTAACCTCAAGAGAAGCCATGTAAAGCGCCCTAGCAGGAATTGTACCCATTAAGGAAGTCCCAAATCCTCTATATAACCCGCGAATTCCCTCATGCCTCAACACAGTGACCGCAGTTTTGATAGAGGAAAGCCGAGACTCAGCCACTTGCTGCCTGGTTTTCAACACCACAACAGGGTAAAGAGCCGCGGAAACGCCCGAAAATAAGGCCGCGCCGAGGAAGAAAAACCTGGATTTATCAAGCATTTGCCATTCTATATCCGCCGGCAATCGAATTTCCTGAGAAGACTCTTCCTCTTCCTCTTCCGCTTCACTCAATCTCACCCTCTCAACCTCCTCTAACTGCTCCATCTTCTCATTCCCCACCTTCAAACCCTTCAATTCTCCATTCCTATCCTCACTTTCATCTCTATGCATATATCTATACGTTCAATCACTAAAAAACCTAACTCAGAAACTGTACACAACAGATTCCACGGCGCTATACCTTTAACTTACGGATTATCCGAAGATGCCTGAGGTTTTTTGCGCTTGCGAAGCCATATTTTGGATCTAAAGTGAGTAACAGCAACGGAATGTAGCATTTCTCGATTGTTATGACCCGAGAAAAGACCATCGCTGTGGCATAGAGCCGCGAAACTCGGGACAGCGATTCTCGAAGCTCGCCGGAATGATCGGATCTCGCCGGAATTATCTAAACTACAGACCTTCTCTTTCCGATCGTATTTCAGCTAATATTTCCATCTCTCAACCTCCTCGTATATACACACATGTATTTATATCTATATATATAGAGAGAGAGAGACAGAGTCAGTATAAACAGTTAGAAAATGGTGGCGGAGGTTAGGGTGGCGGTAATCAAAGGAGACAGGGGAGGAGGTAAACTTATTAACGCATTTCCTTAAACTTAGGCAAAATTACAGAATCGCCTCGGAACTTTGTGAAAATTACGTCACTGTACTTTATCCAAATATAAGACATTGTGGGTAAATGGGTAACGATATAAGATCGAGTTTTGACATTTGGAGAATAAAATTACTCTAAATGTGGTGGAATTTTTGTTGGCACTAAGCATTGATTCTCCCATTAAGAGCTCGTTGAGTTATTATGATTTACTCATCAACTATCTTGTTGAGACAAGGTGTGAAAATTTTTTGAGGAGAGATAATTGAGTAGGTGGATTACGATTGTTATTTAAAAGATTATAAATTTAATTTTTATCAGTATCATATAATTTATGTTTTGTATGTGATATATAATGCATATTTTTAAATAATGAGTACAATTTACCACAAGTGAAAAAGAATTTTGTTATATGTGAGCTTTTTATCCAAATTAAAATCAGAGAATTAGTTTTATACTGTAAAATATTAAATTACTATACGGTCTAACCAAGGGTAACTACTTTTCTTGTTTGTTTGTGTTTATTGTGAGAATATTTTGGGGTAATTTTTGGACAGAAGTGGAAGTGGTGGGTCAACACCACGTGTCAATGTTTATTGGATTAATTGTTTATGATAACATGTCATTAATAAAATTAAGGTTGCGCATTGTATATTTGTATATCACATATAAAACGTAAATAACATTAAAAGTTGGTAACAACATTCAAAATATAGGTGATAGCATTGATTCTATTACAATGTAGTATCTGTGACCTCTCACTTGGAGAGCTACAGTTATGCTTACCACAAAGTCTTTGGGACAGCTTAACAATATTAGTTGGATTACTTTTTATGATGTTATTTTTGGACAATGGTCTACAATATAACGACGGTTTAGAATTTTTGTCGGCCGAGTTGGCATAACGTGTAGAAAGCTATCTACATATTATTCTCTCTGCAATTGGGTCCGGATCGGACTTTTCTTAAGCCCAACTTGTGCGGTTGTGGCCCTCATTTCTCCACCATTAGTTATTGGGCGTAGGGATTAATTTTGTTTAGCAAAATAATTCTAACTTGTATTTAAAAAAATACATACGACCTATTGATGAATAGTCAATAGGTCAATAAAAATAAAATAAAATAAAAGTATATGTAAAACTAGTTTTCCAAAATAAATATATAGTTTATTGTGTGCCAACCAAAACAACCAATAGAAGTGACTTGAAGCATTGACGAGGGAATGATTAATACCGTTTGGTTTGGTTCGCAGAAAATATTTTAACGAATGGAAATCAAATTCCATAGAAAATCAAATTCCATAGAAAATCAATTACTAATTTTATTGTTTGGTTGGTGAAAAAATAGAATTATTGGGAATATTGATTATGTTGTTTGGTTAAATTTGAAATTGTAAAGAATAACGAGTGTAAAGATCTATATACCCCTACAAATTAATAAAAGTAATATAATTAAGAAAGAAAACAAAGGTACCATATCATTTGTTCTTCCCATCTTCCATGGAAAACAAAATCCTTGGTCCAATCAAGGATTTTAATTTCCTCAAATTTGAAGAATTTCATGAACAAAATCCATAGAAAAGTTTTTCCAATGAAAAATGAATTTCATGAACCAAACACCAAAAAGCAACACTTTCCTTCACTTTAAAGAAAATATTTTCCATGGAAAAAACTTTTCTATCAAATCAACCATCCCCCAATTGTCTGTCACCCAATTTCTACATTTTTATATACATGAGGGGTTTAATAACGCTAATCGATCTTGCTTTAAAAATCTCATTTATAATAGCTTCAAGTTGATTGATGCTCTTGTAATTTGTATTGTCAAAGTGGGTTAGCAGGAACTTGTTTATACGGACAAGGTAAGGTTGGTTAATTTCCTAGCAAGTATATTGAAAGTTTGGGTTTAGATTGGTCTCATTATGCACATAAATGTACAATTTAGTATTAAGTCTTGAAAATTAAATTAACTTGACTTACTTTTCTCATGAACCTAAAATGCGAGTTCATAAAGTTCAAGATATAATTGGAGAAAGTCAGAAAAATTATTAAAAAAATAGGTCAGCCGCGACTTGACCATCATACTGACAAATTTAGAAGATGCTGTTCTGTTTTGACAGCTTTGTTTTGCTAGTTCTCTACTTGTAAAAGTATTCATGGAAAATTTAGAACCACAAAAACATCACCCCGTGACACACTCACACCATACTACTTTTTTACTATAAATAATTCACATAATTCATTCACGGACTGCACACTACACAGTAGAGATCGAAACCACTAATTTCCTCTACAAAAACCTCTCTCAAGTCTCAAGTCTCTCAACCAACCCCTGCTAAAACACAGACACAATAATCATGGAGGCTTACACGAAGCTAAGCAACGCTAAGATAATTATAGTGTTAGCTCTTGTGATGTTGGGCGGCATTGGCGAGTTGTGCCATGCCCAATCCGTTTGCAACATGTCGAGGGAAGGGCTGATGTCCTGCCGGCCGGCCGCAACCCCGCCCAACCCGCCGATGCCTACCGCCGCCTGCTGCACCGCCATTTCCCACGCCGACCTTGGCTGTCTCTGCTCCTACAAGAACTCCTCCTGGCTGCCTTCCCTCGGCGTCGACCCCAACCTCGCCATGACCCTGCCCAAGAAATGCAAACTCTCCACCGCCACTTGGTGCTAGAGATCTGTATGTGCCATTGAATGCTTTAGATCAATGGCTTAGATTTAACTAACTGTAAAACGCAAACTGTGCAAGTGAAGTACAACATATATGTATGTGCTGCATGTAATGTGTTTATTCTACTTATGTTGTGTATGTCGTCGTCCTATAATAAAATCATATGTTTTCTGTCTTGTATATATTTTTCGCCAATTATATGTTCTTGGTTTTCATTGGAAACTTGGCCTTTGAAACGCCGTCGAGGAAGACGAACTTGCCGGCCGGCGGAGGAAGACCGACAAGTCAACACTAAGTCTTTCGCCGGGAAATTGAATGAAATAATGGAAATAATTGGAGTGGTCCAGAGAAATTAAAAATGGGAAGATGTTTAAAATGTATGTGGTCCAGGGAAAAATGAGAAGATTTGTAAAATTGGATAAAAGGACTAAAATCATTTTCCGAATGTGTTTTATACTAGATTCATAATTCGTGTAAAGGAGTTTTGTTAAGGGTTGATACAACGCAATAATATAATAACTAAGGCTAATATTAAGATTATTCAAAAAAAAAGAGAGGCTAATATTAAGAGTGATGAGTACGTATAATTGTATGTATTGACAACCAACCAGTTACAAAGTCTGAGAGATCAGAATATATAAATACATATAAGTAGAGATATAGGAAGAGTAGGACACTGAATCACAAGATGACTCAAAGTCCTAACAAGAGTTAACCCGGTTAATTTGTTAATACAAAAATTTTAATGACTTCTTAACATGTAATCAACTCATTAATGACCCGTAAAACGTTAAAGGTAAATACTAATATGTTATTTTTGTGTTTGATTTTGTATTATATTAACGGGTTGTGTCACAAATTTCTAGATTTACTTCAAACAATTTTAAAGCTAATTTATCATATATTTTTTTAAAAAATGATTTTTATTATTTCTCAAATTCAGTTGACTCTTAAATCACACACAACAAGAAAAATATTTTTTTAAAAATGTACCCACCTAAATACTTATAGATTTTATTAATTTATTTATATAAATTAATTGGTATATTTCTAGGAATATAATTTCATTGATTTACATATAACTAGTAAGTCACCCGCATGTAAAATATTTTATAGTCATCAAAGGACTGCACATTACATATTCATTTTATATATAATACGATATTTTTTTTAATGAATTAAGGATAATTTTAATTAAATTGATAAGGTAGTTGGCCTTTTTAATTTGAGCAGATTCTTTAAAAAAAAATGTTTTGAGTGAAATTGAGCCTTGAAACGCCGTCGAGGAAGACCAAATCGCCGGACTGCATGCCGAGGAAGACCCAAGTCGAAGTCAAGCATTGATTAAGTCTTTCACGCATCTACAAAGAAACTTATTGGTGGGACATTTATGTACTTAGTCACTTGATTAGGTACAAAGCCATCTCTAGATATTTTGTTGAGGAGGCCATAGGTGGACTATAGCTAATCTATTCCTTTACACGTGTCAACCAAGAGCCATTTATACCACAATTTTCTAAAAGTTGTCGGTAAAATGTATTAATACATATTCTTTCAACCAACTGATAAAGTACAAAGAGTCAATACAACAACCAATCAGCTATGATGTATGGACACCCTACCACTACTATATATACACACACATTGAGACCTTATGATCGATCACTAAACATAAGATATTTCTTGCTTGCATCGATCTTTATTTTAATTTGTGAAAATGAAGTTGATGGTGGCCATGTTGTTGGCCACGATAGTCGCCGGAATGATGACAAGGACGGTGAAGGTGTCGCAGGCGCAGACCATATGCAACATGTCCGGGAAAGATCTGATGGCGTGCAAGCCGTCGGTGACGCCGCCGAAGCCGCCACCGCCGTCCCCGAACTGCTGCTCGGCGTTGGCCCACGCCGACATGCGCTGTCTCTGCTCCTTCAAGAATTCCAAGCTTCTGCCGTCGCTGGGGATCGACCCCAATCTCGCCATGCAACTTCCCGACAAGTGCAAACTCCCCCACCCTGCCCACTGCTAGCTGCTTACACACGTACCACATATTATATCTACCATTTCTACTTGAATTTTATGTATTTTATAACCAATTAAAAGCCTCTTTAGTTTTGATTTAAAAAAAAATTCATAGTTATTATCTGAATGTCCTAGTGAAACTCGTCTTATAATAATCCTAAACGGACATGTAGTTAATATGCTATTTCAGTCACCAATCGATATATGAATGCATTCTACTACTGTGTTTGATATTTTTTGATATAAACTAATACTTTCTTTCTTAATACAACAATAATTCATTATTATATGGAAAGAGTAATTAGATAAGTAAAACATGTCATAAATTTAATTTTTATCAATACACTTTTAATTGAGAACGCTACACATGAATTTTAATTTATAGTGTAATTTAACTCTGGTCTCCTATGTAATTTGGAGAAACATGAGTATAGTACGATTTATTTAGTGCGTTGTAGTGATTAAACAAATTCATTATTGTTTGGGCAAGTCTTGCTTCTTCTTTTTTTTTTTTTTCTTTTTTTTTTTAAAGGGAAAATGACACTTATATATGAATGATAGTGATAATAATGAAATTTTCCTTCAATTATAGGAGTATTGATCCAATTACTATTCCTCCTCAATTATTTATTTTTATCCAAACCTGTCCAACTATACACTTACTAGGCTACTATATAGGCATTCAATATTTAAAAATGATATTTAAAAAAAAAAAATACCATCCACATATCCTCATGTGATCGTTAGTTTAACCCAAACGTACAAAATTGAAAAGATATTCAATTCTCAGTTTTCAAAATTCTAATAAACTAACAATGTCATTTAGTTTATATTTTTAAAATTAAGAACCCTCATTTAAGAGTTTAGATACCTATGGTGAATAATTAATCAAATTGTGTAAAACAACTATTTCAAGAATAATCAAGGGAAAATGTATTAAGGGTCCGTTTGGAAAGCAGGAAAATGACTTCTGGAAAATGTTTTCTGGAAAATGAGTCATTTTCCGGAAAACAGTTTCATTTCCAGTGTTTGGATGTATTATGGAAAACTGTCTTTGTGTGTTTGGTTCATTTTCTGGAAAATGGATAGAATTGTATACTTAAACATTGTAATTGTTTTATTTAAAATATAAAAAATTACAAGTTATTAAAATAATGATATTTAATAAAAAGAATAGAATTTATTAAAAAAAATAAAAAATAAAAAAAAAATAAAAAATAATAAAAAATAAATGTAGCAAAGGTTTTCGGCGGTTTTCCCACCTCCTTGGTCCATGGTCATGGGTGATATGGCTTGGTTTTGGTCAAAAACATGCTAAACAGCTATTCTGGCGATTCCGTAAAATGACTTACGGAAAAAAATTCCGTAAGTCATTTTCCAGAAAAATGAACTGATTTTCCTTGGTCAACGGAAAACATTTTCTGTTGACCACATTTTTCAGGAGTTGCCAAACACAGAAAACTCGGAAAATATTTTCCGGAAGTCATTTTACAGGTTACCAAACACACCCTAAATACACCTATAATTGAGTATTATATCACTATAGCTCGAAAAAAAAAAAAGGTGCCAATTCCAACGAATAAAACATTACTTTGGTTTATGAGCAAAGAATGTTGAAGAATATAATCAAACTTAGGGAAATGCATGGACTTTAATTTTCTTGTGGTGGTAAAGACAGTAATTTGAAGCTACTAAGACATATTTTAGCTTAATGAATAAAATACTGTGTTCTTAACCAATGAAACAAGAAATCAGTTGAGTGAAATAGAAAACAATTGTGGCAAACTAGCAGAGTTTGCTAGACAATTAATTTGATAACCTAAACTAAGCAAATTTATCTCATTGTGATACTTTAACAACTAAGGTTACAAGACGAGCTTTACTCAACATATCTTTGAGTAACGACTATATAAAAACTTTCTTATACACATCATCCTAAACAATACATAATTACTTTTGTAAAGAACCAGAAATCAAAGTTTGTAGTCTTGTTTGTTCTGATAACAATGCATAAAAACTGGGACTTGGTCTGGATAAAATAATGGAGTTGGAATTTACTCACATATAGTCCACAAAATAGCATCATTTTCAAACTATCAATATCAAATATCCACCAAACACCAACAACCATTTGTCCTATATTGATTAATTCTTAAACCTAGACTAATTATAAGTACCACTTACCTTCAATCTCGCAACAGTCAAATGCCCAAGAATCCAATGTGAATGTTCAACACAATATATAAAATAAAGCTAATGCTCAAAATGATCCCTCGACTATAACGAAACTAAAAAATTAATCATCGATTATCAAATTTAGCAAATCAAATCATCAATTATTCAATCCTTATTAGATCCTCAAAACCTAAAAAATCAAACCAAATTTATTCAATCTTCTACTTGTCTGTACAGTGTACACACCATGAAACCAGAGACCATCAAATAATCTAAAAACGTGTGTATAAAATATGGAGAAAAAAAAGAGAGAGAAAAATCAAACCAATCAATCAAATGATTAAATAAGAAAAAAAAAATATGAGAAATAAAAAAAAATCAGTTATTTAACTAAGTTCTGAAGATGGGCCTAGATTGGACAAGCCCAAACCTTGTTTTTTCATGGAGTTCATCTTCTCCAGCTTCAGCCCAGCTCTGAACTTTGAGATGAAGTTTTCAGCTTTGGTGTTCACGTCCGGGCTGGGGCAGAACAACGGCGACGGTGGAAACGGCGTACGGTCGCCGCCGCCCTCCGCCGCCGTCGGAGTGACATCGGAGTCCAACTCTTCTAGGTCCGGCGACCCGGAGCGCGAGCTTTCTAGGCTGTCTATCCTCACATAGTCACCTTGCACCACGAACTTCCACGCCGACTTTTTGAAGAATGGCGGCGGCGGAGGCGGTGGCGGGATTGGGATCAACGGCGACTCTCCTCCGATGTTGCGGCGTTTCTCGTCCTCTGGTTCCGCTCTATGCTTGCTGACTGTTGGAGCTCCGGCGTTGGGCTTTGATGTCCGCCGTGGATTGGCCGCCGCCGACGCCGCAGGCGGCGGCGGCGGCGGTGGAGGTGGGACGGATGGAGGTGGAGTGGCGGCGAGGATGACGTTTTTCTTTCGTTTGGTTTTCTTGGAAGAAAATAAATTTTGGAAAACAGAGGGCGGTGGCGGCGGCAGCGGCGGTGGTGGCGGAGACGGCGGAGGAAACTGGAAATGCAGAGGCGGTGGCTGTGATGTATGGAGGAGAGCATCCAAATTGTCTACGCTCTGTGATCTCTGCTTTCTCTTCCTTTTGTGATACAGAGAGCTTATAATGAATCCTTTAGTCCCACTGCTACTACTTCTCTTCCGTTCACTTTTACTGCTCTTTGGCTCCACATAATGCGGCAACGGCGGCGGAGGAGGTGGCGGCGGCGGCGGAGATGCTGCCGGCGGCGGTGGCGATGGCGTTACAGGTTTCTTGTGTGCTCTAGTCTTCCTTTTAGATTCAACTTTATATACGGATTCTGGAGCAGCCGCCTTCTTATCTTTATATACGGGTTCTGGAACATCCGCTTCCGCCGCCGCCTGCGGCGGCGGAGGAGATGAAGGGGCTGTTAATGGAGCTTCCTTTACTGTATCAATATAAACAATCTTATTACTTTCCGCCTCGGGAACCCGATCGACTTCCCGCCAGCTCCGGCGCCGGAAAAGCTGGCCGGAATCATAGACTCGAGAAGCGTCAACTCGGGTATCGTCGTAAAATCGCCACTGATCATCGGCGGAGACCCACCGTGGCGACATTTCACAGAGATCAGGGTACGAGCTAAAACTCCGCCGCAAACCCCCACCGGTAAACGATCTCCGATCCGAGCTCTCACCCCACCGATCAAACCCCGCCGGATTCGATCTCCGACGTTCTTCATCCCTATACCCATACCAAACCGGCGTCCCCGGATTCGATTTCTGAAACTCATTCTTACTCCTACTAAGAACCCCAAACACTATCGCCAGAAAAACCAGAACCACATTCACCGAATCCCAGCTCTTCTTCACACTACTCGGCCTAAACAAACCGCTGGTAAACGACGCCGTCCAAGGAAGAACAAAAACCATGAAGAAAACGGCCCCCACAACCAGAAGAAACACCAAGATCCCGGAGCTAAAAACCGCAGACTCGACACGGCGGCGAACCCCATCACCGCGGCGGCCGCCGGCGTTGCCTTGTACCCAAAACGGAGTCCCGCTTTCCCCACCGTCTTCTTCCATCAGTTATAGCTTATCGATCGCTTCTTTTCCGACAGGAGAGAGCTTTTGAGAATAAAAAAGAAAGCTTTTTTCTTTGCTTTTGCTTTAAGGAAATGGTATTCGTATGAATATAATGTTACGTTGTGAACTACTACGATGATGTTTTTTTTATAAGGTTGTGGCGTAGGTAATGATAGCTTGTGAGGTTGGAATGCTACAGTGGTGCTAATAGGAAAGATTGAATATTATCCAATTATTAATCAATTTAAGTGGTTTGTCTTTGACATATGATTATTAATTGTATAAAATAAGTACAGACCAAGTTCACATAATACCTATATAGTTTATTCCACTTATACTCAATCGAGTATCTGTCAAGATATTAAAATTTTAATTTATACTTACTCTTTAAATTTTACTCTTTGATGTGACGGACATAGATAAACTACAATTTTTTTTTCATGTGGGTCTCAATACAAGTGTCTATATCACAATTTTGTGCGTAGAAAGTTATAAATAGAAAACGGGAGTACATATAGTATTTTTCTTTTCGTTATGAGTGTAAGAATATATAGATCACGTGAACTGATTTTGTTGTTTTCTCACTTTTGGTTCTTCCAGTAAAATTTTGCGGGATTTGATGACATGATTTGCTAGTGACTAAAGCTTGTAGACAAAAATCACTCTTTTCACATGAATATGTCATGTGAATAAGCATTTTTGCTTGTAGATATTGATCATTCACAAGTTATGTGACGAAATTTGGTAAGTTTTATTGGGATTCTCATCGAAAAACTACAGGTGAGAACAATATAAATCATGCACTACCTATACAGACACTTTTTATAGTCATGCACTAATAGTGATGACAATATCACCAAATGACCAAAAGCAATAATAACTAGTGAAGTTTACATATCTTGTATGATTTACGGACTATTACACAAAATGTTTCTAGACATACTATTGTGTATAAAGTTTGAATCTTTATAACTCATGTATGTCATGTTGAAACTAGAAATAATTAAAGCAAGCTCTCCTCAATCATAAACTATCATGATATTTGTACTGTGTCCTAGAAAAAACATGTGAACACCTATAATATAAAAATTCACAAATATTTCTGTCTGAATGAGTAAACATGATTATTGTACTATAAAATCATAAATTTGACTCTTGTTAATAACTTCTCAGTATAACTTATTATACGTGATCTTTCTAATATGTTTTACATCTCTTGTGTGATTTGTAAGTTATTATACATGAGCGAGATTTTCTGATCACAAAAAGTAAAAAATAAAATTGTTGTAGAAATGTGGACGCTGGATGGATCAGCTGTAACATAGTACATATTCATGCACTACATGACAGAGGAAGAATGTAAGGTCACATGTTGTCTGTAAGTATGACAGCCGGCGAATGGAAACCGCGTAGGCCAATCATATGGTAATTGACCACAGGTTTTAGAATCAGATATGAGCTGCCATGGAGTCCATCTCCATTTTAGCGTACGTGTTACACTCTATCCCATGAAAACATTTGATAAATAACCATAAAGTTACAAGTTTGAGCTTGGTGAAATATATCACGATGAGTCTAGCCTACTATCATGGGTGAAATGGTGGAACGCCCAAAATTCATAACTCATACATGGGTCACAATGATATTCGTGTCTAATAAGGATTAGACTAACATTAGATGCTGTTCTTAGTAGTGTACGACCCATTGACATGTGAAAAAATTTTATAACTTTTCATGGAGACGACGTAGTCTCATCAACATACTTTCAGGTAAACAGATCAGTTTGGTTAAATTGTCTGAGTTTGTGTTGTTCATGGATCGAATTACATTTTGTTGACTTTGATGACCTAATTGCAGTTTGATGTGCTGATCTATTTGACTATTATTTCATAATATTATAATAATTGTGAAACTAAAACTGAAATTTTATAATTAAAAATGTAAATGTTATACTCAATGAAAGAGTTAAAGACTATTCAAAAATGTTTATATGAATCCAAATTGCATACCACTTACAGGTTACAGCTCACAAAAGAGGAAAGTCCAGTAAAGATATGTTATTATTTTGGGTTTGGCAGAACGTAACAACTCAGAAAAGTGTAAGTTAAAACGCGGAACCAACGCTTTATCAATCGCTCTGCTCTCGCACACAGCTTTCACTCCCATCAACTTGCATTCGTAATTTCATATTTATTTAATTTTGGGTTATGAAATAAAAATAATAATAATCTACTTATTTATACAACGTAACAAAACGCACGCAATTATATATCTTAAATTTAATCAGTTTTACTACTAATGTTAAATATTTGTCACTTTTAGTTTATAGTAGTATTCATTAATCAAAACAAGTAATACCTTGTGGTATCAAATATTTCGTATCAAATATCAACTAACACAATTTGATTAATTTAGCTTGATTATAATAATAATAATAATAATAAGTGGTGGGGTGCTTGTTGTGGTGGTGGCATGCTCGGTCCTATTATAGGCCCGGGGCATGCCAAAAAAAAAAACCTAATTTAAGTTAATATATATTTTCATACGTAAATAAATTTCACAAATCAAGATTTAATTCATCACTAGAATGTAGTATAAATAAATTTCACAAATCAAAATTTATTTCATCACTGGAATGTAGTATAAATAAATTTCACAAATCAAGATTTATTTCATCACTAAAATGTAGGGGGAATTTATTAAATAAAAGTGTAACCAAGAGGGTTTGATCACTGAACCTCTTAATAATGATTTAATTTAAATTTGTTAAAATAAAATTTAAAAAATATTTTAAATTTGGAAAACAATGGGGGCGTAACAGCTGACCTAAGTAGCTCGATCGCACACTAAACCCTAGCATTCGCCGTCGCGAAGCAGGAATCTTCAACAATGGGGAAGAAGGAGAAGAAGAAGAAGCTGGATGTGGAAAACCCTATACCATATGAAGAAGCTGAAAACGAGGAGCAGAAAGGAGAGGAGGAGACGCTAATGGGGAAGAAGGAAAAGAAGAAGAAGCTGGATGTGGAAAACCCTATACCGTATGAAGAAGCTGAAAACGAGAAGCAGAAAGGAGAGGAGGAGACGCTGACTGTGAAGATGCAAACTTTGAGCTCAGAACCAGATAAAATCTCCCCGATTGTCGGCTACTTTGCGTCCGGTTACGATCCGTTAACAACAAATTATGCCCAGCAATCGGAGGCCACTGTTAGGGTTTACAGAAATACCAAAAGGAGTAATAGGTTACAGCTCACCGTGAGCCAGAATGGCTCCCCGGTGGATTTCGTTGGGACGAATTATTCCGGCGAGGCTACGGCTCCTCAGCTCTGTAATTACGCCATTGGAGTGTTCGACAAGGAGTCCCAAACGCTTAAGATTGTTCCTATTGCTGGAAACAAGGTTAGTTTTAGTTGTTTTTGGGGATATATGTATATATTAGTGCTGTATTCTGTATATATGCTTCTTAATTATTCATGTATTTTGCCTCTTCTCTGTCTAGGTTATTAGATTGGATCCTAAGGTTGCAGGAGTTGACATACCAGAAGATGAAAATATGGAAAAGAAACAGCTCACTGCAGAGGAAAAGGCTCAGAAAACCAGAGCTTTAACTGAGATGTACTCTAACAAGAAATCTATTCGAAAGGTATTCTTTTTCTGATTTTTTCTACCACTGTTTGTGGCAAATTGTAGGAAAAATATTTTCATTATCAACAATTTTTACATTCCATAGTTCAAAGTGGAGTTAAATTAGCTATTGTCTTGCCCCTAGGCCTTCATGGCTTCACCTGGAATAGGAAAATTGAAGTATGGTTCTGAATTTATTAAGGAGTATTTGATGTTTTGACTTATGGTGATGATTGGATTGCAGGCTAAGAAACTTGATACTTTGCGGGAACAAGCAGATGCCGGTGCCCAGCATGTTGAAGGGAATGAGCTGATAAATCAAGAAGCTCTTAACATTGCCATCACCGCAACAGATGGTGGCCGCAATATCCCACCACATGATTTGGCTGCCACTACACCTCAGACAGCATATCCACTGGACAAGATTATTGCCAAGGGAGAGTGGGATTACCTCTCAGATATCTTTGATGTTTTGGAAGCTGGAGAAAGCATTCCGCTTGATGTTTTTCCGAGCTTTGTATGCAACAGGACGTATAAATTGGCAGATATTAAGGTAATAACAATTATAGTGTTCACATTTCACCATAAGTTTTTTACATTATTGAATTTTATTTTCTAGTCTATGGGTAATAAAGGAAGTTACTATGCCTACTGTGATTGTATGCAAATATGAGGAGACGTGAATCACGTGATACATGGTGTTTCTAAGATGGATTATCTCAGATTGACTGGATAGGGAGCGATCTAGTTCATTTAACAAGGATATTACATATTAGTTGATTAGTATTCATTTCTCTTGGTATGTGTTAGCCATGATCAGAATGTAGTGTATTTATTGCCTCACAGGGTTGGGGGTGATGTTCATTGCAGAAATCACTTTTTGCTAGTATTATTTGTTGAAATCATAATGTTTCTGTGCAGCAAAAATGTCTGTTTTAAATTGCAGTTACACCTTTTACTTTCAATTATGTTACAGGATGAGACACAGAAGCGAAGAATGGCTGGGATTTTTTCATACATTACTCATCTTGTTAAGTTCAAGGATAAGCATTCTTTGGATGGCATTTCTTCTGCAAAGCATCACAAAATTCCAGGCATGTTGGCCCAGAAATTCTCGTCACTGTTTGGTGTTTCAGTGTCGAAGAGACTTCCTGCTGAAAAAATTGATCTCCTCATCAGTTATGTACTTGTTCTCACGTTATACGCTGACAATTTCCGAAGTGATCCATCAGACATAGCCAAAGATCTCAGAATGAGTGTTGGAGATTTAAGGCCTCGTTTTGAGTTACTGGGTTGCAAATTCATTCACGAGAAGCGAGTGCCTCTAGCCACACTCCCTGTCCCTCTTCAATTCATAATAAAAAGGAAAAGGCGAAGGTAGATGAAGCATTTGAATATTTTTCTTGTGTTTTAAAAACCATAGCCAGTTTCAGGCATTTTTGTTTAGACATTTATGAATGTGACTGGGCAGCTTGTGCTCCATTTAATACAATCATGGTTTATTCTATCAATTTACAATTTGCCTTTCTCCTGTTAAAGATAAAGATACATTCTTTGTTAGTCTGACTGTTGGCTTGATAATCACAAGATTCCAAGTTTGACTTCCAATAGAAGTAGCCTATTGGCCTTCTTGATTTGAGCAGGTCAGCTATTGGCAACGGGTAATCTAGGCTGTTTTACCTCTTTGTGGTCCTTTGCTGGTTAAGGTCACAAGGTAGGTTTTGTCTCGTGCATACCTTCGGTTAGTGGTTGGGTTTATTCCTCGACACTGAAAATAAAAGAAGATTCATTCATCTGTACCGAGAGATGCAGTAATAACAATCTGAAATCACAACTCTGCAACATTCCTGAACTTTGGTTGCTAGATGCAAGAACATTCATGGGCTAAATACAAGAGATTTTACAGCTCACTGTTTCTACAACACAACTAGATTTACATAAACATATTGCCAGTGTATGGAAAGCAAAAATTAGGAAAAGGGTCATCTGTTAAACTGTTTTCTATGAATACATACTAAGCACTATTCCCCTACACACACACTTTAAGCCCATATGAAAAATGAATGGACCAAAATTATATGTAATAATGACAGTGTAAATTCATGCCTTACATGAATTGTATTAGGGCTGAATAATGGTAAGTCTTTATGATTTGGTCTTGAACTTCCTTTGAGCTTTCAAGTCCACTACAATAATGGAGATGTTGTCTCTGCTTCCTTTCTGGAGAGCAAGCATGGAAAGGTACTCCGCTGCAGCTTGTGCAGCAGGATCAACTCCCGTGCCCCTGTCGAAATGGTTTGAACCATTCTTTTTGTGCCAAATCAGAATCTTTTTTCGGGCTGCCTCACACGCTTCCTCGTTTGTCATGACATCCCACAACCCGTCGCTAGCCAAGACTAGGCATTCGTCTTCTCTAGCTCGGGGAATAAACATGACTTCTGGTTCCGGTATAATCCATGGTTTCAGGTACCTGTCGCCTGAGGAAAACCGAGGTGGTCAGGCCGAGAAGCATATAGTATTAAGATTCTTATTGTCTTAAATATCTACTTACCAATGGATCTTGACATTGCGAGGACACCAAAAACGCGATGTCCATTCCACTGTATGACCCTGCCACCGGATGCTTCAATTCGTGCATACTCATCTTCTCGATTAGGCTGAGAAAAATCATATCAATGAAAGAAAGAAATAAGATGCATTTTCTCTAAAAACTCTGCTGGTGAAGAACGATAATGTGAAAGATTAGCAGTTAACAATATGCCATACTTTGTGATCAATTGACAAAGCCATAGCTTCTTTCCCGCGATAAAGCACAGCTCTTGAATCCCCACAGTTTGCAACGACAATATGGGACGAAGAAATCACTGCAACCACAGCTGTAGATCCCACGGTTTCAGGGGCAATAGGGTCAGATGTGCAAGCAGAGGCACTCATATCATCTCCCGGGCTGCCTCTCTCCACTTTTCCTCCAACTTCATCATCGACCTTCAGAAAGCAGCTTCTAAAGACTTTCTCCCACAATAATTGCCGAGTGTCCAAGCAGCTCGTATTACCGCTCATTGAATAATCTTTGGGCATTTCCAACTCCTCGGCTAAAGCCAGATGGATTCGTTCACGACAGTAGTTGGCAACCTGCAAGACAAATGCTCCCAAGCCATAAAAACTTGAAGAGTTGAATATTTTTTGAAATGCTGTTTAAACCATAAACTATCCATGCAGTTACACACAATATATGACATTTCAAAAACGTATCAAACATCTCTCTCTCGTTAGATGAGTCCATAGGAAGTTCAAATGGATATTTCTTCGCAACGAGTTTCATATGTAGATCATTTAAGCGACTAAGGACTTCATGTCAAATTGCTTTATTGAAGCATGCACGATTCTCTTTTTCTTTAAATAAACACAATATAATAAACGAGGCATACCTGGGATCCTCCATGACCATCATATACTCCAAAAAAATGAGAAGTTAGGTGACTCAACGTTTGCCCAAGTCCATCCAGCACACGATCACCAACAAACATCTTAATCGGAATTTTCATAAAGTGTGGGGCTGCCATCACTGAATCTTCCATTTCCGGCCTCTTTCCACAGATAGACACCGAACCCCAGAGTGGTACACAATCCAATTCAAAAACACTCTTCACGCCTCCTTTCACAGGATCCTTCTCGCTAGGCAATGGAAGAGCCACGACCGATGCTTTAATTGTAGGACCGGATGAAATTCCTTCATTTGAGCAGGCCGCTAAGGAGGATAGATTGTTAATCACCTTCCTCTCGAAACTTCTTTCCTCCAAACTTATAACCTTAGCAACTATTTGCCCGTTATCAATGCCTTCAATTTCGACAGCAATGGGCAAACTTATTTCCGAGGTAGCGCCAAGAGGAAGCAACTCCTCCCCGTTAATCTCATTAGGCTCCTCCCCAACCGACAAAATCTCATCATACTCATTTTCCTGAATCATGGCATCACTAACAGTCAGACCATTGCCAATTTTCAGCACAGACTCTGAGAGATCAGATCCTCCTACCTCTCCCGATGCAAACAAGGAACCTATATTGACATCAACTTTCACGGTATTGCAACTTCCCTCCCAACTAGAATTGGAGTCAGCATGCAATATCGATGCTGGCTCTGCAAGCAAACTCGCAGCATCAGTCACTAGTTTCAGCCTAGTAATTTCCACATGGTTCGACATTACAGGGCTATCAACAATCGTGTTACTTAAGCTAAGGGTAACGGCAACAGCTGGAGACATCTCTTCCATTAATTCCCACTTTTGGCAATTAACAGCACAATATAAACGAAAAATCTAGCAAAGCCAGAAGTCAATCACACCTGAGCTTTCTCAACTTCTTCTGCCTAAACATTGATCCCGTCCCCGTCTTATCACCGGTTAGTACAATAAAAAGCAAGATGTGAAGTGGGAAAATGCAAGGATGATGAGGAAAATACAGCAAATCAGCAACAAGGCCTCAGTCAACAGCCTCCTGAATATTTGAAGATTGCCAAGAGCAAACTAAAGGTGGACAGAGCTAGAAATAAGCCAAAAAAAAGAGGAAAGAACACAAAGGAAAAAATGAGTGAGGTGATCTAGTGATGTAAATGGATCTAAACTTGTTTATAACACAATTGAAGAGAAAGCAGAGTTTGGGTTCTCTCTAATACCTTGAACTAGTAAAATCCAATTCCCTTCTAGAGGATAATCAAACCAAGCATACCAAATCCCATCCCTACCACCAACCCTTAAATAGAGGGAAACAAGTAGAAAAGGACAAAATCAAAGCCTTATCCATAAATTTCAAGAAGGGGCTGAGAAAAAGAGATCATGAAAAAGAACCTAACCTAGGAGAGAAAATGAAAATCAACAACCCTCCTACCCCGAACCCCAAGAATCACAAGGAAAACCCTAAAAAGATGGTGCCTTTTTGCCACATGGAACTTGGGTTTCATGGATCTAAGGCAACACTTCTCAACCTCTTCTTGAAATATGGGTTTTCTTAATTTAATTTATACAGTATTTCTTTACTTTTTGTTCCTCCCTCCACAACAAAGATCCAACCCCACCCCCCAAAAAATCCCCAAGAATATTGAGCTACAAAATTTACAAAAAAGGAAAAAGAAATACAAGAAAGTCACATGGTATTTCTAATCCAACAAAAATAAAAATAAAATCAAGAAATTTACAGTAGTTTGCAATGAATTAGATTAACAGTTGACAGATGCTCACCAACATAGAAACCCCAAATTGCTGATAGCTCACCAAGTATGGGCAGCAATGCCCTCTTTCTTTTCCCTTTGGATATTTTTTCCCTTACAAAATTTTATTTTGCCCCTTCTTTTCTGTGCCTGGGAGTCTTGTCTTGAAGGAGGAAAGAGAAAGAGATGTTTGTGGAAAAGCTTTTTACTATTGGGTACATGGAAGTGACACGTATGCATTCAATTATCTAACTCCAATCAATGCTCTGGACACAGAAAAATGCTTTGGCACCACAGTGCCTTCTTCTTCTTGCCATCACTATTAATATTTGTTTTTTTAATTTTAATAAAAATTCCATTTTTATCTTAAAAAAGAGAAGAAGGGTAGAAAGAAAGAATGGCTTTTTATTAGGTTACTCTAATTTCTTTACATTAAAATCATGGACTTTCCATGAGACAAACTTCAAGAAGACCACGTGTCCATGCTTGGCAGGCCAGCCGTTACCTAAAAAATGTACTCATTATTTTACTTGGCTCCTCAATAATCATGTGCCTTGATCCAATCACAAAGGTTATGCATAGTACTAATGCAAGTATATTCCATCACTTATTATTCTTTTTTGAAAATCCATCACCTATTATTCTTCCTTACCCAAAATAAAGAACCATATATAATCAAACATTTTGGGTGTTTCGTGACATATTTGACCAAAAGAATATTAACAAAAATTAAATTTGTTATTGTCATATACGTGAATTATGTTCAACTCACATAGTCACTTTTTTTATGACTGAAGAATCAACATTTGCATTCGTGTGACATGTTAAAAAAATTGAATCCAGATTAGTCGCTACACAAAAAAAAATCATCTATAATTGATGGAGTTATATGACAACCACACTGGTCTAAAAATCCAAACAAGACTCCCAATCCAACAAGTTAGTTAGGAATTCTTTCGACCACCTCAACTTACCTAACAATAGACAGGCTAGTCGCATGTTGACCTACATCTTCAACATTGGCACGCCGCGCCGCCACCTAATAAAAAGAACACAAACATTCATTCAAATCTTACCTATAATAACGTAATTAATATTTTTTTATATTATGTAATTGTTTACTATATTATTCTCACATTTTTATTTTATTTTATTTTTTGAAAATACGTTACATTAAGTTATGTGATCATGATTAAAGAATTTTATGGTATTTGAATAATTTTATTTTTTGGAAGGTCAAGGATGATAATGAAGTTCTCTAGGGAAATAGATGCATGTGTGTAATACTAGAAAGTGGGAGGTAGTTGAAAAATCCGATGATTTGTCATTTGACTTATAATTTTCTTGTTCACATTATTAAAATAGGCTAACGTGTAAGAATTGGTTAGATGGCTTAATCACACTTGGGATATGGAGTATGAATTCAAAATTAAAAAAGTGATAAAATATACATGTGAAACCCTAAAAGAGTGCCACGTTATTTAGGGGTGTTTGAGATGGTCTCCCATGGCCAATGAGATTTGGACAGTGAAGAAGGTTGGTCGAGTGGGGAATTGCCTGTTTGGCCTATTTATAGAGAAAGAGCCTACTTAGCTAATAAGACATTTTAGACAACCAAACCATTGTATACACTTGTATATGGGGGATTGCATGTTTGACCAATGACTCATTAGGTGTCATTGGTTTAAATCAAGTTCAAAAGTAAGACTAGACGTTAACTAAACGACATTTTCACGAACTATATACAAGAACTACTTAGGAATGATGATTTCTTTCGTCACAACAGATCCCCGCTCCGCTCCAATGGAGATGGGAAGGAAAAAAAATTTGGAGAACAATAATGGGGACGGGTTACCCCTTCCCTCCCTACCCCACCCCACACCATCTATATATATATATATATATATATATATATATATATATATATATAT